>JAWMRA010000001.1:22012616-22055431 GCA_035584735.1 Pseudotriccus pelzelni
AAAATCTAAATAAAGATCACAGCCTGTTCCATTATGTGCCCTTCCTCTTCTTTTTCTCCTCCTTTCTTGCATTTGTGCAGTGTTGTGGCACCTATTAACTACCCGTGTTTTCAGAATGACATTATACAAGGTGCAGGATGTACCACTGTGCCCTAAAAATATCAACAACTGCATTAGTCTCACAATAATTAATGGCAGGCATTATGCAAATGACAACTTTTTCACTGCAAAATAATGACATTTCTTCATTTTGAGCAGAGTTATGCAAAACAATGAATTGGGGATGATAAATCACACGGGAGAATTAAGAAAGCCATAACGTTCCTGCCCAGGCAGGCAGAAAGACAGACAGACCAACAATTTAGAACACATTGTTTGTTCTCAAACTGCTATTAAGAAATAAATAAAAGCATAGCCAGCCGGTCATTAGAACGTATGTATAATTTAGTTTTCCCCCTTTAGGCAACTGTGCATAAGGGAACGTTAAATTCTAGCAATCGAATTATTACAAGTCACAAGCAAATTTTTTTTTATTAACCTTAATAAGTCATTCACTCAGAGACTACAGTCATCAGGCAAATAAAATGTATCACATGTCATTCTCCTACACATTAACTAATTTCTTATGCAAACATCACAATGTATAGCAATTACCACTGCTCAAAAAAGCCCCAAAGTCAGTTTCAATTTATTTTATTGCTTTTGTGTGTGGCCATTTCCTGTAGAGCTTTATTTTCTATTCCCATGTTTTAGGTGGAAAAGAAAATGAACGCAAGTAAGAAGCTACTTCTCTAAAAAGTTGCCACAGCTTTTCCTTATTGTGAATACTGTTAGAAAAAGATATTGGTAAGATCCTCTTGGGAACTTCAAGAAGCTTCTCAAAGGTAAAAATCTAGCACTGACCAGCGATAAGCACCCTCCCTTCCCCATCCCTTTCTCCACTACATGCTTCCCACCTCTTAAAAGAGCAACTCCTGCCCAGTCCTCCCAATGCCTCCTGCAGGGAGCCTGGTGCAGGATGGTCTGTGAGCTCCCCAGAGCCACCATTCCCACACTGTTCCCTGAGGAGCAGGTTTCCCAGGGAGAGTGGGACTGGAGGGTAGCTTTGAACTCCCCTACGTACAACACTCCTTTACTGTTCCTTACAGTGTCTCCTGCTGCAAGGGAAGTATCTCTAAGCTTTTAATAGACAGCACTCCTGAATCTTTCTTTTTAGTGATTCCTGCTGGGAGAGTCTGATGTATCAAAGAGTTACAACGATTAAAGCTGGAAAGACCTATGGTATTTAATCATTTAGTCCATCCTCCCACCTGAGCTGGGATATGCCTTACGCTATTTTTTCTGATGCTCTATTTAGTCTAACTTTAGAGAGTGCCAAATAACTGGGCTCCCTTCCCTGGGGAAGTTATTCCACAGTGGTATGTCATGAGACTGGAAATTTCCCAAGGTATTTGCTGTACTTTTACTGGTTTATGTTTAGTTTTATTAAGAAGGCATTAGTTTTCAGACTCCCAATACTGCCATAAGATTTCTTTTCTTTTAGTAGAGACTGCAACTGCATCAGACTTTCTCATGTCCATAGCTCAGCATGACATTTAACAACATTGTCCACTGCAAAAAAAAAAGTTGGATTTGCAGAACCTAAATATTGTCCAAAACCTGTTTTTATTTTCCACAGTGACTGCTGACAAGAACTGGTATGAAAAGAGATCCAGTATAGGACCTTTACAGCCAATGCAATATTACCTCCCTTCTAGTCCCATCAGCCACTCCCCTCAAGAAGTGCTGGTGGCAGTTCCAAACACACATAAAGCAGAGCATCCCCAAGGACTACATATTCCCCATGAGGAGGTTAAATTTCATAGCTCCAATGAAGCCTAGTGAGGGGGTCTGGAAAACCCACAATTCGTGCATCAGAGAGAAGATTCAATTCCAGCTTAATCTGAAGCAATAAGAAGATCAAATGCCACTTTTTTTTCTCCCCAGATGTTAGTACCCTTGCCTCCACCAAAGACAATTGAGTAAGTCATCTACACAGACATACAGAGAGCTCAGGAAAGCGAACGGTTGTGCTGGAAATAACTGGTGTCTTTGAAAGCAAAGTGGTAGCAGTTGACCATCATCCTCCCACTTTTAAAATTCAGTGTAATTCACTCCCTTTGGAACACTGCAAAAAATTCTCCACCTCCAGCCTCTCTTCCGGAAGTTAATAACATTTTGCAGCTCTCCTTAAATAAAATCCAGCCCATCCTGGATCAATAAGACTGATGCCTATTTCCCTAATGGCAGCCGATTGCCATTTGCTATTCAAATCAGACTAGATAAATTACAGTACATGCCAAGGAACAGGCCAGTGAATTAAGACAGGCCTCCTGAGGACCAGCGATATTATTAATCTTTTAAGACACTATCATATTTCTTCTTGACAGTGTGCGTAGACTCTCAGACATGCTGCACCCAGATTGAAATATCAGCTGCTGCAAAAAATCAATAGCGTTAGAAACACAGTAATTTTCTGTCTGCAGGGCCCCCAATAAGCAACACTCGTGTTTCTCCTCCTTTCCACATCTACGCTCCAAATGCATTTGTTTTAAAATCCAGGCCTCCATTCTGAAGAGTCATTGTGGTGGGCAAAGTTGCTTTTGCTGTCATCCTTTGCCACAGAAGCCACAACTGTTATTCTCGATAAGGTTGCGGTTCTCAGAGACAGCGTAAGGTATTCAAGGGTCAGATGCTCACCCAGTATATTCTACCCTTCTCCCCACACCCTGTGCTGCTCAGCCTCTTGCTTTCTCACTGAAGGCTTTATAAAGACAGATATTGCCAGAGCTCATGCTATCCCTAAGAAAAATGAAAACAGGGACCTTGGACGTGAACTGACAAAGGGAGACTGTACATGACAAGAAAGCAAAAAGCTTAAGGGATTTCTCTTCAGACTGGCAACAGAAGGGGTCAGTTCAAACAATTTTGATCTCTTTAGACCTGTGGATGAATTCAATAAAGGCTCTGACAGTCTAGTAAGCTGCCCCCCCTGGTTTCTTAACTACTCCTTGTGCTGAAGGGGAGAAAGAGTCTACAACTGATACCTATTCCAAAAAGGGTATTTTATGATTTAGGAGAGCAGGAAGCTTAGAGAAAAATCTGTAGCTTAGGGGTTTGGCAACAAGATGTTAAAATGAGGTTTCTCCTCACCCTTGACATGATATAGTTTAACCGTGTGAAAAAAACAATTATAAAGGACAACGAAATCAGAATTCTCCACACAATTCTAAGCATGAGTTTATTCTGCATATAACTGTGTAAGAAAAACATCTACAGAAATGGACTAGAGTGGATAAATCAACTCCAGGTTGGTGAAGTTGCTATTCAAGATTGCCAGATTTCTGGCATCCCAGGTCAGCAGTGACCAGAAAGAGTTGATGAATGTCCCAATAGGGTGAGAGGAGTGAGGCGATGAAATCATTCAAGTTACATCACAATTAGCAGCTGCCTTCTGCCCTTAAAACATTGCTAGCAGCATTGGTAGGATTGGAGACCAAAAATATTAATTCTCCTCTGACTCTTGCAGAATCCCAAGAGTTTCACTTCAACCTCCATTTAAAAAGTGAGTAAGCATGGCCATGAGCAATATAAACACAGCTCTGCCTTCTGATGAATGCCAAGGTGACCTGGCTGATGGACACAGCATATTAGCCACGTGTTGCTAGTAAAGGGATTAGGAGTCACCCTGTGTGGTTCCAGAGTATGATCTACCTTTTCTGTGTTGAGCAGAAGACTTGGCTCCCCTCCTTCCTCAGGTTTCTCAGCACATCACCTCTCTCTGGTGCACAAAGTGATGTGCTCAGCATTGGCACAAAACTATGAGTGAGCAAGGAGTAGGAGGGCTAAGGACCAGCACAGAAACATCATGAGTGATGAAGGATGGGATTTAAATCTGCCACTTTTCATCTCTGATCACCAAACCACTACACTGCTTGCTTCTCCTCTAGTGTCCTCCTATCTGTGCTATGTCCTCTAAATACAGATCATTTCTGCTTTTATTTTGCACAGCAAAAATAATTAATTCACACGATACTAGGGCTAGCAGCAGTATAAATTTTTGGAAGATGCCATGGTATCTATTCTAAGACAATGGACATACAAATCTCACTGAGTGATAAAGAGAAGAGAAACTCATTTTGCTAGTGTAGATAAGAGGCTAAAATAATCTATACAGCCATGAACATTTTGAGTTGGGTCTTCTGACAAGTTCCTGTGTCAGTCCAAATAATGTGGTGGTAGTCTTAAGCTTCCCCTGAACATGTGCTACATCTATGCAGAAAGCCCCAAAGTTGTAAGTGGGCTGCAGTACAGCATTGTCCACGCAAAACATCAAAGTATGTGAGACCCATTACATTAAGAATGCCCCACTTTTATTGTTGTAAGCACTCCAAACGCCTGAATGTGAACTGAGATCTTCAGAAAGATGGGAACTTCATGTCACTGAGCATTGTAACAAGGCTTTTCCCACACTAAACCTGTACTCCACCTGCACGTATCCTTTTCCTGTTGTAAATGAACACAAATTATTCCAAGCAATGCAGACTAATTTCTTCTTTTCTTTTTAGGTGCTTTTACTTGCTACCCTATGCCCTCCATTATCCTTGCATCTGGAAAAGAATCATTTCTGTAGTAACTGGCCATACAACTACTGTTCAGGTTCCCCTGGTGGTTTTGTCCTAAAAGCAAGATCATCAATGCAGTGGACTGGTCTTAGCAAAGCCATGTAACTAGATGGGCTCCTTCATGCTGAAAAACTACGCTGGGGATATAGAAGAAGCTGTGCGCATCTTCCTTCTGATATTCCTGTTTCTAAAGGAAAGGATTCGACTGAGGGTAAAAGTACTGTCCAAATAAAGCATTAGGGCCATTGCTGCTGGTGACAGCTGGTTCAGAGGGGATTCTCTAGACAGCCTCTTCCAGATAGATCCTGCTGGAACTGAGTCTGCAGACTGTAATGTTTAAATACCATTCAGAAGTTAAAACAGTAGTGACAAACCCAGTTAAGTTTAAAGCCAGATTTCCATTGCAAAACACCCTGCATGCCATCCCTGCTGACAGGCAATGCTAGGCATCGCTGTCAGCTACAGGGTACAAAAGGAAGAGGAAGAAAGTAAATGTATTGCAAGTTTAAGGCACAGACACATACTGCTAACAACTGCTGTCTGATATTCTTCCTCACCCACAGTCTCTGCCCCTAGACACTGCTCTGATTTTGCAGTACAGAGGAGAACCGGTCTGTGCACAGAAATCTACCCACAGGCTACAGCTCCAGGACACCTAGAGAGCATTCATCTTACCCTGTGCTTGGCCTCTTTAGTCATGGGTATTGAACAAGCACATCTTTGAGGAGAAAGCAGCACAGGGATTATTCCCAAACCTGGTTGTGACTCATGATATTCTACCAGCTCACTCTATAAAAACAAATGGATAAAGATGGAAATTGCCAAGTACTTTTAGGGGAGAGGAGCTGGGAGAAGAGCAACAGTATAAAATTTCCATGCTAAAAGGAGGAATAGAGTCAAAACTGCAACTGAGATGGTATGGGTTGACTGACTATATCATGTAAGAAGAAAAGGGAAGATTGGACTGTAAATGGCCAAAAGACATAAAAGATATATAGGGAAAAGCAGAGAAAACTGAATGATAAGCAAGTAAGATGAGATAACTAAGGATTTTGAGGTGGTTGGGAGAAGAAAACCCAAGCACTGAAAAGATGTCAGTAAGTCCAACAATACTTAACCCAACCACAGATTGGGAGTGCCCTCTCTAAATGATGCAGCTAGATAAAAACTGTGTTTCTCTTTCTGTTCATTAGCACCTTTGTCTAGCAATAACCTGCAAGCATTTTTGAGGGCTTTCTCAGCTATTCTTTTTTTCCATACCTCTACCACAACCTCCCTGGCATGGCCTCAAAAATAACCAAACAAAACACGTATTAAAAACTTTGGCTCTTCTCACCTCTTGTTAATGATCCAATTCTGCTGAGGTCAGAGGTGAGAGGAAGTCACTGGTATTCACTCAGCTCTGTGAAATGAGCCTGGAAAAGGTAACAAACTTCTCCAGAATAATACTCTCCATGGTATATTGAAAAGAAATTGCTGCTGACGCTCCCTGGTTGCAACTTTTATTAAAGCAGGTTGGGGGGAAGAAGGCCTGACGCCAAGGGAACAGGAGCTTCCTATAATCTCCCTTTGCTTTGGTGGGAGGTCATGCAATGCGCTAGGACAGAGCAGCAGAAGTGAGACATAACACCTGTGCAAGAAACGTTAAGTAAAGCGTTTCAGTAAGCCCTGGCCTCTTTCTTTGTCTGAAGAAACACTCCCTCCAAATTGCGGCTAATATCTGCTAAGAGGGGTGGGAGGAAACATCTCACACTGTGGCAGCCCTGCTGCTTCTCTCACATGAGTAGAAATATGATTTCTCACACTCACATGGCTCTATCCCTGCACTGGAACCTCTGGTGGAGACACTCCCAGATCAGTTACAGGTTTTAATTATGAAATGACAGTACCGATAGCTGGCTTTGCTTGAACCGGCATGTGTCACTGAAGCCGATGGGAAATATGTAAGAAAGAGACCCAGTTTAATTAGCCTGAATATTTTACATTGATTATTTTCTACAAGAAAACCATTACACATCTTGATTTGTCACCTGTCAGGCTGCTGTTCTTATCCACCATGATCTCTCGTTGCCTCTTTGTGTCCTAAAAAACCAATGGTAAAAATGACAGACAGATGCAAACAAGATTTTGGTAATTACAGCACTGTGGCTGGTGGTTGTTTGAACATCGTTTTATTTCTCCCAATCAAACAAGTCCTTGGACTTCACAGCTCTAGAGCTTCAGACAGGGGTGAAGCTGATTATATTATGACATTACAGTGCAGACTGGCAGATCAGACAAAGTGGATTTCACTCAGTAATTAAACTACAGTATCTTTTGTCTAAAGTCCAGGACAGGATTAACCAAAAGGTAGCTCTTTATCATTGCGATTAGTGCTGGGATTTGAAGAGTGAGTCCACAGATTTCTGATTTGATAGCTCGTCCTGGGTACCAGCTTATTGGAGCCTGCACATCTGTCTGACTTGCAAAAATAGCATGAGGTCAATATGTATTTGCCAAGTTGCACCATTTCCTTTATTTTATTTTTAGCTGGAGGAAATTCAGATTGATTTAAATATTACAGTGCCTTTTGGCTTTCTATGGCCATACGAAGATTTCTATTTAAGATCTGCTAACATAACTCTGCCCCCATCCTAAACTGCATTGTATTTACATGACAGACTCACAATTTTCTCTGTTGCCTTTACCATTATTCTTCAGGGTCCAAGAAAATACACCTGCTCTTGGGAAACTGAACAATACAAATCTAAAATACAATAGCTTTATAGCTGATCCAAAGTGGTCTACCAAATGAAGTTTCAAGCTTTCAAGGAGCTCCTAAGACTTACTGGATGAAAACTGTCTTAAGATTTTGGGGTTTGTGTCAGCATTGCATAAAATCCCTAACGTAAAATGCCAGCTGATGCTTTTTTACTTTTTTTTTTTTTTTTCCTAAGTTTTCAAAAAGCTTTTAATGCTTCTGCTTCTCCTCACAACTTTAATAAACACAAGGCTGGGAAAACTTGCTCAGTACAGTGAGACAGTTTCCTTATGCTGCTGGCTGAGGAAGCAGCACTCCTGGCAACTGCCCTGATTTACTCACTAGAGCAGACTTTCTACAAGCAGAAGCAAAGCAGGGAAAAGCAAAGGATATCTCTTTTTATTTTCTTCTTCAAGTACCCATTACATCTAAGAAACAGAAAAATCAAGGTAAGAGAAATAAAAACATTACTTCTACCTCCAATCAACAGAACAGAGTTAGGAAATGACTTTAAATTCCGGAGATACTTTCTACCTAAAATCTGTTGAAGGCAATGCTGTTCTAGGTGAGACTCTAAGAAGAATATACACTTAAAAATCCCAACAGCTTCCAAAAGTGTATGGAGAGTAGTTTGGCACTTGCCTTTAGAAAGTCATATACATTTTTAGGTTCCTTTCAACAAATTTTCAAGCCATGACAATCACAAAAAGTGACAACCCACAGGCCACTATTACTAGGTTCCAACTCTTCCCCAACAAAGGCTGACAATAAAAGAAATGTATTTATGACAACATCAATAAAAATTTTATTTGCAGCTGAAAAATGCGTTTGAAAGACAAATACTTTTACTGAAGATTGAAAGAATTTTTTGTGGAAAACAGCTGAAAATCCAAAGTATTCTCTCTGGAAGTTGATTTTCAACATAGTTTTAAAAAACTTTAAGCCTTAAAAAAAAAAGTCACAGTTTATACTGTTTTATTTCATCCACAGAATAGTCCCGTGCCTACCACATTCTGCACAATTCAGATGTGATTTAGAATTCCCTGGCCCGTCCTTACAATAGGATAATCTCCAAAATGTCCTTTGACATTTTGCCTATAGCAATGTCTCCTCTCATTTGTATGAATCTCTGATGTAGATTATGAAAATCTAAAGCAGGGGCAATCTCTTAATTTCTACCCAAATGTTTATTAGAAACAGATCCTAATTCTGTTTGGGGACTGGGTAGTACTACAATCCAAATAACAAACTAAACAATTCCCTAACCAAACAAACTATTTTATTTGCTGTTTTATTGTTATTGTTATTTTTGTAATGAAATTCATAGAGAAACCCCCAAAATTATTAATAATCATTCATTTTAAGTCTTGAAAGCTATTTCACAGATCTCGGAGCCATGGAAGACCCTCAGTATCAAGCAGTCTGATTCCCATAAAATAAAGAACTTACAATTTCACCCAGGAATTCCCATAGCAATTCTAATGACTAGTGTCTGAAGGGGCACATAATATTTATTAACACATCTGAACTTAATTTAAGAAATTAAACCAGCAGAATATCACAAAATACCTTGGAAATTTGTTTTAGTTACGTACTTTCACTGCCCAAACACTTACAAGTGAGGAGAGAAGCGGAAACCCTAGCCAAGCAAGCAGGCAGAGGCACAGAAACATCACACAGGTGAATGATCAATAGTGCATTTCTTGGTCAGCTAATAAAGACACAGATAAGTAATACCAGACAGCTTCAGTAATCTTTGTTTAAATGGCTAGCAAAATATCTAATAAAATCTCACTGCTATACTTGTTCTTTGTAGAGGTGTGAAGGTGTGAATTTTATTCCTAGTCCTGCTGCTGATACTGTAGATACAGATTCAACTCACATAGGGATTTCAAAGGTAGTATTCAGACCATTAAACTATTCCTCAGACCAAACTGAAAACAAAATGCAAATGAACTACTGCTGATTCTGAGCTCATGCTGTTTCCTTCCTGCCTTTCACAACTTTCCCCATTTTTCCCCTGAAAATTCTGAAGTTTTAAAAATATTATTAACCAATCAAACAAGTACCAGCCTTTATATTTATATTTTTTTCCCTTTCTGGGTCTTTGTATTATGCTTTGATCATAAATTCAGTGTCTTCTCTCCGATCATGAGGACTAGAAACTTATTTTACAAACAAAAACCAAAGAACTTGACATTATCTGTTTACTTCAAGAGTACAATCTTTAAGAAAAACATCAGATATTATGACACTTTCAGTAAAACTGCAACCACTTCCAGCGAAATAAAACATTAATATAGGTGTGCACATCCCTCTGGCTTTCACATCATGCGTAAACACTGAAATTCCACAAAAAGAGCCTTGTAGTTGTGAGTTGCTCTGGAGAAAATCTGGATAGCATAACATATCCATGATTTCACAAAGTGGTCAAGTGCTTCCTACTAAGCAGGAATGGACTCTTATATGCCAAACCCTGGCTTTTGGTAACACAGTGGTAAATTTCATGTTAATGTAAACCAGCATAAATATAACGTCCCAGTACAAATATAACCAGAATTAATATTATGTTTTACAGAGTTCCTAAACAACTACAAATTTCTTCTACCAAGCACCTGGAAAAGAGAGAAATACATGTCTTGCAGCATGTTATTGCTTTTTGAAATTAAACCACAGCTGAAAGCTTGGATAAGTCCAGTTAAGAGAGGAAGAGAAATTCCAAGCCATCAACACCAAAAGTGATTGCATATGTTCCCCAAAATCAGAAGATGCTATCAGCACCCAGTTCCTAGACCATATGTTAGTCAGATGAACTTAACTGACCCATAAACCTAAATCGGAAGTTTTCGTGAGGGTTGAAACTGTGATGGACTGATTAAGGATCTGTTTTTCTCAATTAAAGACACAACCATAACTACTTTCAATCGAGTCACTTGCACTCAGGTGTAATGTACCCATCCTCAAAAGATACTTAACATTGCATATTAAATGTGTCAAACATTAGTTTAACTGATAATACTTTGCACTTCCATTGTGCTGGTCTCTGCCAGGAGACCAAAACACTTTGTGATCACGAATTAATCAATGCTATCACCAGTGTGCACTGGAAATAGTTGGCTGGTTGGCTGGAGCCCACCTAATGACCCTGGATGATAGCTGGAGATGCGATCCTCACTCTTCCTAAGTAGTAACAATGAGTAACAGTGGCTTCCCCAAGTTCACCAAGTACTGAGCACAGTCAAAATAAATCTGTCAAAGCAGAGCACGTGAAAAACAGAAATATCAAAAATTAAAAAAATAAAATGCACACCTTGCAACTTCCTAAATTAACACCAGGTTGGCCAGAATAGCAGTATCTTATTCCACTGATTGATCATTAGGCAGGTTTATGTTCTCTATCTCCCACGCTATGTTTACAGGGAACAAATGAGACTGCCCATTATGGAAGATCCAAAAATTGGGGAATAAAATAAATTAACTGACCTTGTTAATTTCTATTCTCTAAGTTTGTTTCTAGGGGGAAGTTTCATGAAACTAAACCTATCTCTGATTATCAACAAAATACAGGTTTCTGGAAAAGTTTTTAGCAGGACTGGCCATATTCAAAAGCTCCTTGGATTTCACCATCAAATAAATCTAGTTTTTTCAAGTCCCTCTGAAAAGCATTTATAATCGTGATATACTTTGCTAACTTTTGATTTGGTTTCTACTTCGGTAAAAAAATTGAAGTCAGTGGGATCTTTGCTGGAATAAGTTCTGAGAAGAAAGTTCATAAAAGACATTATTCTTATTGACATGGTAGAAAATAGCTGCAGAGAAATATCTGTGCCTGAAATGAAAGAAAAAGGTTCAAACTTCGCAGTGTTGCTTTCAGTAAGGTCTACATCTTCAAAAAAAGGACTCAGCAGACCAGACTAATCATGTGTGATTAGTTAATATATAACACTATGTTACCAGCTTAGAAGAAATAATGCCCACAGACTAGGACAAGATCAACATGTTGTACACTATACAGAATTAGAATCCAAATGTTTAAAATATATGGTATGTATACACCTTGAGTAACTTCAGACAATACACATTTTTCCTCTGTATTTCAGATTTTACCAAGCTGTAGATATTTAATACTTCCCTCTCATATTCTGCACAGATTTCAGTAATATGGACATAAATTGTTTTTCACTTTTGTATGATATGTATTGCGATTAATACTGAGGTTAAATAAAACAATTTCTAGTAAATTTTTCTACGATTAACAGGCACAAATTCATGCCAGTCTGGGAACTCACGTCATATTCACAACACTCAGCAAACGTGCTGAGGAAGCTTTTATACTGAATCAGGTATCCTAAGAGTTAAACTGTATGCTAATTATTCTTAACTGCTCATCACACCGCCAGTACATGGTACAAGTAGAATGAGCATTTATAGGTAAAAATCTTGGCCTATGGGCTCATCTAAATTGCCACAGGATTACTGAGGTAATCAAATAACCAGTAATGAAATCAACTAGTCTAGATATCATCCCCCCCTTCTTTATATTATACACCACTTTAACAGACTCAGAAATTTCCTCTAATAACTGCTATAAAAGTATTTATCCTAAAATACTCTATGGTAGGATTATCATCCATAAATCATATGCTAAATGTGGTTTCAAGTATGTAAAGTTTGGGGTTTAGAGCTCAAGGCATTTGCTTAAATATAGCTTTCAAGTGCCATCAGGAAAGCCTTAGGGCTTAAGCACATCTGGACATGGGTAGCAGATACGCCTTACCACTTCTGAGATAACTGTCTTTTGGGAAAAGCAGATGAAGGCCAGGCAGTGTATCCCACAGCAGCTCACGCGGTAACAAATACCTGCGTTTGAGCCTCTACTGTACAGACAGTGCTCGTGTACCTTTCCATCTACTCACTGCTTTCAGACCCTCTCATCATCAGCAAAAATGTAAAAAGGACATATTCCTTCTGTTTCTGGCCAAACACAGGATACCAACAAAAACTCTGCTCACAAAACTTCACTTTATGCCGTCCGTGTCTTGGCTGAGGGAATTTATACAGTACCTCTGCAAATTAAACCGGCTGTAACATATGCAAAATTTCCTCTGATCAAGGGAAAATTTGGAATTCTAAGAAAGAACATCACTTTTACGTTTTATAAATACACTGAGCTCAATCCTGACAGGAATTCACAAACAAAGTTCTGACTGAACAAATTGTGTTGGACTGCACTTCCCCTGGCTCTTGAATTTTCCTTTCAAGCTTATGAGATTGAACTTTCCAGACTAGATCCAGAGACTACACTAGTCTCTTATACCAGCCAACACACTTAACCCACTGATTTCAAATATTTGCCCAGATGCCGCAGGAAGAAAGTATTATTTGCCCTAGTTCTTACCTTCCTTCTTTATGCACTGTGGAAGCTACCAGGAAGACAAACTGACATGAAGAGGCTTCTCTCAAAACCTAGAAATACCTGCCTGTAAAGCTCACACAATGCATTGTCAAATTTGAAAATATGAATTTAAAAACACAGAGACTTATCCATATTTATTCAAGATCTCACAGAGATCATAAATATGATTAAATAGGGATTTAAAGATAAATAATATCATCTGCTGTCTCATCTTCACTACTCTAAAATAAGAAGCCTAGCACTGGTGGAAGCATTCAAACTGCAGTCTGTATTCTTATGATTCTACAGTTTCTTTTTATTTTACCCATACTTGCTTCTTCCACTGGCACTGGTGGCACTTTTCAATGGCTCCACTTTCCCCAGTACAGCCATCAGGAACAAAACTTTTGGTTCACAGCACTGAAGCACTTGGTAGAGCAATGTGCCCCACAAAGGAGACATGGGTTTGGATTGGAAGCAACCTTGGGGACCTCGGCCAGTGAAGCAGAGACATCCTACAACCACACATTTATTGAAATGGGAGACTCCTCAAGCAGAGTGCTACTGGTGAATTCTTGAGGGTTTTTCCTTCAGAGGCAGTATACTAACTCTGAATTCAACAAGAAATCAAATTAGGGCTCCTGGGTTCCACTTCTGGCCTGCCACTTACCCATGATAAGATATTGGGCAAATCATTTAACATAAATAAGGCTCAGTTTACAGAGCTGAAATACTGCACATGGGTAGTAAGACTGATGAAAAATACTATAATGGTATTATTAAAGTGCTTTCTCCCAGATTTTTAAAATTCCTTATCAAACGTTGTCTTCACCCTCCTTGATGAATTTTAAAGCCTCCTCGCTTTCTTAAGAATCTCCCTTTCAAAGGAAAAATAATTTCGACTGTCTAAAGATTTCCTTGCAGACATTTGTACAAGATTTTAGAATATGACTACATATCATGCCAGTAGTCAAAAACAATTTAAGACACTACTGCCTTCAAGTCCCAACAGTGAGTAGCAAAATGTGCTAGGATCTCTTTACATGTTTTTATCTGACTTTAGCTTATAGTTCTAGGTATGTGTGAGAAAGGGCAGCTTTCCATCATTTCAGTTCTGCCCCAGAAGCCATTTCCTTTCACTTGGTTTGGTCTTGTCTTGAGCTCTGTCAAGCAACTATTGGTATGTGTAACGTTTTCAAACCAATGAAATTAACTTAAATTCAGTCTTTTAATGCACAAATTAATGTTCATCAAAACCTTGGGGATCAGATGCAGCAGATTAGAAGTACTAAGGGGAGTCAGGCTACATCAATTAATATTTAAGCAAGACCAATAATTTCATATACAGCCAAATTTAGCAATAGTGTAAGGTACCCATGCTGAGACATAACCACTCAGTGCTAATCTATACTCATACTATATGTAAAAGTAAAAGGAGCTCATAAATGTAAATGCAAACCATTTAAGAGCTAATAACTAGTCACATCATCATAATTCCATATCAAATAATAGAAGTCCATCTTCCATAACCTACAAACCTGCATAGCACTCCCCATTTACACACAGAAACAGACAAGTGAAGACTAGCATTTCTAGGGCAACTCCCCAATTTTGGTTATTAAGCTTTCAGCAACATGCATAGAAGAATCTCAGAAAACTTTCAAACTGCTTACAGTTTCCATGCAGACTTCATAATCTACGAACAGAAGTGATCCCTTGTACAAGGGAGTATTTCAGATGCCTTTCTTTGTGACAGGTTGAATCGCACCCTTAATTGCCTAATGTTCTCCAACTGACTGTAAAGGGAGTCCAAATGAGGATGGCGGTACTGGCACCGTGTGCAACTGAATACCAGTGAGAAGATCCTTGGACCCTGGTTTTCAGAAGCTCTGAGGATTTCTGGAATTTCATGAAATCCACAGAAGCTACAAGTGCTTAGCACTTACTTGAACCAAAGACGCATAAAGAGAAGCTTTCCAGAATTAATGCACAATAATTGGGAGATCATGTTGTGAATTCATTAACAGTTTGTTAATTCAAAACATTAGCATCATAAGCACAGGGTAGGAGCCTTACTGCTTCTGCAGGTTTGCTTTTTTTTTTTAAGATGATGTCATCTCCACAGCTACAAATAATACAGTGCTCAAACTGGCCATGAGGAAGTCTAATATAGGATACTCCTCCGGGGATACCATCACTTTAACCACAACTGAACCTCTGGTGCTACCAGGAAAACTTTCTGATTAGCTATTCTGTTGTGATAGCACACACTGTATGTACCTGCTTTAGGGCAAGAGCAGTCTTCAGCAAATTTGTCACCAAGGGGTTTCCTACAGCTTATGTGAAAGTTGTGCAATTGTCTCTCTTTTTCTTCACTAGCATACTTTTTCCTCCTTTTCTCTTCAGTGAAAAAAAAGATACCTGATCTTCACAGATGGAAAATTAAGTATTGCCAGGATGGTCAATATACCCAACAGCCATTCAAAGTGGTCTGAAAAATGAAAGCATTTAAATAGTTGCAACCAAAATAAGCGACAGAAGGTGGGAAAAGAAATGCATAATTATGCCAGCTACTAGGGTACTGTTTATGTTTTATCATTTGGAGCATCACGAAGTACAGAACACAAACTACTACTAGCATTTGTGCATACCTTAGTATCTGCATATCTGTGATACACAACATTTAAAGAGAGTACAAACTAGCTCAGCTTGTCCAACTGATGCGTCAGTGTTGTCAACTGGTCGTTCAAACCGCACTGCCAGGAAGATTGGTCAGTAATATAAAATGGCCAATCCCAATTATGACACAATACATTGCTTTAATTTGATTCCATACCTTTCATGATGTTTCCATGTTTGCAAGCAGTGCATGTCAGAAATATCAGAGATGAGGTAAACAAGATTATACAAATTAACAGACTCGTCCTTCTCTTTCACATGGTCACCCTGACCTCCAAGGGCCCAAGTAGCAGAGAAAAGACAAAATACTAATGGAGGGAAGGCCTTCAATGCTGTCCTTTCTTTCCCCTTCACTAAGTAACTTTTCAGGGACTTTCCTGCATGTTAAGCATCTTTTTTGCATTGCTTAATATTGTTATTAATAATTCATATTTTTGTCTTTCTCCTCTCACTCTGACAACTTTTATTTTTAATCAATGGGCATGTGTCAAATTGCTTTGTTATTTATTTATAATGTAAGCTGACAAAAGATTGGGATTTGTGGTATAAAGATGAGACAGTGTTTCTTTACTGCAGTTGATATCCTCAGTAATAACTATGTGTCTTGTTCTAATCAGTAAGGTCCAAAAAACTGCTTTTGCCACAGATAACTGAGGACGTATTTAGATTTGTACAACTGGATGCCTGTCCTCTGTCCCCATAGCCATACAGTGAAATAAAAGTTGAAATGTAGGTTTGTGTGCATGAACATCATCTTTGAGAAAGGAAAGGAGTGCACAAAGGTGTTAATAATGATATGCCAGATACTGATGCACTTGTTCAGACAAATGTATTACTACCACCTATGTGCTTTGTCCCCTAATATATCCACAATTCTCTCAAACTGCTTATGGCACATACCTTACCATTCTTTTCTGCTCGCAAAACATAAACAGAATCACTAACTTGTCTAAGATTAAAGAGGAGTTCAGTAGCACAATGCCTGCTTCAACCGGTAGCCCCCCTTTGCCACATAACACATGGGAAACCCCTTGCAACATAATGCACAGGAAAAATGCATTACAAGGCACCTTGCCTCATAAAGCTGGGAAAACAATTAAACACCTCCTCATTGAACATGTGAAAAGTAAGCTGTTTGTTACAACTGGCTTGTACATTACCTACTTAGAATTTGTCTTTTACACTCCCCTTTCACGCATATATATTTTACCTTGACTGCTACTTGAGAAGTCATTTAGTTCACCACTGGATTTATTTTTGTCAAATAGTAAAAGTGTCTCATAGTTCCAGCTGAATGAAATTCACTGCTGTGACCATCCTGTTGTGTCCTGATGGAGAAGCCAGCCCTGTGTGGACTGTAGGAATGGTTTGGTGGAGCTTAGGATTGTATTCCTGATGGGCAGGATATTTCCATACAAGGTATAATTATTGTAAAATAAAAGAAAGCACAAAGGCATAGGAAAAAAAAAAATAAGACCCTTTTTTTCTGTTTTATAGAAAAAGGATACTGTGCCATGGAGGGCATAGACTGAGGTTGGCTACTTAAACCCTTCTGTCCTCAAAAGCTCCTACTTCCCATTTTCCTGTAGGTTACCACCATGTGTTAGACCCTCAGAGGGGACATGTTTTAACTTCTGATTTCTAAGCCTAGTGAGAGGGTTTGTGCAATACAGTGACATCCCTTTACATCCTGTTCCAAGCACAATGTAATATCAGCAGATAGTAGGTCTGAGTTACCTGCTGTAGCTCTGAAAGCCAACCAAGCAAAAGGACATCGAAGACCTCAAAGCAACCATATAGGCTGGTCAGCAAATTTGAGAAGGTCCATCAAAGCAAGCAAGGTAGAGGATTAGGCTGTTCAAACATTAGGTCATTAGAACCACGGTTTAGGAAGGGGGAGATTTTACTTTGATTTTCAGAATAAACTGCCCCAGTCTACACATGCACATTTGTTTTTGTTTTTAAGTTTGCTGGTGTTTTATTCTGTTTTAATTAATCCACCACGGAAGGAACAATAAAAATTGAAGCATTTTCTTTGATGTTATCCTAGCCTTAATGTTTTCTTTCGATGCTTTCTTCACCAAATGCATCATGCTGAGAATAAGCATGGCATTCAAAATGAGGATTGTCCCTTCTGATTTACAGCTCAGGGACACAAAGAGCACAAATGTCTATTTCTAATGAGTAAAGACCAGTTGGTAGCCAGATCTCCTCCATCTTAAGTCTGCTTTTGATACAGTTGTTAGACAATCCAGACTCAAACATGGCCACAATGAAAGTGGTCAGTTCACATATTTATCAGGAACACCACCAGTAAGTGAATTTTTCCCCTCATCTACAAACTAAGGGACCATTCAGATTTTGAGTGCCAGGGGAAACTACAGCCATTTATCACACTTTGGAGAATAGAAATACAGTAAAAACAGGATAGCTCTCAGTTATCACAAGTAACGCCACTGCATAATCAGGATTCAGGCACATACAGCATCTAGACAACTTGAGAATTGAAGAGTGCTGCCCTGGAGAGCATTGACCTCATCTAGCGAGAGGAACCAGGCAGTCCAGATCTTGTGACACTGATGGGGAAATTAGTCTGTGATTTCTGACCTCAAAAGGCTAATGCTCTCCTCATCAACTTTCTTCTCCCAGAAGAACCTCACAGAATGAGCTTTTATTTCTATTTGTGTTACCAGTTAGAAATGGCATAAGCAAGTAGAAAGAGGAGAGGATTCTTGTCTAGTATTTTCAACAACTTTGTGGATTTTAAAAGGCCAGAGGAAAATCCTCTGGGTGCACAGATGAGCTGGCTGTGAGTCAATTAAAAAACCAAGCAGTTTTGAAATAAGGCTAGGGTGATGGAAAGCACCAACTCTCCCTGAATATGAATAATTCCCATTTCTGTTCATTGTCTTCCCTTATCTGATTCAGGAACAAAAAAGCAAATGTATGTATCAGTTATTCAGTTGTTGGGGTTTTCTGTTTGGTTGTTTTTTTGTTGTTGGTTTGGTTTTTTTGTGTTTTTTTTGTTTTTTTGTTTTTTTTTCCTTTCAAATGAACTTGGCTTTATTTAGGGGTGAGGTTTTTATTATAGGTAGTACTGGTCTGTTTCATCTAAAGTGCATGGTAAACCACTCAACGACTTCCATACACATAAAGTATTGCTGACTTTTGAGAAGTTTATCCTAAAAAAGGGCAAACCCCCTCAAACAAACAGAAATCTAAAATAATCATTTAGCGTAAGTATGTAAATGATGCTTATGGGTGGTCTTTTCTCACAACAAATTTTTTATTTCCTACAAGCTGAAGCTTTCGCCTTTTTCTTGATTTATATTACGCTTGACTAACAGATGTAGTTACATAATGAACTGATAAAAAGCTTTAGATGTCTAATGGGGAGAAGGGATTGCCACAGATACTACAGTTAACCTTTCACATACTGGTACATACGTATCCATATCATTATAATCTGTCAGTAACATGTAGTCAGTGCAGTTCAGAATGTTGCTCCGTGCGTGTTCAGTTTAAAATCTACTAGAGATTTTTAAAAAAATAAAAAAATAAATTGAGGCTTGTCCTTGAAGAACTGAGACTACCTAGGATTACTGATTTTATGACTTGGATCTTGTGATGAGAGGGTCAAAGCAATTGGATCATCCGAGGTTACACAGAGCCTGAAAGAACAAAAATCAGCTTGAACTGTAAGGACATGTGCGTGCTCCAAGGACTATAGATCTTCTGATTTAAACAGAGAGGAAAAGGTCAGGGCATCTGTTTTTTTCTTCCTCAATAGCCACTTTATTTGCTGTGTGGCCTGCTACATTTCTGTGTCTCCATTTCCAAACCCTTAAATAGGAAATGTTAATTGTACACAACACCAACGCCTCGGGATGATGCAGTGCATTTTGCTCAAGTTCTTTTGCCATTGACTGAAGAGGCTGGTGGTTTTCATGCAAAAAGTAACGGTACTACTGCTGATGTGAAACCAGAGGAAGTTTATCTTTTCATGTAGTCACTTTTCAAAGTATTTACTTCTACTCTACAAGCCTGCCTTATGCAGTATGTGCATTTTGAAACTAAGTATATTAAGAGGTAAGTCTCCTGATTGTATTTACACCACGAGCCAAATTTAATCCTGTCTTATACACTGGGTAGACACTTTGACCTTCAAGAGATGCCAATCAAGACAAAATTTATCTCAGAACCTTTCTCTGCCAAAGTTTTCCGCAATCTTGCTCATGTGTTTTACAGTAATACTTCCTTTTTTCTCTGTTCATTAACTATTAAAATAAAATATTCACATGACAGATTTTTGCCTCAGTTTTCCCACAGCAATCATATTTCCTCACCCAAGAGGATGTCAGGAAGCTTCATTAATTGTTTCTGAAACATTTACAACTTTTCGTGGAAAAGGTAAAGCATCTGTCTCCTAAAGGAGAAAAATCATTTCCAAATGGATGAAGTATCTCAGCTCCCCTCCCAAGCACACATGTATTTTAATTCTTCTCTCAGAGATAAAGAATTCAAGACACAGACATTACAATCAGTTTGTCAAGTTCATGTGTATTACCTGAAGACCAGAACTTGTGTTTTTATCCCTGCAATTCATCTTTAATCTCAAAACAATGCTGCATTTTTGAATTACCTCTGGATATGGTGACTGGCAAGAAGTTATCCCACAAGAAACAGCAATTTCCGCCTCTGCCTCATTTCTGTTTTTAAAAAACACCTGTAGGAATTGGGTCTCCTTGCACCCGCTCCACTTCTGCCAAGCTTGCTTAAAAGCAAACATTTTTAAGCTAACAAAGGAAGAGGAGGGTGGCCTCCTAGAAATAAGGCATGTTCTCATATCAGTAACTCCCCACTACAAACAGCCCTGTCACCTTTACATGTATTTTTCTGCACTGATGGACTGTTACAATGAGTTGTTGCAGGCTACAATGGTTAACACGTTAGGGTAAAATACAAAGCCCACTTACAGAACAAAGAAATTACCCACTGGCAGCAGTTCACTTGAGCTCGTCTTATATGAGGGGTATTTAGAATTTCTTTCAAAAGCTGAATTAGAGAAATAGAAATTTTTTTTTAAATCCTGTAAGATTTCTAAACATAAAAAAAAATCTAAGGTAAAAGCATCAGCAGTTGATGCAAATATGGAAACAAGCTAAATAAATAAAAAGAAAAATAAAAAAAGACCTTGAACTTTAAACATTGCACCAGGGATACACTATAGAGTGTATCAGATGTCGCCACTAATTTAAAGACTGTATTGTCCCTTTCAGAGGGAGAATTTACTTTCTTTCTTTCTACATATTAGGACTGAAGCAGTATTTTAACACTAGGTTAAACTATTAATATGAAATGATAAGTTAGGAATGATCTCCACAGGTATACACTGAAATAGTTCTCTGCTGCCAAGTGAAAAATGGATATTTATGCTTGGAAGAGATTAGGGATATCTCAGGATTAGGGGGAAAAAAACACATATGAGAAAGTTATGTCTTCAGGATAGAAAGCCACTGGGAGTTTGTGGAGACTATTGAACCACTGTTTGCTGAGAACTTGAATTAATGTACTAAGCCTCTGTAATGATCAACTCCGATGAACATATCCAGTCTGAGATCCACTGAAGGAATGATTAGCACTGAGTTACAGATCTGAAAACAAGAAGGCATCATATATATACTGTTCTGCCTTTATGCATAATACAGGTCCTAAAGTCCTGCCTTCCTACCTGCAAACCAGATGAGCCCCATGCAAAATAAAGATCTATTGGATTTCACTTGTTCAGACTGAATCTCCTCATCCACTTCCAGCCCTGCAGTCACCCACTGCAGCACAGCACCACCTGTGCAGGGGAGCGCTTTAGGCTTCTCCCCCATCTTGTGGTCCCTTGTGCCAGGCACAGCCTGTCCTCCGCTGTGCTAATGACACTGCATCCGCTGCCTGGGGCTGGGGAGGAGCCATGGGCACGTACTGCAGAACAGTTGTGCTGCCTGAATGTCCCCACACCCCAAGTCCTTGCAGAAGTAGCACACCCTGTATGAGCCCAACACTGTGGCTCCTCTGCCGCCACGGGGCTGGTCATGTGCGGGCCCCTCGGTTAACCTGGCTCACGACCTAAGGAGCGTGCATTCTTCTTAACTCCTCTGCAATGTGACCCTGATGCACAGCTCTCATGTGCTGGGCCTGAAAGCAAACAGTACATTTGGGGAGCCTTGGATTTATTTCAAAATAGATGGAGTCCTTTTCCAAAAGAAACAGGAACATTAAAGCCTTTGTAATGGAAACAGTGAGACATGGGTTTCAGACTGATCAAGCTGAAGCAGTCTTCAAGGGAATCCTTTGTCACAAACAAGCAATATTTTCACTCCCTGCCCTGCAGCAGACCCCTGTGATATATTTTATTTCCTTTGCAACTGGCATCAACTAATTTTCCAAAGTCAAATACATCTACCTTCCTTGCTTCTCTCTTGAGACTCTTTGAAGGAGAAGGAAAACATCAAGACTAGACTGTGTTGTGGGATTAAACATGTCAGGAAAGAAACAACAGAGAAAACAATTATAGGCATGATACATAACACAAAATAAATTGGGCAAAGTGTGAGAAAAAGAAAAAGCGTAGCCAAATCATCTGAGCTAGAGCTGGAGAGAGCATAAATCCCCCTATAATTTGCCCAATCACCATCCCTTGGTTTAGGATTCTGCTGTACTTTGATTCGCCACCCTCTATCATTTACACACATAAAACCAGTGCTGCTTTGAGCTACTCTGCTTTATCATAAAAAGCCTTCCTACCCCCAGCACATAAATCCCAGGTTAATCTGCCACACAGTATCACCTCTTCACAACACTTAGAGCTTCTGTGCCACAGCACTTTTTATCAATCTCACTTCAAACATCATTTTCTGAGGACTGACTCACACCATTACGTCCTTTATTTCTAGGAGGACAGGGTAATCTGCCCTTTGTAGAAACATCCGTTCTGTCTGATTTCCACTCCTCTTGGAATTCATCACGTAACATCAATTCTGTGTCACAGGCGAGTAGATGAACTAGTGTGAGGGGGAAAACCACCATGGAAAGAACAAATGCCTTCATAAAAGGACACTATCACTGCCTTACAACTATTTACATTTCAAATGTCACCACAGCTTTGAATGGCAACTCTCATTCTGTCTCTGACGTCCCCCTGTGTGGAGATGTTTGTGGCATTTCTCTGCTTTTCCTGCATCATTTATGCAATATGCTAAGTACAATTCTAAATTAATCCATTCTTTTGCTCTCCTTCAAAACTTCTGCTCAAGCAGTTCTGAAACCTCCATCACTGACCACCTTTCACATCCAAGGCTAAAGAAGCTCCCTGGAACTTCAGTTGGCTTGCATTTTCTACAGCTTCACAATGAAGCGATTGTACAGTAACCTGAGTGATGCCTTAAATATGCAGAAAATAAGTAACAACTTTATAATGAAAAGGTGAACCTTCTAGTGAGAGGTCACATCCTAGTAGTGATGTGCAATGAAATGCTAAAACCTCATTACTACTCACAGCTATAGGGAGAGTTCCTTCAACTTCAGCTGATAATTACGTGGAACCAAAGGACCAGGACAGCCAGGGCAATTTGCCTGAAAATAGGAACAGGAGAACAATCTTTCCTCCAACAGTACCACATATTCATAGTTGGCTACAGTATTCTTCCTGCTTAACTCTCCATCAAGACCCTATCTTTTAAACAAAAGCAGAAAAAAAATTTCCCCATTACCTTCTTTTCTTCCAACTTCTCAAAAAGTTTTCCATCTTATTTATCTTTTCATTTTAACTTTTCAAAATGTTTTATAGCTCTTATGACTTGTTTTTCCAATTTTTATAAACTTTGCTTCAACCTGATGACTAATGGAAAAATGTTTTTAAGGAAAAATTGAGAGTATGATGCACCAGATTCCATAACTCCCAGAGAAACTTTTACATAAGATTATTGATCTGTATTACTTTCTTATTCCTGTATTCATTAATTTTAAAATGTGATTATGGTTACGAATCCATTTTCTAACAGGACTAAACACACCAAAACACTTTCCTTGCAATCTAGATTGTAAAGATTTTAATATGTAATGCTTGGGCAGTAAGAGCATCAAATGCCCAAGCATTATTTGCTCTTCCCTCATTTTCCACTACTAGCTAAAATTCTGATTAGTTATCCTCTTGGTTTCCTCTACCTTCTCTTCAGTGTTCAAATTAGAAAGCTAGAAGTTAAGTGTCTATATTTTTTCTACCTCCAGCAATGCAAAAAACTGATTTCGCTGACTTGTATAAATTATTTGCTTCTGCAAGGACAACTCTTCAGACCTCTAGAGAAAGGTTACACCACTTCATAGTCCTCTGTTATCCCAAAACTGAATCTGCTTAAGAGCACCTACAACAATGAGATGCTCCCACCCCTGATTCAGTAAGCACACACTAGTGATTTTCAGCTGGACAGCTCAAGCTTAAGATCACAAAATTAGGGCCTAATGATGCTATTAATAATGAAGCACTGATGTTCTCCAACCATTTTCGTTCTGAATTGGGATTTATGGTAGTGTGAACAAAACCCAGAATAAATCATATCTGAAGTTATCAACAGCTCACAGAAGTCAAGTTCAATCAAAATGTGAAGAAATGAAGAAGTGCAGACATAGCTTCTCAACCACAGGAAGGCTGGATAGATACTTTGTCTACTCCATATTAAACGTGTAAGATAGGACAGATGTGACTAGAAAGAGGTAATGTTGATGATATGATTTTTCTTTCTTTGTTAATGACCTACATGTGTTGTTTTGCTTGAGGCATTCAGTAATTTACTCTCTATATTACAGAAACATGCACTGAGTTGCCTCAGTATCTAGCGTTTCAACAGTAATACACTTTTCCTTCCTTAGTTTTACCCAAGCAGGGTTCACAATGATCTGTAGAAGGAGACATTAGTTATTCCTCTGCTACTGTTCCGCTTTTTTGTAGGAAACAGACATGAAAAGAATTTTGCAAATCACTAAGCTCATCAACAGCCATAATGGAAATTAGTGCAAGTCTCTACCTTCCAACACTCCACTTTAGCCAGGAAGTTTGCCTTGTTCTTAGCAATAGATGGCTACTTCCAGCATAAAAACACTGTCCCTGTATCACCTACCATAAACATGATTTAAAAAAAAATATGCATTTGCACTCTTAAAAGTCCATCTTTTTACTATTTCTCCTAGTTTTTTTCTCGTCTGGGAAACAGGATTTCTTTGCATTGCAGAATCTGAACAGGGAGTTGCACCTGTTAGCTCTGCAATACCTTAGGGCTCTCTAGTCAACCATCTGCTTTTCAAAATCTATTTGTTATCTCTTGGGCAACCAAGAAGGCATAAAGTATGTTTTATCACCTTAATGCTGGAAGTGATCATTTACAGTGGAAAAATATACCATGCCAGGTAGAATTTTTACTAAGAAAAAGGAAGAAAATTTGTGGTGGAAGGTAGGGAGCAGCAAGAAGAAGAGGCAAAAAGAGGGTGAGGGGTGGTGAACTGAGAGGAAAGGAATCGGAATAAAACTCACTTGCTTCCAGCAAAAGTCAACTTGGTTATGTTCTACTGGGAACCAGGGACTGCATATTATATATTTCTATAATGTGCCTCTATATATCTGCAGAAATAAAAAGATAAGATTTGACAATATAAACTGGAAAAAGTCTTTTTTTTCCGACATTTTAACATGACTGCTGGTCTTGAATTAGTGCTTGAAAAACACATCTTTCAAAGGAATGAAGTGTCGTAGTACCACCCAAAGAACAGTCCTGGGTTTTGCCTGTTTTTTCCAGTAAGAGTAGACCAATGACTGATTCATACTTCCATTATATCACAATTGTGCTTTTGTTTGGCACCCTCTCATCTCTTGCAAGTCACTTGCAGATGGTCTAGAAGCCACAGAACAAGCTGTACTTCCTTTCTATGTCAGCCATCCCCATCTTATGGAATCCTTCCAGTTTGCTGCACACAAGGTACAAGGATACTATTCCACAGATACCTCTTTTGACTTCCAAAAAGCCTCTGCTTTCCCTAGGATTTTGTATCTAGTCTTTCCCATTAGCAGAAATAAAGAAATAATTTGCACTGCTACCATCTCTCAGTGCACAGTAAGTTCACACAACCAAACTCAGGGAAGGGAATGGAGGGATTTGGAGGGGGTGTTCAGTGCCTCACAGTGAACCATAGTGGGGGGTCCAAAGGAAATACTTCTGAGACTACTATCAGTAGTTAAAAGTAGTTACATAAGTTGCTGTTATGCCATCACATGGATTTTGCGGTCAACATTGACCACCCTGTCTTCAAATAGGACAGAGAAGAAACAAAAAGGGTTCAGAAAGTAAAAAAAAAAAGGATCAAGAGCTTTTCATGCGAAAAGTTTAGAAAGCTTCAAACTGACAGAGAAAATGAAAAAGACTGAACAAAGTGGAAGTGATATAAACGTAACTGCACAGAGAAAAAAAAAATCTGACCTCTCAAGAAAAGATGGGACAGTCATTAAAACTAAAAGGCAGAATACTAACACAAATAAAAGGATTGTTATTTTTTATCTGTACCCAAGACATCAGATAGGCCAAGATTTTATGAGTTTAAAAAGGACTAATTATTGCCATAATAATAATAATAATGCTTTTTATAATAATAAATAAAATTATAGAAATAGCATAATACTGAATAAACAGAATATCCACAATTAGGGTACAATAAACCCTGAGGACTGAAAACTACCCATGTTTAAAGACATAAGCGAACTTTAATTTGATACCTATTTATGAGAAACTATCCCTGTGTGAAAAGTTAAATCACCACTTCTCTTTACTCTTTTTTTTTTTTTTTTTTACTGAGGGATCTGATACTTGGTTCTGTGATGCTTACTGTGTGGCTTTCTAGAGGTGCATCTGCAATGCCCATCCGCCAAGTGTTCAGCTTGGATACCCCTCCTGAATATATTTAATACAACCAAAATAAAACCCCCGTAAAATCAAAGGAACATGTTTGTTATTCAGGAGTATGTGTTACTTTTATTTACTTGTGAGATGTGAGATTGTTTTAGCCATTACTTGAACACACATGATGAAGTGGGGAGAAAAAATGAAAGACAACATTCTGTAGATTTGATTAAAAATGGCAATGTTATTGTTTTATGATGATTAAGATAAGAGTTATATTTTAAGATAAAGTATTATTAACCACCTATACATCTCCATGCCCTAAAAGACTTTTTTAGTATTAGAAAAAGAACTTCACATGTGGAATAAACAAAAATAAAATCACTTGTCAATTTGAGCCTGCTCATGGAGAGTCAAATGAGCCTCCTATCTTCTGTCAGAGTGGGGTGTCTGATGCATAATTTTGAGTACAATTGCAAAGCAGCCTCTCCCACAGCAAGGCCATTAAAAGAGCTTTTCCTCTTTGCTGCCTACTTCCAAAAAAAAAGTGTGGAAGCTCAGGTATCTTGGAGATCTTCACCCATCAAACTTGGCTAAAAGTGCTCAGATTTGGGAAGGAAAGGAGTAGGAGACAGGTAGGCAAACTGTATACAGGAGCAAAGAGACTGGGTTCCCAAAGGTCTCATTTCCCTGGGGAGCCACACTTAGGGAAGCCCTCAGGACGGAGGCAGTCCCTAAGAGTCACTTAGAAAAAGTTCTTTCCCTGCAGCACCTCACAAGCATTCCTCCAGTGAAATCAGCATGGCAATGCAAGCACATGTTCCTGCCCCACATTAAGATGATGCGTAGTTTTTTTAATTAGAGGCACCTTCATAAAAGCCAGAACCCATTTAAACGAAATAAAACCGGGCCATACACTTCCTCCCAGCCCTTGTTTTGTTTTCTTGTACATCGATACATCTGTGCTGACAGAAATGCAGACACTGCAGACTGCCTAAAAAACTATCTTCACTTCCCTAACTTTCAGACAAAATTTAGCTGTGAAACCAAAACACCAGTACTACCAGAAACAGAAAAAAGCAGTAGTCCTGTAAATGATGGACAATCTAAAGCTTTAGAA
The DNA here is from genome assembly GCA_035584735.1 of Pseudotriccus pelzelni. Taxonomy (NCBI): domain Eukaryota; kingdom Metazoa; phylum Chordata; class Aves; order Passeriformes; family Tyrannidae; genus Pseudotriccus; species Pseudotriccus pelzelni. The sequence continues at coordinate 22,040,146 of JAWMRA010000001.1, forward strand.
GAAATATATGCAGTAATACACACATTCTTACCTGCACAAGTCTGCACCATCAGCCTTTGAGAGTTTTTTTTACATCTACTCTGTAACGATGCATTTTTTGAAAATGGTTCTAGTGCTCAGGAATGCCAAGAATTTCGGAAGAGAGCCACAGCTTAAGAGCGCAATTATTTGCCAGTAAATACTCAATTTGCTTGTCCTGTGATTTTTCTTCTCCTAACTCGCCCTCTCCATAATCCGCCTCTTGCTGCGTCATGAGCACAAGAAGTCTTTTCTTCATAACATAACACTTCAGTTTGCTATTTTGTTAGCATTAATTAAGAATTCCCTCTACTGGTCATTTTCTATACTCTTACAAATAGCACCTTGAGCCCTGGACATTAGAAGGCAGCGAGTCAGTGTGTGGGATTCAGCCACCATTTATAAACACCTTCGACCACATTCACCCAGTTTACAATATTCAGGACATCTCAGCTGAATTACTGCTTTGTGTCCAGTTTGTATTCAGATGGGGGCCATATGTTCCTTCATGTATTAGAGCAGAGCTCATTAGCACTGCTGCAGTCACGCCACAGCAAACATTTTTTTTTCCTATCTTGCCTCCATTTTAACCTGATTAAAACCATTTTCTCCAGGGTAGATTTCTGGAAAAGAACTGCTTAAATCTAAAATACTGTTAAAATGGATACTTGTAATTTTAAAATTAGTTTTAAATTAAAATTTGCTGCAAAAGAACTCAGCTGTTACTTAGTATTAAACTACTTACCAAAAACACCTCCTAAAAACACGGAAAAGTCTTCACAAAAACTCTGTTGCATTAACCACAAGGGCTAAATATTCAGCGAGCACACAGACCTAGAAAAACTCTGTATATGAGATCTCGCGTAAGGATTTGGGCACACAACCTATTTTTAAAGAGGGTATGTACGCATGCATCTGTGCAAGCAGCATCATACAACTAGATTAACACCTTGCAATAATGGAGAGAGTGGGTGTAGTTAGAAATCTGGATGTGCAAATTGTATTTCCTAAGAAATTTTGTGTAGGCAAGTCCCATTCTGCTCAATCAACAGTAGGCAGAGAAATACTATATTTGGAAAAATTTCATAAAATACAGAAGGAGTGACTTGAATCACCCACATTAATTGCTAAATGAAAATCTAGGTTCTGAAATACAAAACAGGAACACTTTTTTTTTTTAATTTCTGCTCCCAATAATAAAGACGCACCTGGGACTGAACAGTATGATCCAGAATCCCTTTAAACCCATTTTAGGATAGAATTGCATCATCTGTCAAAATCAGTTTGGGTCTGGCTACTTCTTACATAGGTGAAAACAACTTTTGGGTCCCAAGCTGAAGAATAACATCACATCATAGACACTTCACTGCATTTAGAGGGATTGTGTGCACTTCATACCATGCAGTGATATTGTTAGAAAACTGTGGAATTCCCACAAATTCAAACCCCAGTATGATAAAATGTGATAACAATTCATCACGTACAAATAAGTATTTCAAAATACCACATTCAGAGCACAAACTGCATCAGAGGCATCAAACATCCCTAATAAAATGCATTTACATTACATATATCCTATATATCTACTGCTAAAAAGCAGACAATTTAGAAACATGCTTAAACCACTCAGTCATCTTTAGGATTATTGTACACATATATCCTACAGTGCCATATGTCCACATTCATTGTGAATTCAAGTTAGAAATTATTTAACTTGACTCTCCCCACCCCTCAATCAAACAGCAGCAGAACAGCAGGATCCATGAATTATTATAGAGCACTGACCCTCTCCTCCACCCAAGACAGCACTCTCCAAAATCAAAGTATGATGGGGAAACAAACAGCATGAGAAAGGTGAAAAACCCATTTTGAGTGCATTGCTCCCTTCTTCCCTAAAGCTGATTTTCCTTGGAAAGCTCTAAAAACAGTGCACAAATAATACATCTTGTAGCTCATACACTCAGCTATACAAGTGCCTTCAAAATAGGAGAACTTCTGAGTGTTCAGGTAGAGCCCATCCTGTATACTTTGAAGTAGCCAACACATATTTCAGGAAGACAGCAGTGGACTTGCTCTTCAATACTCATTTGTAAGGGAAACACATACTGAACTTCAGTTAAATAGAGCTACATACTAATTGTACATAAGATTAACTGTTCTCCCTTAGGCTTTGACTTAAAGTGACATAAACAAAGCATTTCAGAATGAAACCTGACTATTGTTGAGTTTATGTTATGCATAATTTACGAAGAGGGCAGAGAAGAGTAGACAAGTCTTAGGAGGTACTTTCAGGTCAGATTTTCAATATTTAGATGAGAACTTGAAAATGAAACTTTAAATCAACTTTAAACAAAATTATAGTACATTAAAGAAAATGAAAGTGACAAGGATAATTCTGTTGTTAAGGTTTAAAAGTGCAAAATAAAAAATATTAACAAAAATAAATTTAATGTTTATAAATAACTGTAAGCAAGCAGAGTTTGTTGCAGTATTTTGTAATAAATAATTCTTTCTGAAAAAATGCATAAGGACTTCCCAGTTTTTCTTGTCTTAAAATTACGTGCTTCCACATTAATATACTAATTTGTCTTTGCACAGCAGAGCTTTTGAAAGAAGAGCTGACACACTTAATAGGGACAATTGGGTTAAAAGGGAATTTCCTGGATAAAGTCAGAACATAACAAATTCTTACTTATCCAGTGGAGTTAATGTAAAATTATACTCTTCTCAACAGGGACTGCATGGTGAAAGGGATATCTGGTTTGTTTAGGAGGTGCCCCCATTAACTGGATTTTTTTTTTTTTTTGTAATGCTCTAAGCAATCAGCTAGTAGAGCCAGACATTGTCCTCAGGTAACCTCACACAGCTGCCTCCAGTGCAAAACGCTGTCACTTCTCAGACTTCATACCCTGTGATCTGCTTCCTTCCTTCACATTCGTCCCCCGAGGGATGACAGCCAAGTGCAGCGGTCCCTCCTCGCTGCGCAGCCCGGGGAGCGATGGAGCGCTCACGTGGCACGATGCTCCGGCAGCGGCGCTGAAACACGGCCCGCGTCTTAACGTGCACGTTTTGGTAGGAATCCCTTCCAAATCCAGCTGACAGGAAAACGGCTACATGGTCACTCCAACGTTTTAACCTCACGTTTGTTTTTCTCCCTCGCTTGCAGCACCTACTTGCTTTCACTTCCCGAGGAATTTTTATTACCAGGCATGCTGCAGCGCTTTTTTTCTAACAAGAAAAATTCCTCTCAAAACAACTCGGTGCTTATTTTCTGTGCCACAAAAGCTCCCAGTACTAACATCTCCATCCCATCTCTGCACTGAATTAACTCTCTGCTTTATCTACGTGATGTGTACTACAACTGCACACTAGAGACTGCTGGGCATCTTTAGCTACTTCAAAATGAAGAAAGCAGACCTCCAAACAATAAACTTCCAGAAATCATTAATTTTGAGGAAAAGAGAAAAGCAAATTAAACCCACATTTAAGTATGTTAACCCGGTAAAGTAAAGAATTCAGCTGGTTCAGAACGGTTAAAATGCAGCTGCTTCATGATACGTCTTTTTCCAGGTAAATTCCTACTGAAATCAACAAACAAGCTTCTGGTCAGTACCACTGATACAAACCTGAGCTACTTCTACTAACATCCCACAGATTATAAAGGTGTGACCGTGTCCCAAACCTGACCTAAGGCAGTGATGCCTTAAGGCCAACTGACAAGACGATTAGTAACAAACAGCTTGCTATAGAAAGCTTTTCATTGGAAAAGTGTCTCCCGGCAGGCACCAAGGTCCGCTGCAGCTGAGTGAGGAGATAAAGGCTATCACCATTTCCCACCATCAGCGTTAGGAAGCTAAGGAGACACATAGTGACACATCTCTCAATCCAAGCATATCATGTGAATTCATATTTATTTTGCTCTCTACACTGAAGTGGTATTTTCCCTAAATAAACCTTACTATTTATTCAGTGGAAAAAAAATAATTTCTCATTATAATATAATGGATCTTAAAAATAATTTTCTGTACACATTCAACAACAGATTATTCTACAACATGGCAATATGATATAACTTAGGTCAGGCACGGAGGCGTAGTTTGTACAGGCTGTTACTAAGTGACAAAGGAATTTAGGGCATCAGTGAAAAGGTTGCATTTGTTAACTGTTCATTTCCAAACAGTGCTGACTCCAAGGGAGTTTCATTTGTTTGGCTGTTTTTATGATGAGATTTCCTTTCTGCTGAAAGTTGCTGGAGAAGAGCTGGTCAGGTATTTTGGTGGAAGAATTGTTCAAAAGAGATTTAACAAGCAGTCCAGATGCTAAGCAGACATCACTGATGTACAGTTCCAGCCTCTGCTATTTCTCAAGTATTTTTTTGTTTTGTATTTCCCCACTTAGAGTTCATGCAGTGCAGTTATTTCCAGCTCAGATATAAAAACCCACCAGGAAAAAACTGTAATACTTTATCCTATCAGACTAATAATGCACAGCTTATGTGCCATTTAAATCAGAATTGCTTTCCCCCAGAGAATGGTGGATAAAATTGTTCTAGACTGCAGCAGACGGAACTGGAAACTTTGTCTTCCTGTTTGTATCTGGGGCACGTATGATCAGCCTATGTGAACAAGGCTTCATCAAAATGTTTAAAAAGAAATGCATCAGGAACACAAGCATTTGCAGATAGTAAATCACAGAAGCAGCACTACATTGCTGCTCTAAAACAATCGCTTTCACCCCGCAAAGGCTATCAAAACCTCCAAATTAACGAGCTAGGCTGAGCAAGCTCACTCACTGCATCCTGCAAGGATGAGAGGAGCACACAGAAGTTTCCTCTGTGTCAACAGCCCCATGCAATAGGGAGGGAGATGTGGAGATTTCCCAAAGCAGCTGCTGCCAAGGTCTGCTCAGGAAGGAGCAGAGAAGACTGCTGTGATTGCTTTGAAGCACAGATAATGTTCTGGGGGATCTTCAGGACCATGTGCTGTCAGAAAAATATGCCACTGTGGTGCGGACTGGGAACCCAACCCACATGCACATTTTCCAGTACTCACCATCAGTTTCAGAGAGCAGGTTTATCTTTAAAGCGCCTCTGCAGCAGGGAAATAGCATCCCCTTCCTTTTACAGCTGGGGAATGTAGGCACAGATATATTATTGACTTTTCCAAGGTTACGGAGCCAGACAGGAGAAGCCGGATCTTGGTCTGGTCTGCTGATCAGAGCCTTAATAACACCAAGCAATCCTCCCTCCAGCTTCAAGGCCACAACGTCTGCGGTTTAGTATTTTCACAGAGGGCATAATCTGGGCATAAGTGAGGATGTGTAAGACAGAAAAAACCCTCTTGTTTGATCTTCACAGGAAACCTTAGCCCTGAAGTAACCTCGAGGTAACAAAAATAATGAAAAACATGATTTTTACTTGCAAGTTTAACACATGAGGTTTGAAGGTCATCAAAATGCTTTTGTCTCTGAAGTGAGAAATTGTCTTTTTACACTATACTTTCAGCACAGGGGTTTTAAGTTATCTCTGCAAAGATGGATACAAGCACTTTGTTTACCAGGTTAGAAATTAAGGGAAGAAAAAAACCAAAACCAAAAAAACAAACACCCAAATCAACAAGACTTAAAACTCTCCTTGGCTTAATTACTCTTAACATTTTATTCCCTTAATCAAAGGAAAGGAAAAAAAAATCAGCTTGACTTTTTTGACAGCAAAATCAAACCAAGTGGAAAATTCACCTCCTACAAGAAATTTTGAAAGGGAAAACTCCAGATAGCAACTGGATTCATGTTAGTGAAAGGCTTTCCACTGCAGACAGAACTGTATTGTAATGAAATATTATAATTTTTTGACCCCCTACATCTCCTTCCCTCTGAAAGACAAGGAAAACTGTTGGATTTGAATATTAGTTTTGATCAACTTGTCTCTTCAGGGCTACTGAATAGGAGATACAGCCATACAAAATCATATGTTTGTTAATTTACTTTGCAGATTACCTGTACACTTAAAAACATGAAAGAAATTATGATAAGGTTAGAGAGTATGACTATTTCTTTAAAATTATTTTTCCCTTCCTTAATGCATGTTGTTAAGCTACATAAGTAGTCTAAAATTAATTTCAGAAATGGGGATTACTGGAGAGCACTAATAGCTTTTTACGAATATACAAGAAGCCAGCAGCAGTGCTGGAAAAGGACTGGAGCTGCAAGGTCCTTGTTCGGCATCTCCCCAGCACTTCTCTTGGGCCCCAGTGATCTGTAACCACTGGGAAACAGTGATTTTTATATTCAGAGATCAAAGGGGCAGAATCTGTTCTCTGAGGACATGACGTCCTAATACAAGCTAAGACTAAATGCTCCTAAGTTGTTCACTGCAGGGAACTTGGAAAAGAGACTTTGTTTTGCACCATTTATAGTGCTCTGCAATCAAAAGATTTTAGAAAAAAACAGAGAAACATATACATAAGTTTAGGTTTGAGAGAACCATTCCAGGCCTCATCATAAAGTGATATTATATAGAAAAAAAATTATAAAATGGATATAGATGATCTTTCATAACAAGCTTCCAGTTTTATTTGGTTTTATTTAAACAATGTATTTTGCTGTGGCCAACTGCATTCCCTCTGGTCTCTTAGACAGTGGGTTTCATGCATTCTTGCATATATTTGAACTTTTGATCATTTTCCAAAAATTCACTGCTAGTATCCTAGGCAGCAATCACTGGGCAGTGATATGGGTCATTCTAGTTTAGAATAAAAAGGAGATGAGTGTGACTGATCCTCTTTCTCAAGGCCAAATCTCATAACAAATCATCTGGAGAACTGCCAACAACTTCAATAAGACCAGAAATTGTCCCTACTGTTATCTGAAAAACTTATCTGCCTTATGAGAAAATCAGGGTGCAAATTCTCCAGTAAGACTGGATCCATTCTCCTACAGACAGACTTAGGAAAAGTATAATCAGACAGAGAAGCAAAGGGAGGGACAGCAGTCTTTACAGTCTTTACTGATGCCTGTATACTATTGCTCATTGAATTCCAAAATAGATGGAGGAAAACCAGGGGAATGTGAGCAGCACTACATCAGTTTTTTTCTGAGTAAAAGTGGAAATATTACCTTTTTTTTTAAAGTACAACTTAGAATAGGTTTAGTATCCAAATAGTGTATATTATATGCATAATAATATACAAATATCACACAGGGCTGCTCTTGTGTTAATCCTTTAGACTTTGTTCCGGGCAAAGAGTAAGTGAAAGAAAATAAAGCTAAAATATAAACAAGTTATGAAGTTCTTTTTTTTGTCAGAAAGTGACAGGACCAGGGGAAAAACCCATGCTTTTGTTCCCTTTTTCTGAATTTCATGCTTTGGAAATATGTCAGTATGTCTGCACAAGTATGCATGTGCATGTATGTATGTCGGATTTAGTAGAATGGCAAGGAAGGAAATGAGCTGATCTCAAAAGAAGTCAAGAATCTGGGACTTTGAATTCTCTAACTTCAATGGTGTTTCAAGGACTTGGAATGTGACAGATACTGGCATATTGTGTCTTGCTGTGAATGAAGGCTTGACTCTGAAGCTTTGCAGCGTCTCTGTTCCTAAGGAGGAATATGCACAGCTCATGAGGCACATCTGAAGACTTGGGATGTGATGAGCCATTCTTGACCTCTCCCTTTCTAGTATGCAATGCTTACCCCAAAGAATGCCTGGCCTTTTACTGACCTTTAATTTCATAATAGGCTCCTGTTGACAAATCATTTCAAAATGAGATCAACACAGATAGGTAGTTTGTGCTGTGATACAGAAAGGAGTTTTCAAAAGCAGGGGATCAGAGCAGATAAGCAGTAGTAGCATATATAATGTGAGCTACATGTCCAGCTGTTTGCATGTTGGGCTATCATCTTCAACTACTGCGTGTTACTAAAGCATCTTCTTTTTTCTTTTTTTTTTTTTTTTCTAAAAGCCTATAAAACTTTGGGGGTTTTTGTTGTTTTGGGGTTTTGAATTTTATTTTAACTAGTCTGGTATTTCACTCATTCCTATTTGTTAGCCACCTCTAAAGTGAAAGACAAAGGCAGATGGAAGGTGCAAAGAGTTTGAGGGGAGTACCCAGAACTAAAGAATTTCCGGCTTGAGCTTCAGACCCCATAAGCAGCCATTTTAGCAAAGTTACCTTGCCTTATTGCTCTTTAAGTTACGGGGCAAATACTTAAAGCGATAATTTAGCCACAGAATGTTTGTATTAAACAGGGGCCTCCTGCTTTCAAGTTTCTATAATTTACAACAAAGAGTTTATTAAACACAACTCTTTCTGTCTAACATTCAAATCCATCTCTGCAACACACTCTCTTCTGGATTTGCGCCACCGAATGAAATGCTTTGGAAAAACAAAATAAACCAAAACCCTGCTGTGGAAACAGGACAAATCTAGTTTCACATCCCCTGCAGAGAGAGAAACAAGACGGAAGTAAAAAGCACCAAATGGAGCTCATAAAGCTTCACTCTGATCTCAGCCTCCACATTCTGGCAGAAAGCACTACCTAAGAGATGTGCTCTGCTTCAAGTGAGAACAGCCTCTGATTGCACCGTGAGCACAAAAATATATTGTCTGTGAACAATTACCCTGAACAAACTCTGAATAAGGGAAATCTGACTACAGAATAAGGGGAAATGTGGTGGGAGGCAGGCTAATTGTCCCCCTCCCTTGCCAAGGCCTTATCTTGCACGCCAGCCATCTGTAGTAGCTGTGCCTGCAACTATAGTTTTGCGGACTACGCTGAACCTCCTTTCCACAAACTCTATCATGCGCCACAACAAGGGTCAATCGTCTTGCCCATCAGTAACCATTCGCCACAGAAGGGAAGTAATTTGAGTCCTGTAACAAAACTAGTTTCTCACTTTACGTTCATTTTATCACTGGTAGCTGCTCATATTCCTTATTACATTCCATACAGCAGTACATAAGTGGAAGGAAACCCATCCTAACACACAGGTGCCATGGGGAGTTAATGGGGCTGGTATTAAAATTCCCGAGCTCTTTCTCTTTCAGTACGTCGACAAATAAAAATAATTTATTTGTTGGGAAGTCACTGCCCAAACCAGGAGCATATTCTGAACAGTCTGAACCTTACACAACAAATGTCTAAGGACAAGAACGCACACCCAGTGAAGAGTACAGTCTTTCTCCATTCCTGGATCCTGGAAATCTCTTTAATTATGTTTTTAGGACAATCAGCAACTTAGAAAGTGTGGGTCGTGCTTTCAGGTTTCTGTTTTGCTTTCTACATTCACACAGAATCTGCATGCACTTGGTACATATATATGCAGATAGTAAAGAAAAGAGAAAGCACACAACTAGATACAGGGAGGCCACCTTGTGATCAACCAAGCTCTCATCTTGCTTGTAAAACTACTCTCAAATTCAGGTAGGAAACAGCTTTTTCTGCAAGAGAGCACAGCAGAATGGTTTGCCCTAATATGGGAGATGTAACCCAATACATTGCTGGAAGCTTTCTTGTGACCCCCCTATGATCACATTTACTTCTGGAACTTTGAGTTTGCTTTATTAGTATACTGAGCACTCTGCATATATTCATCACTGGGCTTTTATGGCAGGAAAAACTTTGAATCCCATGCGATAGGACAGTCTCCGTTTTAGACTTTAGCCCTTCATTCCTTTAGAAAGGCAATGTTCTGCTGTGATTTTCTGTTGCTGTTGTTAATGAATTTATTTGAGATTATTCCTTAAATTGTCCTTTTAATGCATTTTTTATGGGAATCAGTCACTTTTAAAGTTGCATACAGCTGTCACTGATTTAAAGCCGTTATTAACGCACATAGATGAATCTTTTTGTATTAAATATGCACATGTACATATGTACATGTGTGTTTGTGTATGCACGTATTAAAAAAAAACAAACCAAAAAACCTTTTCAACTGCATCTTCCTCCCTCCTCCCTTCTCCGTTCTGAGCAGCTTCTTGCTATCAACTGCTGGAGTGTGCTCACTCTACACCTAGAGCTATAATTATTTTGCTTTAATTTTACAAAACCTTTTGTTCCATTCCCACGAGCCCACCTGATCCTTATATTACACTTGCTCTATTAAAACACTCATGCAGAACAAAGCACAGTTGTACTGATTCATAAGTAACTCACCCCCCACCCCCTCTTTTTCTTTCTACTAGGCTCATGCATCTTACCACAGTTTCATGACACTGTCCCTGATACCACTCCATGGTCCCATTTTTGCCTTTTTTTCTTCCTTTTAAACTGTTATTTTTATGTGCTTAGGGTCCAATTACCCTATTGTGTGCTGCTGTTCTGAATTGCTGTTGTTCTCAGTCATTTTATGTTATGCTCTTTAGCACAACAACAGATATAGTGCAGAGGGTGTTATGGAATTTATTTGTTGTAATCAGACTCCAGGATTTTTTTTTTATTATTATTATTCATAGAGTACAAGCACCAAGGCTAGTCCTACATTTTCTCAAGGCAAGCCAAAGACCATTTGTGGCCCAGCCTGTGACACCAGGCTACCCTATCTGCAGAAAGAGGGCCCAGGAGCAGCTCAGATGGTCACTATTGCTTGGGCATGGCCTGCATGAACCACTAGATTTTACAGAAGACCAAAGACACCAACAACACTTGTAACACGATCTTCACAGAGGCACTGGTCATTTCAGAATTAAAAAAAAAACAACAAACAACTCAACCTCTCATAAATTATTGCTGAGAAATGGAAGGATGGAGTACAGCTGGTCAGTAAAGATGGGAACAATAGAAGGGCTATCTCATCAACTTGTCCTGTACAACTTCCTTAAGCTGTGACAGCCTTCATTTTCTGGCTTCTAAAGCACCAAGCATTTTGTTAGGACTAAGTAACAGATAAATAATCATCAGCCAGAACAGTGAGGAGTGGGTGTATATGAAGACAGTGCTAGCAAAGAGCTAATAAAACTGAGCTCTCGGTAGACACCTTTTCAAGACGGGGAGCAGGACATTTTACAGTGCCCTACTGAGCACCAGAGGAGGTAGGTGAGCACGAGAACAGACCAGATGAACGTGTGAGAGAAGGCAAGAAGTGGAAAGAAAATGGGGTGTGTTTATATTTTTCTGGGTGACATGTGTAACAATGGTGAATACTAATGATTTCTAGCAATTAAAGAGAATAACAGGAAAAAAAAAAAAGGGGGGAATGTGGCAAGGCATAGAACAAACACGTCTGTAAGGGGTACAAACGAAAGTTGCAATTTACCAAAGAATAACCATTCTGCACATTTTATGTAGCATGTCAAATCTATCAGATTTTTCTCTTATTAAATCATCATTCTACAGCAACAATCATTCTCTCAATCAATCCCCCGTGTTAACAACTCTTAGTAATGACTAACTTGGCAGGAACTGATGTTTACATATATTTGAAAGTCCTGAGTACTGTTCTGTAGTTTTGGATGTTAAATTTCCTTTACATTTTGTCTCTTATTTTTTAACCTGTTTTTAAAGGATGGATGCATTCAATTGGAAAATAAAGTTTCGTGACACACGCACTCAGATTATGTTAGCTCAGGAAATTGGCAGTGGGATAAGAACAAAACCATTCACCTCCTGATTGCTGATTCAAATCTAGTCCAAGTGAGACAGTCAAAGAACCTATAAGCCTCCCATGGTGGCTTTGTGATTTGCGATTATTTTTTATGAATCTCAATCCACTTCAGGCCAAGAACCAGAATCACAAATCCACTGCCTCAATGAGCATTAACTGGCATCACTGCACACAGCAACAGGGGAGATGCCAAAAACCAAACTGGTCTTGGAGACAGACTTCCCACCTTATCCTGAGAAAGGATCACTAAAAACCAGGGTATTTTTGTTCCATGCAGATGTGGAGCAATGGAAACACGTATATATCTATCTACTAAATAGAAAACAAACCTGTAGTCACATCAGCTTATTGCTGCAACATTCACCTGAAGTGTGAACTGGTTCTCCAAGACTTCAGCAGTCTTAACCTTCTGCAAAGCCAGGAAGTATCTTGTGTTGTGGCCCTGTATCACTTGAGAATAGAGAGACAGGGAAAGAGTACAAAATAGCAAAGGTTTTCCGTCATAACTCCTGAAGAAGAAACAGCAAGCCCACACAATCTTTAAACCTTAAAATCAAAAGAGCCTCAGAGCAAGTGCAGGCTTTGGTCATTATTTGGTCCATTTTTCCTGCCTAGATAAGAGAAATAAATGGGGCATTTAACTTTGCAGAAGACCAAACCTAAGGAGGGCTGTGTTGCACTTTCTATTTTATTTAGGACCTGACTGATTAGCAAAGCTATTAGTAAATCTATTTCACTAAACAAACATCCTATGGCATACAACAAAATAGTAATGCTCAGGCATATTTCTCATGGATCCTTCTTTTAGGGGCCATGAATCATTAAAATCATTTGGGAATTAGCTACTCAGCTTCCTCCCTTAGACACATTTGCTAACCTGAGAGGGGTAAAGATCTCAGGACTCAACAGTAGATTTAAGTTTGTCCACCATCTGTGCTGAAGGGCAGCTAGTGCAGATTGCACCTTCAGATCTGCTCTTGGGTGCCTCTCTGTTATGTTTCATTTCACACTTCTGATCTCTCTACCTTAGAAACAGGAAAAATGCACAGCTGATAAGCCAAGTTTGCAGGCAACTAGAAATTGTTCTTCAGTGGCTGTAGCTTGGACGTGCACTTGACTAATCCAAGGTAAGCGAGATGAGAAATGGAGCTGCCTTTAAAATGGCCAAGTATTGTTAATTTTACATGGGGAGTTTTGGAAGCAAGTAGTTATTTTCCAGTTTTCAGAGGCATCACTGAAAGTATTCAGGCATACAAGAAAAAGTTGGTGAGAAGGTCAGACATTTTCTCCTTCCTTTTCCCTTCATTAATTTTTTCTTTTCCCTTTTTACCAACAAGAAAAAAAAGGAAGACACTACCAAATGAAAAATAAAAGTGATTTGATGATCCTTGTCCAAAATAAAATTTTTGAGAGGGAGGAGCCTTACAAGTTTTAAAGTATACCTGTAAATACATACACACATAAATGCTTAGCAAGTTCCAGTAAAATGTATAAAAATTCTAAGTATACCTAAATAGACAAAGTACAGTTAAATTCAGCTGTTAAACTGGAGGAAGTAGACAAAAAATAGTAAAACTATTACGAATTTGGAAAAAAAAAAATCACATCTTTTATACAAATTTAAACTTAGGAGCTGACACAGAGAATGATGATTTAATTTAGAAGTCATAAGGTTAATAATGCTGATTCACTTGCAGAGAATTCAAATATACATTGCTTCTTTCTAAACCTTTTAAATTGTTTTAAGCATGTTTTAGGAAGGCTCCAGAATGAGCCAACTTGCCAAGAGAACCTGTATCTCAGTGGAAGCCAGTATTCAGCACACTGAACACTCAAAATCATAAATTACAAGTTACATTAGTCCAGTAGAGCAAGGAACCACTATTTCAGGGAACAGATATGGCTTCACTGAAAATAGAAAGCAATAATTTTCAGAATTCCCAGTAGACAACTTCAGCTCTCTTTTTACATTAATTTTTATGGACACTGACTACACATCAAAAAAAAACACTTGTGAACTTGCTCTGTGTTTTGGGGAAAGTTGAAAACATCAGGAATCAGAGAGAACTCAAACCTAAGTAGGCTTCACAGAGAACTCTGAAAATCAAAGTATGCTTCAATCTGCCTTGCCTATTGTGAGGAAAAAGGTTGCACTAGCCCGGCTTCCATGCAGGAGCTGCACGCAGGCCCACGCTGATATGTTGAGCGCCGCAATGATGTGCTGTGCACCAGTCTGCTTTTCACATCGCTTTGATGTGATTTTCACAGTTTGATCAGTGAATCTGGACTCTTAGTATTCCTGGTTTCTGAGGAAGCTCAGACTGTTACTCAGGTGGTTTAACTTGACAACTGGCATGTTGGGCTTCAAGCACTGGCATTTAACCATCTTCTTCAGTGACAGCATGTAGGTTGGGATCTGACCATCACTTTGTGTAACAAGTGACACACAGGCTGAGAGTCTTTACCCAGTCAGAGGACACAGACATTTACCATGCATTCCCATAACATGTTCACCAGTGTGGATAGTAACACAGCAGTGAATAAAATCTCTTCAGTTATTTCCTACAGGAGAAAGTCTCAGATGAAGAAAGAGTACCTCAAGTGAAGATGGCATCACTTATACATGCCAGATTTGACCTTGACATGGTATCTAAACCTAGAGCAGGATTTGAATTTTACAATTACTTCATATGCTCCAATTAGTTTCTCAAACTGCACAAAAAGCAGAGGAAGTTCAATAGTAAGACAATAGTAAGCTTTTGAAAAAACATTATAGAGAATAATTGTGCTCTGGAGGATTTATTTATTTACTGATGCAAACAGTACACACTGAGATAACATCTGGCAGTGTTTATTACAATGAAACCCAATCAATACTTCTGTCTACTACAATCTCTGTCCATAAAATAGTCATTCCTCCTGGCACTCACAAGAAATACTCAACTATGTCTTGTAGTAGCCTTTGCCAGCAAAAAGTGAGGCTGACACCCCAATTTTCCTTTTAGAAAGAATTAGATATACCTAGACACAAGAATGATGGTGGAAAATTAGAGAGATGCAGCTCCCAGCATCACAAAATCATAGACATAGAATTTCAAACCTATGAAATTATTTGGGTTGGAAAGGACCTTCAAGATCATCTAGTTCCAAGCCCCCTGCCATGTGACACTGCAGTAACACCTTCCAGTAGATCAGGTTGCTCAAAGCCCCATCCAGCCTGGCCTTAAACACGTTCAGAGATGGGACACCCACAACTTTTCTGAGCAACAATCCTAAAGAATTTCAAAAGCAATAGATTCCAGACTTATTTCTTGTGCTTCAGTGGAGGGTCCTGGTCGATGACAAGTTGACTATGAGTCAACAGTGTGTCCTGGCAGCCAAGAGGGCCAACTGTGTCCGGGGCGGGGGGCACCATCGGCCAAGCATCGCCAGCCAGTTGAGGGAGGGGATTGTCCCACTCTGCTCTGACCTGGGTCAGCCTCACCTTGAATATTGTGGCAGTTTTGGGCACCACGATATAAGAAAGATATTAAGCTATTAGAGAGTGTCCAAAGGAGGGAAACAGAGGTGGTGAAGGGCCTTGAGGGAAGTCGTATGAGGAGCAGCTGAGGTCACTTGGTCTGTTCAGCCTGGAGAAGAGGAGACTGAGGGGAGACCTCACTGCAGTTA
>JAWMRA010000001.1:22055531-22211524 GCA_035584735.1 Pseudotriccus pelzelni
CCTTTTTCCTTTTTCCTTTTTCCTTTTTCCTTTTTCCTTTTTCCTTTTTCCTTTTTCCTTTTTCCTTTTTCCTTTTTCCTTTTTTCTTTTTTCTTCTCTTGTCTGGGGAGGCTTGATTCAGCATCAACCTTCAAGCAGAAAGGTGACTTTCCTGCCAGGCCAGAAAAATCTAAAGGAGCACAATCTCTCTTGCTTGAAGACTTTCTATTTTGTACAAAACAAATATCACTGACACAGGAAGAGAACCAGGTATGAAAGTGTTACTACTCTGCTGGAGCTCTAAGGTTAGAAAAGCCTCCTTGTAGTGCTTTTTTTCACGGATAATCAAAAGGTATTTTAAATGTCAAATTTTTATGCTGTCATAGAATATAGAGTTTTTAACATTTTAAACAGAGAAAAATTGAAGATAACTTGGCAACATGGGAAAACATTTTAAAAAATATCCAGCTTGATTCCAGATAACTTACTGGCTTCCCAGGTCGCAGAAAACTCTGCAGTTCTTACTGGTCCTGAGGGAGTTCCTCCTCCCTCAGCTTACCAGTCTGCTCCCTGCTTCTCCCCACAGTAGTAGGATCTTCTCTTGGTCTTCACTTCTTTAGGCAGAACAAGTTCAGTTTTTGTTATCTCTCCATCATGTACTAAGAAGTTGTATTAATTCTGGATAAAAATAGAAAACATCAAAGGAGATCAAGAGACAGTCTGAGAACTTTCGTTTATTACATATTCCTTCCGTCCCTTGTGCTCTGGGAAATATTTTGCAAGTTGTCATATTCATATCACTACAGACCTACATTTTAAAGATGATAAATGGACAACTTGCTCTTAGATTATCTCTATAACAAAGGTACTAATGCACAAGAGGGCAGTATGTCACAGGGAAATCTAGCAGTGGACTTGTAAAGTACACTGCTGCTGTTTTTGGCATAAAGACTATTTGGGACTGAAGCTCAGTTATTTTAAATCCCGTAATTGAGCCAATTTAATGAGCCCAGGGAACTAAGCAAATTAACAATGTTTTCCTACAATTTTTCCAGACTTTACATCTTTATTGACTATACAGGTTTTTTATATACTATTTCACATTAATGCACATAGGGAATTCTGCCAGGAGTGACAATGTTACAATGCTGCTGTAAGCTGCAGCCAAAGTGTGATAATGGCAACGATTGACTCGGCAGCAAGCGCTGGCTCTGATACTCCAAGGTCACCTTTCAGTTGCAGCAGACACACTTCCAAAAGCTGGTGTTTCACCACCCTAAGTATTCTAGAATCAAGTTTTTCCTCTTGTGTAATTTCAGGAGATGTAAGGTAGATTTGTGATGAATATGCAGATAGGGTATTTTAACTTACCTGGATATGAAATAAATTTTCATTGTGTCTGGGATTCAATATGACAAATGAATTTAGGTCTTATTGCATTTTGAAGTCTCCTAAGGCACAAAACTATGTAATTACCACCATCTAGTCTACACAATGTTCTTTTTTACATTGCAAACACATCTGTAGTGTAGTAATGCATTGTTAATAAGTCTGAGTTTATGGTATATAAGAGCTGGGACCCACCATGTATGTGTTTGTGCTTCAGGTCTGGAGAACAGTATTTGAATGCTGTCCTAGTTCATTATCTTCAAGACCCTTGAAAACTCTTTAGCCACAGAATAAACCATCATAGTACATCAAAATTCCTCATTGTGTCTGAAAGTCACCACTGAGTCCAGTAACTGGGATATTTCAGGTGAACATGTAGGTGCATTAAAACTGCAGTGAAAGAAAGCCTAGAAAGTGTCTTCTCAAAATGTTGGCTCACACCAATACTGTTATTCTATGTACATTTTACTTACACCTGACTAAAAGGAATGAGTGTGCAAAGAAAACAAGCAGCCAGTGCTCTATATAAGAAAACCTTTAAAGGAACTGATATTGCAGAAGTGTAGAGCAGTGACACGTTGGAGGGGAAAAAAAGACAAAAAATAACCTATGAAACATCACTAATTTGCTTTTAAAGTATCTTCTTCCCCAAGCTTCTCTCTTCATTGCATGTGGAGTCCTGACAAAAAAATAATGCTCTTACTGTTGTGCCAGAGATTCATTACTTTGTACTTTTCAGTTCAAATTTTCCCTCAGCAAAAAAATATTGTGCCCAGGTTCTCAACAGAGAGAAGGGCAATGAGAAGGTGGAAGGAAAAGCATAGTCTAAATTTGTTCTGCTGTGTCTTAGGTGTTTGGGTTTCTATCCCTCTTTCAAAAACAGACTGGAGGCAGTACAGCCATAAGATATCCTCGACAACTTCGATAAGGGTATCTTGTGGAACACTTATTTAAAATTATGTTTGAAAACATATTTGAAAGTATGTTCTTCAGCAAGAACAATCATTGAAATTGCAATCTTCCCTTCCACACAACCCTTCCCAGAGGATATATCCTCCACACGATAAAGTAATTTGTAAGCTGCAGTCACTCAAGTGCATATTGTTCATTTGATATCATAGTGTCTTGCAAAATAGACAGAATAAACCATCCGGCAAATAGATATGCTTAAAATGAGAATTAGCTTGCGTTCTTAGGTACCATGAAACTGAAAAAACTATTGTTTTGAATTTTCTACTTCATTCCCAGGGGCTGGAAATTTTTAACCTAGGCTGAAAAACAACTTAAGCTTATATGAATGTAATCAGTCTCTGAATGCTTAGAAATATAACTCAGCCACCAGTTGAAACACAAGCCAGGTAATGCTGAGGTATTTTAAATGAAACTTTTTTTTTTAATTTTCAATTAAATTTTTCATTTCTATGTGTTTTAATTAATTAAATGCATGCTGTTCATTTGAAAATATTTTCAAACTTGATACTGTGAACTGGGGTTTTTTTGTGGATATTCCTTTGCCCAAGAGGTAATTAGAACTGTCACTCAAATCACATTATCTACCATACAGTAGGAAACTGTCATCTTCATATCATACTTCCAGTATAGAATCCTCTGAATAGTCTCCACTTGGGGTACTCTGGCTAATTTGAATTACAGTTTTTCAGTGCTTCATTTCTTTGTGTTCAGAGAAACTGCTTTGAATTGTCTCAGGTTTATTTCTGGTGTGTGAGACCATAAATATTTCTGATAAATCTACAACATGATCACTTCTAAATTTTCAAGATTTATTCTCAAGTTGAGAGAAAACCCAACCAAAACCCACACCTAAGCTTTTGCTTCCATCTCATTAATTTGTGTTCAAACCTGGATGCAAATTTAGCAGCATTTATCTCAGCTACCGCAATTTTAATAGAGACAAAACTGTAATATCCAATCATGTACTCATTGTGCAAAAATATTCAATACAAAATGTAATCTTTTGTGTATTAGTAGCAAATGCTCCATGTATCTGTAATGTAAGTGTCAGTCAGCTAGAGGGCATGAAAATGCTGTTACACTGTAATTGGATATAAGCTTGAGCACGTTGCTATGGCTGGCAGTGGAATTTTCTTCTTTTTGCACACATACATTATAAATCACTTATTTTTGGAGAACCAAGGCATGTCATATTAAATGGAATCTGAAATATTTTCAAAAATATATTGGAACATCTATAATTTTAATTGTGTAGGTAATCTTAGAAAACGTGTGTTTTCAATGCAATTTTTTTATTGTAGGACTAAAAATCCTCTGACATTAAATATTTCAGAAATGCTGACATGCTCCTACTGTCCAACTCCTAGATTCCACTTACAGTCTTCCTCCTTACAGTTATGTGCATTGATAGCCCCAGGGCATTAGGCCAGTGGCAATCTCAAAATATTGAAAAGTGTGTGGGATCTCTGAGGAATCTTGGAGCCCAGGCATGTGCTGGAATCATCCCAGCAGCTCACTTGTGAGACATTTGACTCAGTGTCAGATGAAGTCTTCTTCTGTTCTGTTTCATGAAGGTTTCTGATGGAATTGCACTGAAACTTACAATTAGCTACCTGTGCCTTCTGGACAAGGAAACAGTTTCTGAATCACTTGTAGTTTAAACAGTGCACTCATACCAGGGGTAGCAGGTTGTCTCCCTGGGTAGCCAAAATAGCTCTTGAGTCTTGGATCTGACTTTACAGTCATGATTCTTCATTGCCTGAAAGAAAACTGTTCTCAGACTTAGCCTTCATTTCTTTGAAGTTTTTCAGTCATGTCCAAATGGCTGCTATCATTTGAGTTTCCTGATCAATCTTGCTTTGATTTTGTGCTGGGCTTAGTGCAAAGATTTCACAGAGCATCTAGAAAGTCTTATAATGCATACACATTGCACGGATATACATACAAAAATCTTGTTATTTCTTGTTCCAAAAATTTAATCTCTTTACATATAACTTGATCTTTTCCTGCCTAAGATTATTACTTTGAGAAAATTTTCTTTAGTTTATTACTTTAGTCAATTTATTCCATGTTCCCAACATATTCAGTTTAATCAATTCTGCATACGCACACACATTAGCTTTTTTTTCAAAAGTAGACAGTGTTATATTTACTGCAAGAAGCTGTTCAGGAAAATAGAAAAAATATTCCAATTTTGTTTTTACAATTTGTATTCTATAAAAAGCAGATAGCCCTGGTTAATAATGATGTGTCCAAAACTGGTATTTCAGTGCCTCTGTACAGATTTCCTTGCCCTGTGAACAATGGAAAAACAACAGCTAAAGAGATGCAGAGTATTCTCTGTTTCCTTCCCCAAACTGAGCAGTTCCTAGTGAACATGACGAGAGTTCAGGTTGGGGCAGTACTAGTAGGAAAGTTCTGCAGAAGAGTTCACTTTCGCTCAGCCTTCATCTATTTGCAAAGCAATACGGTGTTATTGGCTGCTTGCATTGTATCGTTCCTGGGGTCTTTGTATTCAGAACTGACAAACAGAAAATGCCTCAATCACATGGCACAGGTAGTTCACTAACAAGAGGGTTTAACAAAAAGCTTGCTCAGTCTGTCCAACCACCTCAACAGTCAATAACCTCAATAACCAGCAGTCCATGAAAATGGCAAGATGCACGAATTTCTCAGTAAGGTTGTCAGAGAGAAATGTAAATCTCTCTGCTCTGGACATCATTCTTCTGTAAGAGACTATGTGGGGGTTTTTTGCAACTTCTTTTGATAAAGTTTCATTGGTGCAACAATATTTCAAAATCCTACCCTATTGCTCATTTTCTTTTTCTTCAATATTTTGTGGTTTTGCTTATTTAATGTGGAGTTACAGAGAACTGAGCAACTCCTACAGTTTCTCCCTACAAAAACTCTCTACAGTTTTATCTTCTCTTGTATTTATTCAGTTCACAGCTCTTTAAGTGAAACTCAAAAACCTAGTGTGAGACTAAAGACAGTCAACTGTGACAATGAAAAAAAAGAGTCAGGGCATGTTTTATTGAAGCTCATCTTGTTCCTTTTTAACCAATTGTAGTTTTGTTTTCTATGCACCCTGATACAAATGCTTATTGTAACCAATATTTAAAAGATTAGAGCAGTTTATTAGTATTAGTACTCATTTTCACAAATATGTGTTTTACAAAGAAAATTGAGTTGCTAAAAAGGATTTTGCAATGAGTCAAAATGAAAAAGTCATGTCAATTTGCAAAGAATCCTGTCCAGCTCCTAAAGTATATTCTGTTATCCATGTTGCCCTGCAGAGGGGAGAGGAATAATTACTTTTTTGACTTTGTCTCCTAACAGTGTGAGTATCACAGGATATGCTTAGGATAAAAAGCATTTTGGTGATGTCCACAAAACGCCAATGTAAAACTGAGTCCTACCATTAGAAAGGTGCAATAAATTACCTGTTGCTTATTGCTGTCCACACATCCTTCTCCTGAATCCAAGGAAACTCTGCAGTGTGGAAACCAGATGGGATTTACCAGAAGAGGTGCTCAGACACTGAAATGGGACTGAACAAAAAAGACACACCTTCATTTATTCAGATTCAGGTACAATTCCTGTGCCAGTGTACGAGCACAGACAAATACTTTGTCACTGGAAACATATAATGGAGCAGCATAATTTACTCTAAAAAAACCCCAACAAAAAAATCAAGTAACTGAAAGCTGATGAAAGGAATGGAAATTGTATAAACCCCATAATTTCAGCTGGAAATGCATTGAATGAAGAGAGGATTGTGGCTAAGGAAGAAGGCCATCATTCACATATATTTGTTTTAACTTGTATACATATTTTATTTTTATTATTGGTTTTATATTTTAAAAGATGCGGTAATGTGCTTTCAGATAAAAAAGACAATTAAATGTTCTGAATATTCTATTGCAGAAAACAAAATGAAAAACTAGTCAGGGGATAGCTTTTGAATTTCAAAAATAGCTCATGAATGTGCAAATGTGCCTGCTTAGTGCAGATAGCAGCAACACCTCCTCAGACACCATGCTCTATAATGCACTTCGACATGGTTACTTGAGAGGTAGTAAATGAACTGCAGTCCTTGTCCCCTGTGTTTGATCAAAAGCAAACAGTCACAACTGTGCCAGGATTAATTCACAAAAAAAGGCATGGAGGAAACTAATGCAAGCATATTGAGTCTCTAAAAGGATACCAGAACCTTTCTAGGACAGCAGCTCTTGCATAGCAAATAATCCAGAGGCTGGAAACCAATTCAATAAAATAGGAAGCATCTATCATTTGCACCAGCTGGGCTGCGGTGTGCTGGCACAAGAACATTTTCAATTTGAACAGCTATTAGCGGAGTGTCAAAATAGACTTTATTTCAGAATCTTCACGACTTATGACTGTATTTTACAATAAAAAGTACAGTTAGAAGTTGAACCTTTCTCCATACAGAAAAAGATTAATAGCCTTATTCAGCTTGCCTTTTGTTTTACTCGTTATGTTTGGATTAAGTTTTAAAATATAGAGCTTCTGAACTATAGCTCCAAAGTAGAACAGAAAAATCTCAGATGTGTCTCCCACCAGCTTCAGTGAGCGGCAGTATCTGCCTTTTCTTTTATAATATTGGACTTTTAAGGTCACCACTTTTTTTTTTCTTTTGACTTCTGATTTCTTTTAAAAACCATTTTTTTTTCCTCTTAATCAGACTGTAAACAAAACAATTCAACATTTTCAGAATAGTAAAATGAAAACATGTGAAAGTAAATTAAAAAATAATTAGACTTATTTTGAATATTCTTTTATTTAACTTTGGTCACTGTGACAACTTCTGGAATTACTTCCAAAGGCAAAATGAAAACAATAAATAACATTTTTAATACTTATTGTCACGGACCTCTTTAGTTAGTCTCCTAACTGATAACAATAACAATACAGATTAATATAGATGTTAGTCTGTATACAAGAATGCTTTGCTGTTCCTGCAAGCTGATCCACATGAGTGTCAATAGAGTTGCACATGTATACAGGTGCTTTTCCAAATTCAGCTGAATTTCCTTTACACCGATTTCCTTTACAGCATGTAATACAAGCCTATTATTTTGGGAAAAAAAGGGTCATTAATTATTGAAATAATGTTACTGATTTCAAAATATTTGATACATCTTTTAAAATTCCAGTTGCTAGAGATCTGTGATTATGAAAGGCTTTTGTTTTTCCTTGAGAAACATGCTTTCCTTAACATCCATGGTTGAAGAAAAGCTTGTATATATGACTTGACTGTATGCTGACAGCTCAACAGCAGTCTCTTTCCAGGCTGTACAACCCCAACTCTCTCAGCCTGTCTTCATAGGAGAGGCGTTCCAGCTCTGTGATCAACTTGATGGCCCTCCTCTGGACTTGTTCCAATAAGTTAATGTCTTTCTTATGTTGGAGGCCCCAGAGATGGATGCAGCACTCCAGGTGGGGTCTCACACGGGTGGAGTAAAGGGGAAGAATAACCTCCTTTGACTTACTGGTCATACTTCTTTTCATGCAGCCCCAGAGGACGTTCACTTTGCCAAATCATGTTGACCTTTTCATCCACGAACACCCACAAATCTTTCTCCCCAGCTAGTCTGGATCCATTCTCTGCCCAGCCTGTACTCTCCAGCCTGTCCAGACCCCTCTGGATGGCATCCCTTCCCTCCAGCGTGTCAACCACACCACACAGCTGGGTGTCACCAACAAACTTGCTGGGGGTGTGCTCAGTCCCACTGTCCATGTCACTGACAAAGAAGTTAAACAGTGATCCCTGAGGAACACCTCTTGTCACTGCTCTTCATCTGGACACTGTGCAGCTGATCATAACTCTCTGCGTGTGACTATCCAGCCAATTCCTTATCCACCAAGGAGTCCATCATCAATCCATGTCTGTTCATGCAGGACAGTGTCAAATGCTTTAGCATAGTTTCCAGGAGGATTTGCTCCATGATCTTGCTGACACCAAGATAAAACTGACTGGCCTGTAGTTCCTTGGGTCTTTTTCATTTTCGTTTTTAAAAATAGGGATTATATTTCCTCTTTTCCAGTCAGTGGGATATATCTTATCAGGTCCCATGGATTTGCGTACCTTCAGGTTCCTTAGATGATCTTGAACCCAGTCTTCTACAGTGGGAAAATATATTACACATATATATATGCAAATATAATATTTTTAGCATTTTGACAATCTTAAGATAAACTCTCAAATTATCGTATTTAATTTCATTTCCAGCTCTTGACATCATTAAGCAATGTGGCAACCAGAAGCCCTAATCTTAACTTATTAGGATTATTAACTTATTAATAGCATAATTTTTAAAAAATAGAATATTTAAATAATTTTTATTTATCCAAAATAATTTTCTCTGTTAAATGGAGAGGTACTTAAGTTACATGTCTTGTGAACTGATATTGGGTTCATACTATTGGTCTTCAGCAGCTCACTCCCCTATTCTGTCCTGCAACATGGGTTATTCAGTATCTTCTGGAAATCCAGACAGCAAAATGAAAGAAAAAATAAGAATAAGAGGGGGAAAAAAAAAAAAAAGAAAAAATTATGAATACACCTTCTGAGGAAAACTAACTTCTTGAAAAACTGATTGTGATAAAGATTAAAAGGATTTTAAATAAATAGAATTTTTAAAAAAATAATTAATTTCATGAATGGAAACTGAAAGAAAAGGAAGAAGAAAAAGTCAACTAAACTACTTTTTTTTTTACTATGAAACTTGCCAGAAAAAACATATTACTGCGAGAAGCATTTTCTTGCAGATTTTTGGTATTTTACGTTTTTAATAATATATATGTATTATTTGGCATTTAGTTGCATATCAGGAAGCAATAAAGCAGCAATTTTTGGTTTTGTTTTCAGCTGAATGTTTAGACCAGTTCCTACCTTGTATGTGATCCTTCATCCAAATGCTGTTCTGAACAGTGAGTGATGATTTTGGCTACAAGTTCTCTGTGGTGTTTATCCCTGTATGTAGTCCAAGCCATTAACAAATAGTATAGGTTTTCACAGTACTTCCTAAGGTGTTATTTCCATGTTAGTGGTAAACTAAAACCCCACATTATTAGTTTTAAGTTCATTAAGTTAATTTTTACTTACAGCTGAAGTGTGTGTATACCAATGCTTGTTTGGGAAACAAGCAAGAGGAGATGAAGCCATCACACAGCAGGAAAGCTACGACATAGTCCCCATCACAGAAATGTGGTGGGATGACTCGCATGAGTGGAGCGCTGCCATGGGTGGCTACAAGCTCTTCAGAAGAGTTGGGTGAGGTAGGAGAGGTGGAGGAATGGCTCTTGACTCTCTAGAACTTGAGGTCAGTGATGATAAGGTTGAATGCTCATGGGTCAGAATCAGGGGGAAGTCCAAGAAGGCAAATATCCTGGTGGAAGTCTGTTATAGACAACCCAACCAGGATGAACGGGGTGATGAATTATTCTACAAGCGGCTGGTGGAGATTTCAGAATTGCCAGTCCTTGTTCTTGTGGGTGACTGCCAGATGTCTGCTGGAAACTCAGCAGAGCGGAAAAGAGGCGGTCTAGGAGATTCCTAGAGAGTATGGAGGATAATTTCCTGTTGCAGCTGATAAATGAACCTAGCAGGGTAGGGTCCCATTAAACCTGCTGTTTACAGCACCTCTGCCCTGGACTTCTGGACGGCAGATTTTGGCCTATTCAGGATGCTGGTTCGGAGAGTACCTTGGGAAACAGCCCTTAAAAACAAAGGGATCCAGAAAGGGTGCACATGCTTCAAGAAAAAAATCCTGAAGGCCCAGGAGCAGGCTGTCCCTATGTGCCAAAAGGTGAGCTGGTGGGGAAGACAACTGGCCTGGCTGAACAGGGAGATTTTTCAGGAAATTATGGAAAAAAAGAGAGTCTATTGCCTTTGGGAAAAAGGGCAGGCAACTCATGAAGTGTTTAGGAATGTAGTTTGGTCATGCAGAAAGAAAATTAGAGAGTCAAAAGCACAATTTGAACTTAATCTGTCTGTTTCTGCTGAAGACAGCAAAAAGTGTTTTTACAAATACATAATAGGAAAAAGAAAACCTCCATTCTTTGCTGGACATGAAGGGGAACATAGTTACCAAAGACAAGGAACTTAACACCTTCTTTGCCTCAGTTTTCAACAAGAAGGCAGGACAGCTGGCTTCCTGGGCTGGTAGACAGCAATAGGGAGCTGAATAGCCCCCCTGTTATCCAGGAGGAAGAAGTTAGTGACCTGCTGAGTCACTTGGATCCTCACAGGTCTATGGGACCAGATGGGATCCATCCTAGGGTGATGAGGGAGCTGATGGAAGAGCTCACCAAACCGCTCTCTATCATTTATCACCAGTCCTGGCTCATTGGAGAGGTCCCAGATAATTGTAAACTGGCCACACCTTGATTACTGTGTCCAGTTCCGGACCCCTCAGTTTAGGAAGGACACTGAGGTGCTGGAGAGTGTCCAAAGAAGGGCAGTGAGGCTGGTGAAGGGGCTGGAACACAGGCCCTGTGAGGAGCATCCGAGGGAGCTGGAGGTGTTTAGCCTGGAGGAGGCTCAGGGGAGACCTGATCACTCTCTACAACTAAATGAAAGGAGGTTGTTGACGGATGGGGGTCAGTCTCTTCTCCCAGGTAACCAGCTGTACGACAAGAGGGCACAGTCTTAAGCTGTGCCAGGGAAGGTTTAGGTTAGACATTAAAAAGAAGTTGTTTATAGAGAAAGTGATCAGACCATTGGAATGGGCTGCCCAGGGAGGTGATGGAGTCACCGTCTCTGGAGGTATTTCAGAAGAGACTGGATGTGGCACTTTGTGCTATGGTCTAATTGACAGAGTGGTGTTGGGTCATGGGTTGGACTCGATGATCTCAGAAGTCTTTTCCAACCTGGTTGATTCCGTGGCTCTGTGATTCTATAATTGGAAAATTTATGGGAGCTGAGTTTTTGAGTGGCAAAACGTTTTCTAACACCTACTGTGGTTGAAGCACAGCTGTATCAGTGTATAAAAGTGTAACTCAAGGCATTAGAAAGAAATGCATCAGATGAAATACAGACAGAATTGTACTCACATCAGATGAAGCAATAGGGAGAGAATCACATTCACCAAGGAAATCTTTACCTGCCTGAGCCCTGCAGCCATCTTCTCATTCTTCACCCACTATGTCTGAAAGGGTAAAAAATGGATGTAAGTTTCACAGTGATCTGTGGAGAAAAGTTGGTGACATGACTACAAATACAGAATCATAAACCGAACAGAGCCAGTTACAAGTACATAAACAGTACATAAACAGACTGTACATAAACAGACTGGCCCTTCCTAACTCTCAAAAGCCTGATGTTGCAAATTTAGGTTCTGTGTACACATACAGATATGCACACGTACACGTGTACATGTACACATGTAGATACATGTTTATATCAAACTTGCATACTCGCAAAAGCATCTCAAAAACACAGACCCAAAAGTATTTGTCCCGCTCTGCTCTGCACTGGTGCTGCCTCACCATGAATATTGTGTGCAGTTTTGGGCACCACAATATAAGAAAGATATTAAGCTCTTGGAGAGGCCAAAGGAGGGCAACAAAGATGGTGAAGGGCCTTGAGAGGAAGCTGTATGAGGAGGGGCTGAGGTCACTTGGTCTGTTCAGCCTGGAGAAGAGGAGACTGAGGGGAGACCTCACTGCAGTTACAACTTCCTTGTGAGGGGAAGAGAAGGGGCAGGCACTGATCTCTTCACTCTGGTGACCAGTGACAAGACTTGAGGAAACTGCAGGAAGCTGTGCCAGGGGAGGTTTAGGCTGGATTTTAGAAAAAAAATTTTCACCCAGAGGGTGGTTGGACACTGGAACAGAATGCCCAGGGAAGTGGTCACAGCACCAAGCCTAACAGAGTACAAGAAGTGTTTGGACAATACTCTCAGGCACAGGGTATGACACTGGGAGTGGTCCTGTGCAGGGCCAGGTGTTGGGCTTTGATGATCCTTGTGGGCCCCTTCCAACTCAAAGCAGTCTATGATTACTTTTGCTAGTGAGCTACCAGGCCTTCTGTGGCATTTTAGAGCTACAAGTAAAGGCAGAAATTTTGACTTCTAATTTCCTTTTGATGTTAGGATTCAAAAAGAAGTGATATTGAACCTTCCCACATAATTGAAAAGCCAAAAATAAATTTGTTTTGAAAGTTCTGTGTATTAGAATTTCCAAGTAAGCCCTTTCATTTTTTTCTATTTGCATTATTGCACATCACTGTAGAAAAACTAGCAGTATTTCGTGCAATGAAAAAAGTTACTAAGCATTAGCTTAGTACTCACTGAACCTTCACCTTTCTGAAATCTAAGTGCCTCTTGCAATCTAACAGATTGACATGCAGTGACATGCATTACTACTTACATAGCATGAAATTAAGAAAAAATAAAATCATACAAAACAAAATCAATACTATTATTTTTCCTCCTTACATTTTTAATTGCTGTAATTTTGCTTTTGTTGAAACAGCCATTTCCAAAGAAAAAATGATATGTCTGTTTAATGTGACTGTACATAAAATAAATGTACATTTGCCCCTGTTTAATGTCACATTTTGCTGGCTCACTGTTCGAGGCATTTCTATTTGTACAGGGCCTAGAGGTAAAATAAAACCTTCTGTGCTACACCAAGTCCTGAGGCATGGGCTGTGCTCAGAAGTTATTGTGGTGATATGTTACCTTTTTCCCCATAAAAACTTCACTTTGACAAGATAAGTGGGATTGTAGTTACAAACTGGGGAGAGCAGGGAGAAGAGGAGACACAATTTGTTTTCTTCTCTACTGGTCTAGATCTATTGGGCAGAGGAGAGCACATTTTAAGTTAGACTGGTACACTGAGCAGCCGGAGTAAGCGCAGCAGCATCAAAGATGCCTGTCCCTATAATTTGTGTTCCATAAGGTTTGTACTAGGATTTCATGTTTAACTTCTCACTATTTCTTGTCCTCCACACCATCAATATCTTAATATAACCTAAAGGTCCTAATGATATGGCTATTAGGAATGAACAGGGAAGTAATTACAACAACCGTGCGATATTAGCAAAGTGGTGAAAGACACAAAAACTGACCTTCCAAGCCCTGAAACTGGTGAAAATTCCACTACATTAAGTGGAGACCCTATTTGTTGGATGGCCATCCATTGCTGTCAGTTTAGCCAGATGAGTTATACACAGAATATTTGACCTAGGTTTAAGTAAGAAGACTGAGATTTCAAATGTGCAGAACAGGCTCCATTATTTTTTACTATATTTAATACAGGACAAATACAGACTCAGTTCTGAAAAGTCTCAACACTGAGAAAGATCAGTGCAGGAGTTTTCATTTGCATATCAGTGATGCAGAGTAAAAAAGCCAAACTGAGACAGAGACTGGGACTTTTACCCCTGGACTCAAGAAAGAACTCAACCCAAGTCCAGTAGAGGACCAATTTATCAGAACTGCATACAAAATTTCCTAATCCCTCATCAACTCCACAAACTAAAGAAGTGATTGTAAGCTCATATTAAAAGTGGGCTAGATAGAAGTCATTCTCCTCCCCGCTTTTAACAACATTAAATAAGGAATATCTATTTTGCTAAATAGTATATTTATTTTACGAG
Organism: Pseudotriccus pelzelni; assembly: GCA_035584735.1. Taxonomy (NCBI): domain Eukaryota; kingdom Metazoa; phylum Chordata; class Aves; order Passeriformes; family Tyrannidae; genus Pseudotriccus; species Pseudotriccus pelzelni. The sequence continues at coordinate 22,069,501 of JAWMRA010000001.1, forward strand.
AAACAGAGGCATAAGGAGCTTAAAGAATAACTACTATATGGTATAGATACGTTCTAAACATTATGACAGAGGCAGAGTAAGAGACTTTTAGAAATCAGATGCTTTTAAATGTAATTAAATCATAATACAGATAATCACATAGAAAACTGGGCTGTGACAGTCTGACAATGCAGGGACATCAGAAATGTTTTCCATCATTATAAGGCACAGGAAATCTATGCCTATCTCATGCTGATGAAAGGAAAATTCTGTAGGGGGACAGAATATGTATTTTAACAATCGGTAATTTCATAAAAAGTAAAATGTACCTAGCACATCTGGAATTCTCCAAGACAGGAATGATTGCAGTGAGGAAAAAGATCTTACTAGTAAAAAATCCTGTCCATGGAAGAGTTACCAAGTCTTTAGTCTCTAGAGCTATTCTTTGGTTGCCTCTAGGTTGGAGACCATCCAACAAGATGCTTCCCTTTGCCCTTAATACATCTCAAGTACTGGATAAAGACCCTGACTCTGGGGTTTGAATTCTACTTGGAGTCATGCACCTATATGTTACTGCATCTAGCTTTGGATCTACTAGCAAAGTGTCCTTTCATCATCGATTTCCATATCTTTGCAACAGTCTAAGATTTACATACAAGAAAAGAATGACATTTTGAGCACCCCGGGAGTTGAGAGACTATCTGAATGCAAAGCTTCGGTTCAATACCACTCCAAAAACTTATACATTATAGAATTTTATATTTTTTATATATTACAATCATACCTACTAGTTGTGATTACCTTCCTACATTAAGAATTCTGAACTCTTGCCAAAGGGACAGTTCCCTGGACAGAGAAGGGAAACACTTGAGGTGACCATGACAGGTGTCCTGACAAAATTAAATATATGCTAAATATCTAGAGTTGTACTAGTATCTGACTGTTTTCTTTGGTGCTGTTCTAGAGCCATGTGTATCAGCACATAGGCATGAAACCACCACAGCATAATGAAGACTGATAAACTGCACAGGAGTTTGTCATGACAAATGTCTTCTTGAATGGAAAGCATGATCAGAATAAGGGCAGATGCAGATGTAAAGAGTAGTATTTTCTGAGCCACACACACAAAAGAAGCTGAGAAGCAGTTATACGTCAATGTGTGACACAGAAAGAGAGAGAAAACAGGATCATTTCTGGGGTGATTTTCACACGGCCAAGAGTCACCGGGACAAATTCAATAGCACTGCAGCCCCAACAGAAGTAAAAAGAATTCCTTCCTACCTGCAGGGTTGAAACAACTATGAGGAATCAAAACTCTTACAATTCAGGTGCCATCCATGAGCCTTGCCTATTGACTCAGGGATTTTTCACTTCTAATCTTGCTATATTTTCCATCAAGATGATAGACCAATTTAATTCTATACCTTCTTGGTCACCTGGTTTCTGGGTCCCTCAGCATCCTCTCTCTGCATTCCTCAGGATTGTGTGATGCCTTGACCACCAGAATTTCCCTCTAGTTGCTAACTGCATCCAGGCTAAAGCTGTCGTTTACACACTAAATCTGACCCAAAGGATGATCATTTTATACTTGTTTGCTTCAGAAATCCAGTATCACTTGTTCTGGAAAAGTGACAGCCACTCAGACAGACATAAGAAGGTTAGTCATGTATTAAAACAGGGCAACAGACATGACAAAACAGATTACCCTCCTCCCTTGAAACCCTAATGAATGAAAAAAGAAGCTAGGAAGATTTAAGAATTCATCTGCCTTTGGCTCAGATTTTTCCACTGATGGGCTGATCTTGCAAGCTATATATCTATAGGAACTGTGCCACTACACCCCACTTAAATTAACTGTGGCTGCATGATTATGACTTGGTTCATATTGAGAGAGAACACAGAGCGATCTGGTGCACAACTGCTACCATTGCCATTCAGAAATAATCTTGAGAAAACTTACGACTTGAAAAGGTTCTGCTAATAAGAGTCATGATTCTCCATCACTTACTGCAAGTCTTGACAGAAAGGAGATAACAGTCTTCCATTCTGCAAAATTTTGTCATTATTCAAAATTTCAGTAAGAACACAGCATGAACTAGAAAGAAATGTCTATGGAAACATTATGAAGACAATGAAAAAAAATCTGCCAGAGAAAGCAACAGGTTCAAAAAATTTGTTAATGTAGGTTCTGACTTCGAGATGCCTTCAGTTATTGCTGACACCAAATCATCTTGCAAAGTTGAATACTTATTTTTTATTATGATTTTAAAACAAATAAATAAAACAAATATACTTATATTTTTCGTGCCAGTGGAAACTGTCAAAAACAACAGATGAATTTTGACACAACAGATTAAAATCTCTTCTAATCTATTATGTAGATGCAGGTGCAATGATGGGAAAGAGGGCAATAAGAATGAGATCCTTTATAGTAAAATTCAGAGCTAGACAACTTATACTAATTAAGAAAACAGACCAGAAAATTTGGGTAACTGACATTCATCAGTCTGCCCTACATCTGACTCCAGAATTTGAAATGATTCAGTGTGAGTGTCCTCAGGGACACTGATGTAAATATAGAATAACCACAATGCCTTTCTCTGGAGTTCCTCCCATTACACACTGGTTCAGAACAAAATAAGAACACCAAGGCTTGGAAAAGGCCAGGTCTGTGTTGCCTCTTTTTCCTTTTGTAGCTTATCTGATGACATCTCCAGTCTAAGTTAACCTTCCTTGCTCCATAATATTTAATCTTTATTTTATCTTGAAGTAGACTAGCAAATGCTTTGATAAATGTAGTGAAAGATTTTCCACTTTCACCATAACATCTTCAGGTGGTGAAATGCTCAAGTGTTTTACTATAACTTACTACAGCAGGGCTATGCAGGGAATCAATGCTAATATTCCCAGGCCTTTTTAATATGAGTGAATCACAGCCCATACTCCTTTATATACTAAAGCAACCACACACTGGAGAGCCATTTTCCTACTCTCATCTATTGTGGCCACTATTCTGCAAAAACAAGAGCTGCCACCTATTAAAAAAAAGTCTTGATTCTACCCTTGATTTGTACACTACAATTGATGCCCTTAAAATACAGACCTACAACAACAACAACCAAAGCCCCACACAATCCCTCCACCTCCCAAAAACCCCAAACGTTAAACATTTGTAAGGAAACAAAAAAAGCATGAGGGACAATAATTCCCCACTCCTTTTCTGTGCCAAGTTGTGAATGAGGCTGACTAAAACCAACCTGAGAGATAACAAAATTTTCAGGCTGGCCAACTGCATTCTGAGATTTGCAGTTCCATTAAGTGAATACACCTTTCAAGGATGAAAATTCAGAAAACAGAGACAATCATAAGAGAACAGAGACAATTACAAAGTTCCCAGTCTCCTGAGATTTTTACCTTTTTGTAACAGGCTTTACTTCAGCCTCATTACATGTTTTCTCTGATCATCAATCCTATTTGCAACTTTCAAGTGTCTCCATGTTCTGTGTCAGACGAGTTTGTATCACACAATACCTGGAGTGTCTCCATTAATCCAAATTTTAAAAACCAGTAACTGAAACAAATCAGCATTTGTGCACTGACTGGAAAGAAACCCTGCAGACTCTGTGCAACTGAGAATATGTTCTTCGGTATCTATATGACTCCCTTCCCTGTCCTTCTCTAAAAAAAAAAAAAAAAAAAAAGAAGGGTCAAAGCAAAATCCTGGCAGCCCAACTGAATCTTTGTAGAGACAGTGTGGTTTCAGTTATGAGAGGATGGAAAAATGAGAACCCGAGATCTTCTGGGAACATTAAGCTTTATTAATCAGGAATGTATTAGCCACCTACCAAAATTCCCAAACAGTACACTGAATCAGAGAATGCCAGGGAGCAACAGAACCCATCCAGGCTGGTCTTTTGTCTTATGGGAAGTTCTACCACACCCCAAGAGATGGTTTTCCAAGCCATTCCTTAAAAAAGAAACTTCCTCTGCTTCCACAGCACCTACAGCTTGTGCATTCCAGCACTTCACAGCTGATATATCAGGAACCATGTTCTGGCTGTATGACTTGATAATTTTCACTGCTCATTGAACTGATTTCTTTAGGTCTTTCTCCCAGTGGCCATGAAGAACAATTAATCACTGTGCTCCTGATTATAAGTTTTCACTCACTAGATTTTTTTTTTTTAGTCATATTCTCCTTAACGTACAACAAAAGCAACACTTTCAGAAGCATATAATGCTACATAAGGCTCCTACATATCCTCTTGGCCCTGGGCTAGATAACAATCAACCAGTTTCTGCTTTCTCAGCAATTTTTACACCAGGACAATTTCTGCCTTGACAAACATTTCTGACCTCTCCACATTTCCACTGGGAGTTCCACAGGTAGAAATCAGGGCAAAATTTATCCTCATGAGTTTCTGGATTAACGCCTTGGTATAAGGAAGGGGAAAAGCCAAAATTAATTCTCTTTGTTAATGCTAACACTATTCCTCTGTGACAGTCAGCCCCCAAGACACTGATCTTTGTTCAAAGCAAGCACACTTCCATACTCCTTTCACATTTGCAACACAGCTTCTACAAGCCAGTATCTTCTGCATCAAAATAAAAAAATAAAAAAATAATAAAAAAAAGGGCTTAAACTCATGGGGGCTTGTGTTTTGTCAGAGGAACAAGAACTGGGAGTTTGCAGGACTCAAAGCCCATCTTAGACCTGCAATTCCAGTTAAAACAGCAAGTTAGAGGAGGGAAGCACAGATCCCATATCCATCAAGAACTGTGAGGATTCTTGCACTATAAAAAAACATGGTAGGGTAACTTGTTTGTTGCTTCAAAACTCTTCCTTCATTTGAAAGCACTACTGTGATGGACGAAGCCCTTCTCAGCCCTGACATCCTGACGCTACACATGCAGCCTGCACTCTGGGATGCCAGCTTACTGTGTCACATTGGCTTGGGTTCTGCCCGTTCCTTTCCTTATGCCTGCAAGCTCAATTGAACTTATGAAAATTCAAACTGTCTTCTGTCTGTTTCATACATCATCAGCAAACAATCACTAGACAAAATGAATTTGCTTTATGTAATTTGTAGGCTACACAAATGCCTCTGCTGTATAATACCAAAAAAAGGGAATAAAGTTTGGTTAATTCAGCATGGAGGGAAGTAGCAAAGCAGCAGCACAGAGAGAGAACACAAACAAAATACTCAGCAGTAGCGAGACTGACATGAGAAATTCTTCTGTAAATTGGAGTTGGCCTTGACACCTTTGAGTGATGGAATTAAAAAAAGGCATAAGCAAGTTGTGAAAGATCACCCCCACAAGTGGCTGTATCTCCATCCATTGTGATTTGGCAACACAATATACTTATTAATAATAACAATGGTTACTATTTATCCTCTAAGAGCTCTGCAAACACAAATTCAATAATGTTCACAGAGCTGTATCAGTTTGAACCAGATTGAAAATGTGATCTGCTGAACGAGGCACAGTGAAGTTAAATGACTTATCCAATGCCACTCATCGATCCAGCATCCACTGAGATTAGAACATTGGATCTCTTGGTCAGTAATCAGATCACAAAGCTGTGTAAGGCTGAAACCTTGACAAACCAACTTCTTTTTTAACAAAAATAACATGTCACATACTCTTCGTTGCCCTTAGCCCCTGGCAACATAACTAAAACCATTGCTTTGAAAGCACATCTACTGCATTTCTTGTATAGGTTTACAAGGTTACGCATTCAGAATCTTCTCCACACTCAATACATTGCCACTGTCTCATTCCAAAATCACACAGATGCTGAACGTGAGCAGAGGTAACTCTTAATGCTTGGCTTAATCCTATTTGGGCTCAGTTGCAAACAGCAAAATACTTAAAATCCTTTAAGTATTTGAGTAGTCCCGTTGACCTCAATGGATCTACTTGCCTATCAAGCCATATAAGTTGAGTACATAGCACACAACATAGAAATCAGCTGACAGACCTTTTCCATAAAGAGTGTACCTGCACCACATTTAGAAAGCTGAGTTCTTGTGCAGCTGTCTGACAGATGTTCATGTGTTGTGAACATGTATTTTCTTCTGATGCCAGGCACCAAGTCAAGCATATTTTATATTAGCCAAAAATTTGGTCCATCTTATATTAATCAGTTGCTTTAGAGACATCCCTACCCTAAAGCAAGATTTCCACCCTTCAGTTAAAAAACTCAAATACAAGACTATCAGGACATGGTTTGATTTTTCTTCTTGCTGTTTTTGGGTCAGTACAGGAAAGCCATACTGGCAAGTTCACCTTATTAAAGATCTGATTACAGCAAACAAAGAAAACAAAGGAAATCCTTAAAGCAAAACTCCTTCTATAAAAAAAGTGTCACCATTTTTATTTTGGCAAGTAATGAGTTACATGGACACCAGGTGTAGTAAGAATCTCTTCCTCATTTTACATGATACATATGCATATATAAAAGTTTCTTTACTTGTTCTTCTGTATTCCAGAGACAGGCTGTATGCCAAGGCTACAGAACTTAGGAGCAGCTAAAAGTTTAAAAGTGAGGCTTTTTGTTTTAAAGCAACTGATACAAGAAACTCAAGGATTAGAAACACAGATCTTTACTTCATGGAACAGAAAGAACTAGGCAGAACAGACTTGGGAGCTGTGATACCACACTCTATTCCCAGTTTAACCACTGATTCACTTGGACCTTGAGAAATCTGCCTAACATCTGTATTGATGCACTTGACGCTCTTGATAAAAAAAAAAAAATTCCTATATGTGAGTTTTACACTTGTGTATTTTTTTCCCCTCCAAAGCCTAGAGTCTCATAACTAAAAAAAGCACATTCCAGACAGCACCAATCATCAGGTCGATATATTGCTACCTGTTATTTTGCCTTAGGGCTGTCCATACAGTAGTTAGTGACCATTTGGATCCTAAGGATTCAAAGAACTTGTCTTCAAAGAAATTATTTTTTGAAAAATAATTACTGTCCAACAAGAATTGTCCTGGTTGTTCACACTAAATAAGACAAGTATGAAATTCTGTACTCACAGATTCAGGAGAGGTCTCCCATTTTTACCCAAACACCTCCCTTTAAATTGCTGCTGGACTCAGCAAATCCATGACTGTTTTCAACTCTGCTCACCAGTGTAATTGCAAGGTTAACCTCTGGTGGCCAAGGAAGCTGCTCATACTCAGCAATGATGAGCAGAAAACATTAAATACCATTCACTGGCCACAGCCTGCAGTTAATACACAATATTTAAACAACACAATGGCATGGCCCTTGCCAGTAATGTAAAAACACAATGGAATAGAGCCAGAATGGCACAATCTGCTTGTCTGAGTCATGCTTGGCACTACACGCTGCAAGGGGCATGAATTAGCTGCCCACAGTGTGACTGTACCCTTTAGCTAGTTTACAATAAAACATTAAAATATATTAAAAAAAGAAAAAGAGGAGGGGGGAGAGGCATGATAAATCCCACCTAATAGTTAAAATACTTTAGCCCCGAAATACAAAAGCACCACTTTGGAAGAAGGCTCTGGATTTCATTATAGACAGCACATTTTGATCTCAAACAAGAAAACAAACTGACTTTGCTTTGTAATATTCCCCAGCTTTGTACTGTTCAACTGAAGTCAATCTTTTTCTTACTATCTACAAGCTCCTGGATTTTTTTTCATATATTATTTCATTAAATTAAAGGTATCTGAACATACTATATTTATTAATCCTCTTTTGCATGCCTATTGTTCAGACATTAAAGTTCCAAATCTTAATTATTAACCTAAATACATTCAGTAAACAGATTCTAAATAGGGGTAGACCAGAGTGATGTACAATCTGACCTGCATTTATGGAATAACTCTCCTCTTAGAAAGAGATTCCTTTCTTGCTGAGAGACATAGATGTTATTTTGACTGTTTTGTTGTGTCACAGCACAGATGAATTCGGCATTTCTGCCTTCATCTACACCCTAAAGCAGCTGAAGTCCCCTGTGATGTCATCAGAAAGTTGTTTGTTTTTTTCTTGTATAAAGGAGAAGAATTTGTAACGACATCATAAGAAGAGAATAAACTATTATTTTGTGCTATAAGGAATCTTCTGCTACTTTCTGTTATCTCTGCACCAACATGCAGAAATCCTCACTGACAAAGCAACAGGAACTGTAAGTCAATAAACAGAGATGCACAGTATTCCTAATAATACTCAAAACAAAGCAGAAAAGAATGATCTATTCAGTGGCCTGAAATTAAAGATCTGCTAGATGTAAGTTCCTTTTTAATTTTTAAATAAAACATCCTTTGAACTTCTAAATCCTATTCAAGGGGACTCTGACCTTTATCCGAAACCAGCTACTGTGCTAACACTTTGGATGCATATAGAGGAAAAATACGGACAAAAGGTACCGGAAAAGCTTTTACTTACAGGAACGCAGTGCGGCTTAATCTTTTTGTTTTTAAGGTGCAGTGATTTCAGCATCTACAATGTAACTTCAGGCAGTCTGAAAAGAAACAGGTTAAAATCTCTTTCAGTTATAATTGGTATTTCAGATTTAATTAAAAATTAAACTTTCATAATGTTTCACCATCCAAAGCAATGCATTATCAGTCAAGCGTAGCCTTTTTTTTTTTGTTAAAAGAAGCTCTTCCCAGAGTAGTTTGCAATGAAAGAAGAAGGGGAAAAAGGCAATTGAGAGTAGCAAAATATATTTCTTCAGAAAAAGATCTCGGAATAACTTGGAAAGAAGCCTTCTGCCACTTAATTTTAACAATCAACCTTATACTAATTAAAAAAAAAAAAAGAAAGCATCACAATTAAAGAAGACAGAAAAACACTATCACATACCAACGACTGTGAGGAGAAAAATGTTAATTTCAGCAAAACAAGGACATTGCTAGGACCAGAACATACGCACCAAAAGGGAAAATATGGTTTTACATAATGCCAGCCAACAACATTTTTAAAAATTCGTTCTACAGCATGTAGCACTTTCAGAGTGTTGCATGGAGGAGCAGAGAAAGACAAGTTCAAAAAGAGGAAAGCTGTTTTCAAGTGTACAAGGCAAAAGGTCCCTTGCAACCTTTTGTTAAGGGATATGAAATAGCTCATCGATAAAACTGCACAGTTTTTTATCATGTAAAATAAATGTCACGTTACTGTGCAAAACAGATGATTAAGAAGTGGTAGCTGTAGACATAGCATTTGAACAGATGCAAAAAAAAAATGTATTTTTTTCTCAAAACGCAGTTGGAATAGTTGGAATGACAATAAAACTCCAGGGGTTGCACCATAAATATGAGTTTAAATGTTAGACTGGAGTTTAAAACCTGTGGTTTTAATTATATCTAATTATAAAAGCTCCAAAACCAGGAGAAATTAGAAAAACAAAAATATTAATAATAAATTAAAACAATTTTGCAATAAGTTGTCAGGATTCAGCCTCATAATAACAAACCATACAGCAACATACACAGACACATACAATGTACCAATGACTCCTTAAAGGAACAAATCAAAATTTGATTAAATTTTATTTTTAAAAGGTGACAGCAGAACTTGCCTAATTTATCTAATTCAAAGTCCAAGCTATTCTCTTCACCAGCAGCATACTAACAGAGATCGGCAAATAAATCCTGGATGTGAATCTAATACTTGAATGTCCCACAGGCTGGGAGCAATTCCTAAGTGAAATTTTGCTTTATTCTCCCATCAGTAAAAATCCAGTTCTTCAGACCTCAGAGTTATATGAACCTTCTCAATTCACCCCCACAGTTGTTTAAAAACGAAATGCACTGTATCAGACAATATACTGTCACACCTATTCAAACACACACGTATACCACAAACAAGAATGAGCTCACGGACTTATTTGTGGGTTTAACTTTCCCACTCCGTCAAGATCAGAGGTACTGAAGGTCAGGAGACAAAGCAGAGAGCACGGAAAGGGACAGCACAGCAAGAACCAGAAACAATTCTTGAGCATTTGAATGACGGAACAAGAGCCCCCTGACACAGGCAGTAGGATGATGCCACAAGATAACCTTCACAGGCTTGAATGAAATTTTTCCTGAAGGAAGCATTTGAGAAACATGTTCTTCATCCTTTAGACAACATTATATCAAACAACTTTCCTTCTTTCTCCTGAGTGGTATGTAGTCAGACTGAGAAACAGGGGAGAAACCCAGGCAAGAAAATTGGTATGTCCATCAAAAGCAGGAAACAGCACAACTGCCACATAAGTGATAACAGCTTCAGCCTGTGAACTTCCAGTTCTTTCCTTTCCTTCCCCTTCCAAATTTACTCCTTTTCTAACACCTTCAGGACTGTAATGCTAGCAGGGAAGGAGAGGGGCAGCAGTATTTACAGTCCAAAGCTATTTCTTCTAATGAATGCAATGAAAAACTGACCTCAACTGAGAAAACAAAGAGCATTCACTGAGAGTGAAATGCATCCCTGTGTAGAGAGCCAGCATGCAGACTGTACCACTGAAGCCCTATTCCAATGACCTAAATAGGAATAAATTGGTGCATGGACTTCACCACAGTGAATTTTGTCCAAATTCTTGTAGAGAACGAGGAAACACAGCTCTCTTCTATCGAAGCACAAAGGCATAGCACCTCCTTCCCATGCTGGGCACCATCCTGACAACTGCTCTTCAGTGTATATTCCTTGTATTTTTGACCTGAAGTCCTTCATGCTTTGAACACGGTCTTCTGATTGGAAAGGGAAAGGAGGGAATGCAACATTTAGCGTTACTCTAAAGTTGAGCATGAGGGCATAGTGCCTGCAGATAAAGCGGTCCCTCTCCTCGAGGCAGGCACAACCAGCACATACTACAGTCCTTCCAACTAAAAGAAACACAGCCTTGGAAACAGCTCTTTAAGAGAGCATGTTCACTGCCACCTTGAAAAACTTGTGATTAAATAACCATAGTTAACAGAGCACCAGACATACAACAAACACAGTCAGAGCATCTTAAAGAGCTATTTTACCTACAAATTACTATTAAACCCAGGGAAAACCTCATTAAACTCAGGATACCTATCACTGCCACTTGAGCAGTATCTTCCTTTTACAAACTGAGAAACCCTTGACTTCATTTTTATGAGTGAGAGACAGAAACAGAGGTAGATTCTTAAGCAGGAGGCCTGCATTCCTGTGCACAGGTGATGATGCTTAACACCTGTGGAGCAGGAGATCATGATTGTTGACTGAGAGAAGTGCCCTAATTCCCTTGTGGAAAGCAAGAGACATGGCTCAAGAATAAGGCAATGAACTTCTACTTGAGAGGTCCAAGAGCTGGAATGGCAAGAATGAAGAGTATGACAGGACAGGAATGAGGCTCGTGAGTAAAGTGTTAACTTCAGGGCAAGTGTTAGCTCTTAGGAAAGGCTTCAAAAGCAAATATGAGAAGGTAAACACGCTTTGCTTTCTCATGATTTCTGCTTGCCATAAAGCTTATGCAGAGACTGAAAACTGTGAGAGGAAAGCTACCAACTGTACAACTGAAGTTCATTAGCAATATTCCATGACTTACAAGGGCTCCTGACTCATGCTTATGGTCTAGTTCACCACTTTCATAAGAACCAAATTCATTCCATATAAAAATTAAAGAGAACAAAAAAAAAAAAAAAAAAAGAGTATAATTTGTTGTTGGGAAACATTTCAGAAGATGTCAGCTTTCTGCAAACTCTTAGCAAAAAGGAAGTTTCGTATCTGTGAGTTTTTGAATTTCTTTGAATACCTTACGTCAGATGGAGCAGGTTAATTAGAATCCTATATAGTTATGAAGACAGGGAAGGCTAGGAGAGAATACAGTACAACACTTATTGATATATTTAGAATTTTCTACATACATAAGTTACAACTTCAGTCAATTGATCTTTTTCAAGTTCACTTCTGGAACTGAAAATCAATGATGAAGAAATTGCCACACATAACTACTCAGAAAATGTAAAACACTGATGTCCTGATTCAAGAAAAACTCCTATTGATAATATTTTACAAAGTCATCTTCAACAATAGGAAAAGGGGGAAGGGGAGGGCACTGGATGGCAAATGGACATACACAAACAAAAAACCAACACAAGACGCTGAATTTTCAAAATTGCTCATGGGCCAAACAAGAGACCTCATTCTAACTTCAGAAGCTAAATGATTACTTAGAATACGGCCCAGATTATTTTCTGGCATTTTAGGTTTGAAAACATAAGCAAGGCTACGGACTAATTGCATCACAGAAATGAAAAAGGAATGTCAATGTTTTACAGGCTCCTCATTTAACAACAAATAAGCAAACTTTGAAATTGGAACCACAGACGTACCAGCACGATGCTCTGTCCAGGTTCATCAGTAATGCAAACGAATAAATCTTACTAACATAGACATAACATTACACTACTGCTTTTTTAAGGTGAGTGCATTTTAGTTGGTATTAGTTCTCCATAAACACCTTTATTTTGTTACCAGTCTCTTGTCTTGAGTGGATAGAACAAAACAAAAAAAGAAGTAATGCCAGTGCTTGAAAAAATCCTTCCAAAAATTTTTCCTGAATTGGAGATCTCTATACACTTCCAAAAATCTGCAGGAATTTTTGTAATTTTCCAGTTCTGCCTTCAAACTCACAGCCATTTCTATGGTATAGCAAGGTTGATCTGGGCTTATTCATAACATTATGTGACTGTGGCTCCAACCAGAGTCACAGGGCTGCTGATGGGAGAAACCTGAGTTTGTGATTTAGTAGAATGGGAGTAGAGGACAAACTACAGCACTGTGCTGGGATCAAGGGTTTCTCCCACTGCAGGGACGGACAACGGGAGACCAAAGGTTTCTTTGTCAAAATGGTAAATCTCCATCTGTTACTAGTTCACTGCAAAGATGAGCGCCCACAGAGAATTTGTCTTCCTTATGGCATTCATCTTTTGAGTTTACTTTCCTAGTGAAGCCTGTATCCATCATAAATTTTAATTTCCAAACCATGGCTCTTTCAGCTAGAAAAACATTTTAATCAGGAAAAAGGTGTACTTTTGGCTCCATTTCTCACACATCCCCCAATAGTATTTGAACTATTTTCGTTCAAGTATGAAAAAAACTACCTTTGGGCAAAGACTAACACTCCTTGAAATCTGGGTTTCGGAAAGTTAGAGACACTCAACTGAATAAAAGACACAATGCATAATCCATCCTAATGATCACTTTGAAACAGGTACTGGATGCAGTTTCACCACAAAGGCTCTCAAACTTGTTAGATGTGTTGGATCCCCTAACAGCACAGTCCACCCCTCTCGTTTATTCCTGCTGCTAACAGAGTTAGCTACAAGCACTTGAGAAGCCCAGCTGTGAGAGCACATAAGAAGCTGAACTTCTCAACCCACAGAAGAGTTAGTCCCTATAACTGTACTTAAGATCTGACCTGGACTCCTAAAGTGCAGTGTAATGGATATTTCTGTAATCAGGTGGGATCCAGCATCCTTCTAAATACCTCTTGAAGCTTTCCGCCTACGCAGGGGCGATGATGGTAATCAAGTTGGCTGCTGAAAACCACGATATTCCTTATTCCAACTGTTTTCTTGCACAAGCTGTCCCTAGATCCTGTTTATGTTCCCAAGGAACAGGAACAGTGACAGCATGCAGCTTTCACGAGGCCTTGCCCAAACAATTCTTTCTCTAAAGATGTAGTTTTTTTGTGAAGCTGCTCTGAAGCTGATATTCTCTGAGCATCTCTTGGAATAAAGCTTGAAGACTTCACTTGTGCCCTTTACAAGTTATTGTAGCATATAAGCTTCTCCCAGCTCTTTTCAAGGTTCATAATGCTTTGATCTTCACAGCCTCCCTGCTCCTGCTGAATGGTATCATCTCCCATGGCTCATATTATCTTTAGCACATAAAATGATAATACCTGTTAAGAAGCAGGCTCTATCACGTAATCACAGCAGAACCTTCACATTTATTCTGGTTTAACACAGAAACTTACATCAATAAATGCTTCATTGTGATGGGTATTTCAGTGTGGTGACAAACTAGGCAGATAAAGGTAATGTGGCAGATATAATTTGTTTGGATTTTAGCAAGGCCTTTCACACAGTACCACACAGGAAGCTCATGGAGGCACTAGAGAATTATGGTCTGGATACTATTACAATAAGGTGCATAAAAACTGTCTGACAGATAGGAAGAAATGAGTTAATAATCAATGGTATTAGATAAGAATAGAAAGAAGAATCTACTCCGATGTTGAGCAATAGGTGCTTGGATTATCATTAAACAGATTCATTAAAAGGATGAGAAAACGAGTGTGAATATTGACAGCATCCAAAATTGATGATTCAAAAAAAATAAATGCATGAAATGTGAAAGGTACCAAAATTGTAAGATCCAAATAATGTAGATGTGAATGACCCAGAACAATGTGGTATTTAATACATTGTAAAATGTAAAATTGTTATTGAAAACCAGTGGAGAATTTTTTTGTGAACTCAGAAGTAAGGTTTTCACTGTACTGGTTGGACTTCATCATGTTACTCTGCACTGGTATGACCTAGTTGTGAAACTGGCTCCCTTGCAAAGCAAACCAAAATAATAAATTGCAGTCATTGTGGTAAGGGACAATCATCTGGCTTACTGTCTTAGAGTAAGGATACTAGTTCTAATGATTAAGACTTTGAAGTTTTAAGTAATCACACGTAACATCCTTAAATCCTTCTTAGGAAACAAGGTCCTCCTTTAGCTGAAGTTCCCAAATTTCCACTGCCCTGCATAGTTAAAGCCTTTTTTTTGCTGGTTTCTGGTACAGGAGGAGACATTGAGTAATTCCCACAGACACACTGGGTACACATAACGCTCCAAGTTTAATGGGTATTACGTCTCCACTTACTTCACACATCTGCCCCAAGGAATGTCAGTCTGACCCTTATCTATGAAAAGGCAAGATCTTGGATGAAAGGCAGTGTACTTAGATGAAGTGAAAAACCACGTGGCAGTGCACATACACTTCATGGGACATTATGGCAGAGAAGATCAAAGTGATAAACCTTTGTTTTGAATTCTGCATATTCTTAGGTGTTGAGCAATTAAACACAGTAGTTGAATATTTACAGGATAAACTCAGGAATATCAGCAAGATGTGAAGTTCATTATACCCTGCCTCTTCCCTTTTCCTTCCATGGAGAACACACTCCCACCACCACAACCTCAGCCTACTTGTGCTGCTTCAAGAATAAGGCCAAAACCAACTTTTAATGTTCTCTTTCTTGAGATAGCGACACTGAATAAGCAAGTGAAGGCTATAGGTTTTCAACTGTAAGAAACTTCGGAAAGTTGTCACAACTTCTAATCTTGACTTATCACTAATGGTTGTTGCCTTGGTATCTGACATCAGGAGACTGTACCTGATAACTCATCTCCATTGCCTACAAAATCTGTCATCTATGTTTTTGGGTCCTTTGATCTTCTCCCAGGATCAACAATACTACTTCTACTCTCATGCAGCAGCCTAACCCCATCTCCCTGACATGCACCTCTTTCCCTCTGCCTTCACTGTGAGAATCTGCCTTGTCCACACTGCAAAGCTTCCATTTTCCTTTCTTTACTGCAGAGAGAGAAGAGACCACAATGAAGGTGTGACACTCACCTCACGGGTGAAAGAGACAATGAGGGAAGTGGTATCAGCACAGAGGCATGAATTTGGAGTTCTAATTGATATCAGAGAAGTGGAAAGAATGAGAGGTGGCAATACCCACTTCGGGTTTCTGAAGCAGCAACTCTAAGTGTGGCTTCTGTGGCCCTGATACCCGTTAAATGGACAGTAAGTCCATCACTGTTACGCTACCCTAAGCAGGTGCCTTCTCTCTACAGGTTTGCCAAGGACCCTGGGAGAAAGTTGGGATTTTGACGTCTAAAAAGGGATGTGCTACCTTTCATTAATATATAAAATTAAAAAAAAAAAGCAAAGCCAGGACTACAGGATAAGTTTGGACTTCATATAAGCAGCTGCACCTCAAGTGGTATCAGGACTTACAGGTTACTCATGGACAGATTTTATCCCACCATGTGCAGAAGCACAAGTCAATGCAGTCTTTTACTTTGGCATATTATTTATTCTTTTGCCAGAAGGCCATTAACCTGAAGCCCAAAACCAACATCATCTTGCACAATGTCATGCACAAACCATGCCCAGAAGTTTCACATTATTTCAGTTTATGTAACTGCCATATTAAGCTCAAGGCCCAACGAGGATACTGAACAATATCGTATTGTACAGGCTATTGAGATTCAATATTACAGGGACAATGCTACCAACCCCCTCCAATTTCATTAATCTCAGAAATCTTTGAAAATTTAATACCAGAGGGCTTTGAGACCTTTGGTCTGTACTGTAAATCTGCTGCTTAAACTTTTAATGTAACACCAGTGCAAACTCAAATATTTCCCAATAAAGTCCATATATGTAATTCTTGTTTAATTCACAAGAAGTGAAATTCACACTCAGATGGAACTATATAAAAGTCCAGGGAAGTTCAGTGCCCGCATTATGATTTGGCAAAGCTCTATTGTAATTTTTTTCCCCAGAAACAATGCAGGAAAAAAAAAGAGAATATATCAGCAATGATTCTAACTGATCACTGTGTCAGGACAGGAAATAATATTTGGAAGAAAAAAAGGAGAAAAAAAACTTTCACTTACTTTCAATATTAGTAAAAACAAGAAAAAGCTTTCTATATTGCCAGCCACATCCTGCAAAATCTAGATAACAAAGCAACAGCATAATGACTAGATAAGTTTAAAATGGATTTTTAAAAAGAATGGCTACTATTTTCTGAAGGCCAAGTGTATCTAAGTACATTGCAGGACTGGATTCAAAGACCTCAGCATCCTGATGCCCTAGTCCAATATAAATTATATTTGCAGTTATTCCAGTGACCTTGAGCTATGGAGTGCACACACTTAAATCTATGGAAGATTTACCTCTGCTTCAAATACTTAAAATGAAGAATACACTTAGCTTAGGCTTGTAAGGCTTCTGCAATGATTGAATTCTTTGAAGTTCCCCCTTTGCACTACAAAAAATAAAACACCCCTAAAATACAATAAAATCTTATTATTAGAAAAATGAGGTTGAGCATTCAACCTGTTCCATAATCTATATTTAAACAAAGAGATAAGATCAAATGTATAGTCCTGGTGGTCAACCAAACTACAGAATTGAAACTGATATATAATTTTTTAGCAGTAAAAAAAAAAAAAGAGATGCTAACAAAAAATTGTGTACAGAAAAACACATGAAGTTCCACCATGTTGACACCAACACTAGGCAAAACACTACAAGACCATATATTAATTACATTCCATGTAAAGAAGAAGAGAAGTTCAGATATGCTAGTGGTAACTAGATTTCTAATAAAATAACAACTTCAATCTTTTTCAAGTCTTTTTCAAAATACCAGAAGTGATTAGAACACATTATGGACTAGTCATTTGCCAAGTTTCATGTTTGAAATCAAAGCTGTTTTAAAATTTCCTGAACAACAAAAAAGCATTTTAAAACTGGTAACATTCAGTCATGGTGATATAAGCAAATACCAGCCAATCTGAATCTTGGAACATTCTTGATCTAATGCCTTTGTGTTGCAGCTAAGCCCAGAAAAATATTTCAGGCCCAATTGCTAAGACAATATAATAATATTCATAAATAAAAAGGTTCATTTACATATTATACAACTAAACTTTTTATTTCTTCAATATACCTTGAAAGAATTAAAAGGAGAGATCCTTCAGGACTATTGTTGTCATAACAGATGCATTTACAAAATTTATGAAAGATGAACCTGCCTCTAATTTGCATTGAAGATCTAAAACTTTCCTCCTTCCCTCCTCTGCACCTTCCCCAGAAAGATCTCAGCACTCTTCAAGTATTTTCTCATTAAATAAGTATAAAAAGGAAGTGGGTCTGTCATGGAGGAACTTGCATGTGCTGAGGAACTCTTCTTGAAATCATGCAGGACAGCTCCATCTCATGCTCTGCCACACCCCCACCCTCTTCCCCCCTAAGCAATACATAAGGAACGAAATTTGCACCTGTATCTTCCACAGTAAAGGCACTTGCAAAATACATTCAGCCTGCCAGGATACAAACCAGCAACTGCTATTCCACTGCGTGGCTACCTTTTTAAGACAGCTGCCTATTTATTCCAATGTATGCAGACAAAAGAAGGAAATACAATAAAAAGCCGAAGTTTAGGGCAATAGCTTACAATAAAAAGAATAATATTCTAGGATTCTTATGTACCTATAAATTCTCATTATGCATCTGTGTGTACTAATAGAGCCTATTACATAAAATACCATATTATTTAATGTCAATTGAATGGAGGTTTGCTTTCAATTACATGCAGTCAGCTGTCCCTATAATCAGTTGGTGCAGTAACTGGGCTGAAATTTCCTAACATATTCAGCCTTTCTTCCTTGAATCTCAGAATTATTTAGAAACACACTTTCTTTCCCATTAAGAGACATAGGGATGCCAACAACTACATTATTACCCCAGCAGATCCGGAGATGTTGGAGCAAAACTATGAAGTCCAGCTGCCAGATCTGCTGCTGTAGCCATCTGACATAAAACTCTCCCTCATGCACTTCTCTCTTTTAGCTGAAGCTCTTTAACAATGCCCTACAACATTAATGCCTTTATATTTTCTAAATGACTGAGCCTCATATTTGGGCAAGAAAAAAAACTTTCCATCTCCTGAGCTGTAACTCAAACCAGCCTAGGGTTTTATGTAGTCAGTGATTTCCTTTCTGTCCTCATTGAGTTCAAGTCTGCACTAAGAAGAAATAGCCAGTTCACAGAGACAAACAAATATATCTCTAATGTATTTAAAAATGCTTTTTCCACTGGTGAATTACAAGAGAAAAGTTGGTTTTTTCTTAATTCTAAGCCACATTAAGTCCAAAAGGAGAAAGTCCTGTACAGTAAATGTGTACAGAATTATTTCCTGATTCTACAGACTGCAGAAAATTCCACTGTGTTAAATAAGATGGTACTAAGGCCACTTAAACATATTAGTATATTCAATTTGCATCCCCTAATTATTCTTAAAAATGCTAATGAAATGTTCCAGACCACTTTTTATTTGTAGGGCTTCTGAAGAGTCATGCATTACCAACGTTTCTCTTAAAGCAGCACAGCAGTCCACATACCATTGATGAGACTCTTGCTGCTGGCCTGCAGAAAACTCTTTAGTCACATTGCTCTGGCTCACCTTTTTTGCAGTTGCTAAACTTCATTTGAAAACAACCTGACCACCATCACCACCCTGTCCCCCCAAAAAAAAAAACAACTCCCCAACAAAACTAGCCAAAAGTACATTCAAGATTTGCACGGGAAGCAATCCTTGAATATAAAACTACACAAACTAATGCAGAGGGGAGAAAAGCCTCACATCTATGAATAAGAGGAGGATTTGCCATGTGAATGTGTCTCTCGTTCTCGAGGATGTCTCCCACAACAAGATGTGTCCATATCAGGAAAAAATAAAGAACTCTATCTTTAAGTTCCCACAAGTACAGTTCCAATTAGGAAGGGTTCTTAGCTTTGAGCTGTCACTGTGCTAAAAATAGAAATGTTCAGGAAACACATTACTCTTAAAAGTGATTTCACATACAATCTGTAAACATATTGCCCTTTTAGGTAAAATAGCAATTGTTTGAAAGCCACAAGCCAGAAATACTAAAGACAGTCTGCAACCCAAAAAATTGAAATCTGTGCTTTTTTTTCATTGTCTTTGTAAAAAAGAGGCTGACAGGACTAAGTAAAGTAGTGATGGGGGAGGAAGGAGAGTGAAAAGAAACTTCTGCACTACTGCTTTGGAAGTTTTAGTTTATACACACACACATATATATATATAAAAGAAATGCTTGTGTTCCTTTCTTTTCATAACCTTGTGTGCATCTCTGAGGGACATGATTTGTACCAATCTCAAATTTTGTCATGTTTTATGCAAATTTCATGTTTTCATTTTATCAGATATGGCTTATAAAAGACAACTTAAAATTCACATAGTTCCGGTTACTAGTACAATGCTGTCATAGTTTCCTTTACTTTTTTTTTTCCCCAGAAATCCTTATTTTTCTTTTCTGTTATACCTCCCCTATGCAGTTTGAATGGCACAATACTATTTTTATGGAAAGGTGTTGTGGACAACTCCTGTTTTAGTGGATGTAGAACACTGGATGATTAACAAAAAACTTTGAGCAAGCAACAGAGCTAGTTTTATTCTTTTGGGTGATCAAAATACTGTTTGTTAAGTTTCCTGGTGCAAGTTCTTAACCGATACTTGGAAAAATATGGGATTGTTAAGAACTGACTGTTTGAATATGCAGTGATAATAACTAATAACGATTAAGAACTATTTGCTATATGTAGTGTTAATCAATACCAGCCTAGTAAAGGTTTGCTTTCAAGCTTTATCTGGCTTGATTTCCCAGTCTTCCAAATTCATTATTTGTAACTGATGCCGATACCCAGCTTCTCATTGCATGGCTCACATGTTGCATTACATAACCAGAAACTAAAAGAAGGAAGGGAGTGGCTCTAGCATGCATTACAGAAAGATGAAAGGAATGCAAAAGAAGCCCTGATGCTTTACTTTTCATAAATTTGCCAGACTGTGACCAAAAAAACCCACCCAGGCAAGTTAACCTACGTAATCTGTGTCTCGTAAGAGAAGCAAGTTTCAATTATCAATAAGTCAGAGATAGGACATGAAGAGTTAAACAAGCCTCCCCTAAATTTTCAGGACATTATTTTGTTAATGGTAAGATAATGTTCAGGTAAACCTCTCAAACTTGTAAATGCTCTCAGGTCTCCTTTCTTCAAGCTGCACAGTGCATTCCCAAACTGTCCTCGAATCAGAAAAATGTTTTCACCTGCATTATTCAATCAGCAAAACCTGCTCAAATCGTTGAGTATGAATCATTATCAAGATGTACGTCAGCATAGCTTAAGAAAATATTGACAACCTGTTCACCATCAGCAGCTACCTTCTCAGTATTTGGCAATAAAGAACCCCGAGATCCTCAATCAGGAATCCGAAAATTACCCTCATCCCACGCAGAGATCAATTCAATCAATCGATATTTTCTTACTGCATAAAGAGACAAGTGGTTTTCCAAAGGGCATAGAGCAAATCATTGGTTAAGCCTAGAATAACTAAAGATATCCTGTCTCTGCATACCAGTTTTTTTTTCTTGGTCTCCTTAAGGCTAGAATTGTGCTGTCTGGATACATCCTCTCACTAATACTCTAAATTTAGCAGTTTCAATCAAATTTGCTAGAGGTTTATCACCCTGAACAAAAAGGTTGATTCCTATAAGCTTTATTAAAAAAAAAAAAAAAAAAAAGCGGGGTAGAGAGAGACACTAGTAATTCCCCCCAAGACAGAACCAACAGTACAAGTTCATACCTTAGCACTGCAGAATTGGATTTATAAACACCTCAAAACCCCAGAAATACTTCAGTGAGAGGTATACCTTCTTAGTCAAGAAGTCAATCAATCATAACACTAATCCGTAGCAAATCTAGATTCCAGGGCTCACTGAAACAATTAGTTGTTTCTTGAAAATTACTGGAAGTATATTCTTCTCCTCCATGACCTTCAGCAGTTCAGATAAAAATGAACCCTCTGAGAAGTAGCCTTCTCCTTAACTTCTTGAGATAGAACAAAGACTATGTATCATCAAGAAGCATCATTATTTTTAACAAATACGTTATTAGAGGAATCTTCTAGTATTTTGCATAGCTTTATCTACGAATACCTTAAACTGCCCAGAACATCTTTCTGATTCATAAGTAAGGGGGAAAATTAGTTTTTACATTATTTCTCTTTCTGCAAATTCAAACCAGTCTCCTACTGGCTAAATCATGCAACTGTGTTAATGGCACAAGGCACATTTAGACGTGATCATCACATGTGAAAGTTTAAATAAAAGACTTCAAGACTACATAAACCATCTCAAGTTGCTAAACAGCCACTCATTAGTACATCCTTCAATTGCTTGACGTGGGAGAAGGATTCAGCCTAATCTGAAAGCATTAATGAATTGGTTATAGCAATGGGCTGGATATGGACAAGTATTTCAATCAGCAAACAATTTTTCCCAAGGAAAAGGCACCATAGAAGAGAGATTCTCCTACAAAGGTCACAGACAATCAGAAAAACCTAGGCTACAGCTCTTGCAGGAAACAGTAGCAGCTGCCGAGCGGTGGAGGAGGAAGGATAAAGCAAGGATGGATAGGGTACAACACAACATGGTCTGCAAGACAGAAGGTGGCCCCAGGATTGAAATGCAGCGCTGGCAGCCACTGTGCTTGGGGTGGGGGTCTAGAAGAGTGGTCTAGGAGTGAATCTGCAGTGTCTTTTCCACATTCTATGAGATTTTTCCTTATTTCTGTTTGAAAAACAGGCTATGTAACGTAATAGTTTGACTTCTATGTTGTCTCTTTTAGGCATCACCAACCATTTCAGAGCACTGTTATAAAAGACAAGTTCTAAAAATAATTTTTTTCTTCTCTGAACAAGCAGTTTGATTGCTCCATTAGCCAATACCATCACTTTTCCAGAAGCTGTCAGTAAAATGGCAACTGATACCTCCATAGGAAATAGCTGCGATGCCTCAGGTCACACAGTGTGACAGCAACGTGTGAATGCTGACTACTGTGTACAACGAACTTTGGTTTTCACTCGCATATTTCTTTTCTTTTCCTTCCCAGTCACGCGACTCCGAGGATTTTAATGCAGGAATCCCCAACTTGACAACGCATTTATACCTTAATCAAACCTACAGCCTTCAAGCTGTCCTTCACGCTGCTTAAAGAGACAGACAATTAAAAGAAGTAACAGTCCTTTTCAGGGCTTTTGCCTTTTCCGCTTGCACTCTGGAAGAGTACTGTGTGGACATTCTTTAGGACTGAAGTATCTGCAGACAGTTTTCCTCTCTGCTTATTTCATTATTGAGGCCAAAATTCTGGCACATAATCCCACAGTTCCTGTTTACACCCAGTACTACTGCAGAGTTTAGGCACTACATCACTGAAAAAACTGCAGGACCTTCCATGTGTCCTTCATGTGTGGAAGTGGTGCACAGGTTCTGGAAAGCATAAGCGCAGAAAGAGCACAGTGTATTCCAGCCACACTGGAGAAGGCCCTTCATTACCTGAACAGCTTCTTTTTGCCTGTCCTGAGTCAGAACATGACCACCATCTGCAGATTAACTCTTGACAACGCCTCTTTCTGGGAGGCAGTGTTTCTGAAAAGCATCTTGCTGTGCTATAAATCTTAACAGGCTCATCATACAGGTAGCCATAACACACCCTCTTACTATGCTTTTTGTTT
This sequence comes from Pseudotriccus pelzelni, assembly GCA_035584735.1. Lineage (NCBI taxonomy): Eukaryota > Metazoa > Chordata > Aves > Passeriformes > Tyrannidae > Pseudotriccus > Pseudotriccus pelzelni. The sequence continues at coordinate 22,092,871 of JAWMRA010000001.1, forward strand.
CCTATGATTAAAGCTCCATAATAATAATTTGGGTAGCACCGGTAAAAGAATGAAGAAAAAACCCAAAATACCACCTCCTGCACTAGCAGCATAACATAATTTAATCCTCAGGCCAAATAAAAAAAAAACCAAAACCCTCTGCATCTGAATATCCCCACCTAGTACACAAATTTGGTATTTTATCCGAGTGTGAAGTTGGTGGCCCAGGTCCCTCTGTTTTCATTTTCTCCTGTGTTCTACTTTACATCCCAACTGTGACTGCATTCAGCAGCACACATTAGTGATTTCCAAACCATCAGCTCATATTTAGCCCCTATTTTCAACTGCACACTAGAGACCTGCACCTATTCCACAAATAGAAAGAATCCAAATGCTTTCCCCTAGGCTCCTGCTTGGGATTTCATTATTAATTATATTTGAAGGTTATACAGTTAAAATACTAACTTTTTTATTTGAACATTTATATTAAGCTGCTGAGATTTCTAGCAGCTTAGCAGCATTATTTCTGTGTAAGAAAATAAGCCTCTTAAATTCTGCACGCAGGCCTCTCGTCTAAAATGGAAGATTTTAGAAAGGCACTGAAAGGTAACAGTGAGTTAATGATGCTCTTTAGACTGAGACTTCCAAGACTGATCACACAGAACTCTATTACTTATGCACCCCCTTGACCTTAAGCCCTTTCACGTGCACTGCCAGTAGTGCCTGAATTCAAATAAAGTTTAGCAAAAAGTTGGTTCCGGAAGATGCATCTCAAACTCATTGTTAGTTACAATTCATTACATGGATTTACTATTCCCAATGCAAGAATACATTTAAATATTTGGTAGCAAATCCCAGAAGACTGTATTTAACTATTTTCTCCAGAGATAATCAAGGTTAGGCAGGACAGTCATCCATCAATAATGGTGGATATTAAGATAATGAAATTTGTTTGCAGGTGTTGATTTTGGTGGAAAGACCAGACGACCTCAGCAAAAGGAGGCCTATGCCAAGCAATTCCTATTTCACAACACAAACTGAAAATCCCAAATTTTAGATAGCTGGCCAAATTTTGATTTTAGATATATGCTAGAGTAAATCCAGAACAGTGACTGTACAAAAATCCAGGATTATTTCCAATTTATGACTCCATGAGAAGAGAACTTTTTTCACCGAGCCAATTTAATTTCCAGTCTTGCGCTTTAATTGATGGATATAAGCTAAGCATTAGATACTTAAAGGGTCAAGTGCTGAAAAAAATCTAAAAAGAATTATAGGTGCAAGGAATGCACTTTTTTTTTCAAATAAATATTTTATATTTATTAATGACAACAAGACAAGCACCATCTTTTCATATATGTCAGAGACAGAATTTTAACCCACTGTTGGTTTTTTTTTACCCTTCACCTCTTGGTGCATCTCAAATAGACCTTTTCTCTCGGAACTTTTCAGCCAGACTTTTGATTCTGACATATAGGAAAGGTTCATTTTCCCAGGTCAAATTCAGATTTCAGAGCTGGACCTATCTACTTAACAGATTCGTATAACCTCATGAAGAGTTACCACCATTCGCTCTCTTTCTTTAAAGGATTCTTGCTGGTCTGCAGCATCGAAGATGTTCCCTGATCACCATGACCAGCTACAAAATCAAAAGTAAACCAATGGCATTAATTTCAAGATGACACCACCGTAAAAGCATCCAACCACTTTGAAAAATGAATGCCTGTTCAAAATGTTGATCCTTGATAAAGTAAAGCAGACAGATACATCAAATCATGCTCTCTTCACATGATTACAGCATGTCTTGTACCAAATGAGTGAGACAAAGCTAAAGTTTTATAATTATATCTACCAAGCAGTTACAACTGTATGATAGCCTTGAAATCCATCTCCTGGAAAATATTACTGGAAACATTAAATACAGTACACTTCGTATAATTAGAGTTTGTTATAATCACCCAAACTTTATACAAATACTAACTAATGATAGCTAGTTAAATGGAAATATTAAATGTTTAAGCCATAAAGCACATCAAAACAACATTGCATTTAAATCCCATTTAAATAAATGTATACAAAGGGCTTGATGGATTTTTCTCCATGTAAAAATAACAAGGAAGAGAACAGATAAGTTACACGAAATTTAAATAGAGGTCTTTCCAAATTTAAGACGTGCAAGAACACTGAGGAGCATCAGGGTGCCAGAATCCAACAACACAATTTTTAATCAAAGGCACAAAATGGTGGGCCTTTGTCCTTGCTCTCTCTTGTCTTTTGAAAGGAGCTGTACACACTACTTGTGTCTTTTAACACTGTTGGGAAGCTGCCTGAGGACAGCCTAAGTTTCAGCATAACTTGCAGAGACTTCATCTTGTGTGCCAAGTTCCAGCCTGGAGTGAATTTTTAACAGTTGAGTTATAAACCCGTGAAAACAGGGGCTTACAGTTGAACTGCTGACAAACCCTTAACTATAGCAGTGCACACGGCGCCAATAATAGACAAAACTGCCCCATTTTACAGCATGCAAAAAGGCTGGAATTCAGCTGTTATCAGGGATAATAATAAACTTCTGCTGGGGACTCAGGCTCTCAGCCTCAGATTTACATTCCCTCTGTCAACTCTAAGAGTTTTTAAGTTAAACAATTTAGCATGAAAATGCAGCACACAACATTTATATTACTGATGGCAGTTGTTCCAACTGCTCTTGTGCTGAAAGGCCGCGCAACTTTCCTGATGCTCTGCATCTCCTCCTCCCTGTCCCGAGCCACTGGAACTGGGTGATGATCCGCTCCCTCCTCATACTTCTTGCAGCACTCACCAAGTCACTCCAAAAAGAAAAAAAAAGAGGAAAACAAAACAAAGAAACAAAAACCAACCAACCAACCAAAAGAAAGGCAGCAAAAAACCTGTAGGTTAACATTGCATCCTAGCTGTTCAGCACTTCCTCCTGCTAAACAGCCAAGGTCAGACAGACAACAAAGGGAAGGGTTGCTTCTCACGCAACATACACATGAGGGGGGGAAAAAAACCCCATCTGGTCTAGAGGATGTAAAAGACCTTGCAGAGTTGTCACCCAAGTTGTCCCCAGTCACCAGCACACATAGACCAGGTATTCAGACAACTTCTAATGCACAACTCAGCACTACTCTGAAGTTCCCTTTCCTCGGAAAACTATCCTTCGACTCCCCTATGGTGCAGAATTACATCAGTGATCACCAAGTTTAAATTTATCTGCCCAACGTCTATATTTTAGTTTTTAATCCATCTCTCAGGAACAGCTTTTAACGCATTTGGATTTTTTTTTTCTGTCATAAAATATTCTATTTATTTCCCAGCAGCTGGTGTCAAAAAAGTTGTTGTTTTCTTTAAATATTACTCTTAAATAAATAAAATCTGTTTTCATATCATGTAAAATTAGTTTTGCCTGCTGTGAGTTTGTGGCATTATGAAGTGATCATTTTTCCTATGAATTATTCAAAATGAGGATAAAAAAAGGAAAATAAAAAGATGACGGACAATAGCATGCCATTCAATTCGTATAAATGCAGCAGTCATACTAATAGTTCACTATGTGCAGCACAGATGAAACACTTTTTCTTTGTCAAATGTAGCCACTAACCTTAATTTAGTATTTCAGAGAGAGGTAGTGAAAGAGATTTATTTCTTTCCTGTGTCCCCCTGTGACTTAGCTAGTGGGGCAGATAATAGACATGTCTCTTTTTGCTAGCAAGATATCAAAATTTTAGACAACAAGTTTTTGCTTGCTTATCATCGGTACCATGGCTCAACTGGTCCTTGATGTCCTTTAAGCCTTCTTTTATTTTAACCTATTCTCTGTTTAAACCTCTGGTTTGACAGTGTCTCTCTGTCTTTTACAAAAAACTATTAGAATTGTTAACATTTCCTCTGGAGTCTTCATATTACCCTGTCTTTCAGAACTGCCGTAACTGCACAGCTGTAATTATTCTCACTTTGAATTCTGACTGTCATATTTGGAAGGGGATGAAGGGTGGGATTTTAATAAATCATTCAGGCTCCCCAAGGCATATAGTATCTCACCACATCTACTGTGAACTTTCAAGGTGGAGGGGTTTATGGACTGAATGTATAGATAAACTACTAAGACATAAAATCAAAAAGAACGAGAAAATAATAAGACATTTGTGGGTGAAAAGACTCAGTAAGTTAAAAATGCTATTTTGAATGTTAGTTAACTAAGATCTTCCTTGAAACAGCTTGAAAACATAATTCTTTTATGAAGTTTCAGAATATGGCTACTGAGTAAAATAAGTCTAGTGCTAAAAGAGTAGGTTTGAGACTCATGAATTTTATCCGTCATTACAACACAGAAATCACTTACTATCCATTTCAACTTCTACAATTCATACATTGTGGTAATTAAAATATTTGTATCACAATAATGCCCAGAGAGTCAGATCAGAAACAACAATCCCTCGCACCACAAAGAAAGAGGGAACCCCTACACCAAGTATTTTTAACAGGGATAGCATTAACCTGCCACACAGTATTCTTGGGAAACACTGGCCTTCACGATGTCATCCTTTGAGCAAGAAGTTTTAATATTCAGAAAGAAAGTGAGGATTTTTTGATGGAAAAGGAGACTGAGTGGGGTTTGGTTTTCAATAATCAGAGTGAATTTCCCTCAGAATACAGGGCAAATGGAATCAAATGAAAATCCTGGACCTGGACATTGGAATTCTGGACTATTTTCTCTGAGCAGTACCATAAAAAAACTGTTTCATGCAGCAATGGTATGTTGATCACAAAGTCCCTTCCACAATAAAGCACAAACACGCCTGTTGTCAATTAAAAGCAAGATTACGATGAAGTGTCCCAAATTCCATTATCCCATAGCTACAAGCCATTACTCTTTTTTCCAGTTTAATTTTTTTAAGTAGGTCATTCTGGTACACTCCAATTTTTTTTTTTTTTTGGTCATCCATGCCAGCCAAATTTTGGCCAAGTCTCCATGCTCTCAAGACAAAATATAATTCACACATTTATTTTATATAAAAATTCAAATATTTTTATACACACAACTCTCACCCACATCTTTCAAATTTCAAAGTCAAATGCAGCAGTCTGTGAATCTTGTTTGCAAAGCCTTTCAATATTTTTCATTTGGAGACTAATGTAAATGATAAATATTTCAGGCTTACTACACAAAATAGGGTTTTTAAAGCACAAAGCATCTCAAGATGTAATAGGAAAAAAAAATCATGTCTCAAGCTATCTGAAAGGAACACCCATATATTTACAGGATTCACTGGCCTCCTGCCTCCACACCAGCACAGCTGCTTCAAAGCTATCTCATCAGTACCTAAAACTCTGCAGCATTTTGAGAATTTGCCCATTAGATTCCCTTTGTGAACTTTGGAAAATGAAAGAGACCATCTAAGCAACATCAAGTTTTACTCTGAGCTTTAGTACAAACAAGGAAGGAGGACTGTGTCAATGGCACCAGAGCGTATACATATGCTGTATGCAAGATAAAAGAAGATTTCAGATCCAATTCTGATTTTTGTAAGAAATTCCACAAACGTTTTGACAGATTAAAATTCCAGTTAGGGACCTTCCCCACTGTCCACTCTGCCTATGGTCACTGGGACTTACCAGTGCATTCTATCCACAGCCACACAGAGAAGTTACAAACTGCTTTTTCAAATATTAAAGTATTCAAGTCTGTTGCAGTACACTTTGCATTGAATTTTGCCTTATTTTTTGCTTTTTTTAGTATTACTGATTAAAAACAGTGAGAGCAAAATGTACAAACCCACAGACACCAGTAAAGTTGCACTCATGTATGGTGACTGAAATTACTGATAAAGAACTAAAGGGTAGGAAAATAATTAATGCGAGTCAACACAATTTTATGGAAAATAGGTCTTACCAAACAAACTCGATTTTATTCTTTGGTAAGAATAAACCTAAGAGCTTATACACTTACACTTCTATAACCATTTGATTTAGCACTACTACAGAAAATTCCAACTCTGTCAATAAAAGTACGTGTTGAACTACTAACTAATGGAAGACCCTCAGAAATCTATTACCCTAGGGGATTTACAAACACAGGTGGGCTTAGGAAAATGCAGATAAAACTAGAAATAACACCAACACTATTCAGCATTTTGATCAGTGAATCCTAAGTTCTAAAATCACTGCTAATAAAAATTTCTGGGTGATGCAAAGACTCATAAAAGATCAGGAGAATGGGGTATCAACAGATGGGGAGAATCGGGCACTTGCAAAGCTTGTGTTCTTTCAAATAAAGCTTTCCAGTGTAGCATGCCTTCAAGAAAAAGGAATGTATACTGTATCTATCTACAGGATGGGACATGGATGCACGTGGGGTGAAAACTGGAAAACAGTGATTCTGAAAAGGCTTTAGAGGTCACCACAAATAAACAGCTGAACATGAAGACCCCATGCAATGTGGCAAGGATGGCTAACGGAATCCCTGGAGGCGTAAACAGGAGATAGTGGGTAGGCTTGGGAAGGCATTTTTACTTTTCTTTATTGCATTGTTTTCTAAAGGGATCTTTAGTTGGGTGAAGAAAGGCATAACAAGAACCAAAGTCTGGAACATGAAGCCAAGAATGAAAGAAAGAAAAGTCAAATCGAAGCAGAAACAAATCCCACATTTTTAAACAGCAAGGGAATTGACAAAACTATCAATGGAAGGGAGGAGCTTTAACCTCCTGATGGTTTCAAGATGGAGAGAATCTGTTTGTCAAAACTGGGTTCAAAACCGGAATGACCTTTTTGACTTCAAATCATACAGAAAGAAATTTCTGATATTGTTTTATGTACCCTCAGAATTAAAAAACATTTTTCTTTCTGAGTGACCATAACAAACGGTCCTCCCACAAAAGATGTATGTGTGTTCAGCACAGTGGAACAGGTTTCACTGCTTCTGATGGTTTCTGAGAAGAATTCTGAAGCCTGGAGACAGCCTGGAAAGATACTGCTAATGTCCTCTGAAAAAATGTGTTGCTTTGTTAGTTGGTTAAGTGACTGTATTTTACCGGAGTGTAGCTCAATGGAGGGCCACCACCGAGAGCTCACATTCAAGCGACTCCCAGAGCTGGAATGCTTATAGTCCTCTCTGAGTCTGCTTCTGGATTCAACTTCACCTTGTGCTGGAAGCGAAATCTGGTGCTAACTGAGGAATGCTATCCACACAGCAAAGGAAAAAAAAAATTAAAAAAAAATCACAGAATCACAGAATTGGGTTGGAAGGGACCTTAAAGATCACCTAGTTCCAATCCCCCTGCCATGGTCAGGGATACCTTCCACTAGACCAAGCTGCTTCAAAGCCCCAACTGGCCAGGCCTTGAACACTTCCAGGGATGGGGCATCCACACTTTCTCTGGCCGACCTCACCACCAGAGTCTCACCACCCTCACAGTTAAGAGTTTGCTCCTTACATATAATCTAAACCTGCTCTCTTTCAGCTTAAAGCCATTACACTCTGTCCTATCACTATATGCCCATTTGTTGCCATAGGGGTTTTTCTCCCCAATTACGACTCCTGGAATTCAGATCCTGATATTTCTTTCAAGCTTCAGGTTCAAGTATACATGAGATGACTCTGAAACCATTACATTTTATCCTCCACTATATTTCCCACCACCCATGCTACCAAAAGCTCAAATAGGTACCTAAGAATACTGTTACAACTGGAAAAAAAAAAAAGCAGTAATGAGATTTTTTTATGGCAGCAAATAGTTAGATTTTCAAGTCCTACCTAAGCAGTAGAAATAAACAGCCTCCTAAATATCCTGCTGCACACAGCATCAGAGCTGGCTTCAAGGGAACAGCACCACCTACTGAATTGCTCCCAAGGGTCCCTCCAGTTATTCCCGGTGGTTCTCTTGACCAAGTACTGACCAGACAACTCTAAATAAATCACACCCTAAGATAGCACAGTTGCAGTTATTGAAAGCAATAAGAGATGTTTTCCATTCCTAACTCTAGCTTTGAATTTTCCTTCTACCTGCTGTAAGTGGTTCAGCTTATAAATGCAATAATTTTTTTGATGTCACTAAAACTATGTTTTAGTTACAGTTACAAGCAAATGTCACTCATCTGCACACTCTACCTACTGCCTGAAAACAATATGATTTAAGGAGTATGTCAGCAGTAAGAAAAGACTCTTCCCACTGGATTAAAAATGTGCATTTTAAGAAAGGAAACACTTTTAGAAAGAAGGAGAGGGAGTCTTCTGTTTCTGTAGTTTATTTTTCTGCTTAATGAAACAGGGTTTCCAGCTTCTACAATAGCAGCTGCAGAGGCACTTCATTAATCTCCTGAGTGCACTGCCTCTCCCTGCATACCTGTAGCTGCCCTCTTTGAGCCTCCTGAAAATTATCTGCTGGCATTGCTTCAACATTCTTATGAAATCAAAAAAAGTTTAAGAAAAAGTATAAAACTATGTAAATCGTACAACTTTCAGAAAGAACGCGGTAACCAACAAGTTCATTGTCTGTGCTTCTCCCATATTTTGAAGACATTCAGAAGCACTGAACTCCAACTTGTTCCCATTGAGAATAAATCCAAAGACCGTCTCTAAAGATCTCCTCAAGTAGATGACAAACAGGGGAAGAAGTCATTACTGCAATCTCAACACAGACCGCGTCAAATGCCAGATGCTTGTTCAGGCCAAAGCCTTCAGGGATGATTAAAAAAACACACAGGAATTTTCAGAAGTGCTCAAGTATGCTAGGAAAACAAATGCATGGGAAGTAAAGACTGCTGGCCTCCTAACATCATCTAGATGATCTGAAAATCCCATATAATAATATTTGGCCGAAGGATTTAGACAAATTCAAATTTTCCCACCTTGTTCTGCACTATTCACCTTGACATCACTTGAAAATGGATGGATATACACATATTAACACCCTCTGCTTTAAGAGGAAACAGCATCAGTGAGCCTCAGACCTCAACATCTTGTCTTTCTTAGTTTAAAAACTAAACACTAATTATCCAAGGGCTTTACAGGGTTTTCAGATCTATAATGGCAAAGCTGCATAGAGGAAGTGTCAGTGACAGGGCAGTATTCACAGGTCTGACTACTAATTACATTTGCTTCCTCATACTTGCACCTGCCACAATTATGATAAAGGGTAGATTTCCAAGTAGAATAGACAGGGAATTTTATTACACATTTCCCCCTGGAAAACACCACACTTTTTATAGTGCAATGTTTGTTAAAAATAAAGATCTTTCATAGCATCCATGCCATGGTTAACCCACAGCTCAGGATATTCCCTCACAGATGACCAAAATGGTCCATACTGTGCAAAGTTTAGTTGACTCCAAATATGGACCTTTTTAATGGTATGGAATGGAAAAGATCTTTGCTTACAATTAATTTCATATATGGGTTTAACAAAAATAAAATCATTATCCCACAAGTGAAAATTCTGGCTTGTGTTCCACTCAAGGTTTAGAGAACGAAAGGGAAATTAATATGTACGCTCGAGTCTATTCACAGAGTTACATTTTAACTCTGCAGTATAATCTCTTCTTCTTCACAATATCACAATATTTTTCCTAACTCATCTCCAAGCTCGAGCTTCACTTCTGCACAAACCAGGACATACTGTTTTCCACACGTGTACAGTGCACACAGTAACTAGGAAATCAAATGAAAACTACAGAAGTGGCCAAAACGGAGATAAGAACAGGGGCTTATTTGCTGCAGTATTTTTTCCCCCAGTGGTGGAGTGACTTCCACAATGGAATCCCTTCATTCACTAAAAAAAATTGCTCTTCATTTCAATGTCCATTCCAACCATAAAGCACAGGAAAAGTGCACGGTAATACTTATTAATGCAATAAAGCAATAAATGCCATTCTGTCACCAGGAGAACAAGCAAGCTAAACCCACTACTTTATTTTTTAATTCACATGAAAAAGCGGGGTTGATTAAGTAGGAACTAGTCCCTCCCACCAGCTACCCTACCCCTTCAAAAAAAGAAAAAAAAAAGAAAAAAAATAAAGGCAAAGAAATAAAGACCTTAAAGAACGGGCAGTTGAACAGAGGGAAAAAAAATATCCCATGCATCAGGCAAAAGTCTGTAATATTATCTAGAACGACAGCACAGCCATTGTTAGCACTGCCAAAGCACTGCATGTTTGCTGTATCACCCCAGGTCCTTGGAGAATAATAAACTAAGCAGATTAGACAGAGACTGATGTCTCTGTGCTGCTTCCACCTCCACCAAACACGGGCGCTGGTCTGTGCTGTGGAGCACAGGCGGGCAGGTAAACTCAGAAAACGGGGACTCCATGTTGGCAGGGGCGGGGGGACCGGGGAGCTGCTGCCAACAACCAGGGCCTGTTTATTATTTAACAGTTGGTATTGCTGGAGGCCTGGCACTGCAATAGAGCAATCTCTGTTTCAGCGCGAGTAAGCCTGATTACAAGAGCACGGGAGCCAAATCGTGTTTACCATCATCGGTGAGAACCTCAGTGCCCCCAACAGGCATGGAAAATCCTTACGGCAGTGTCTGTCCACCCCTCTGTCCTCAGGCTGCCTCCCTGGGGCAGAGGTAAAGAAGGGATGGCGATCCCTGTATGGGACAGGGGAGTAAGGTTTTGGACAGGATGATTCTCAAAACTGTAGGGTACTTTCTGTACTGGCACCAGCCAGCTCACATCCTCCTCTCCATTTTTATGTGCCAATATGCAGCCTCAACTCAACATCTCAAGCACCTGACATCACCCAGGACTAAAATAAACTTCCAGCTCTGGGCAGGGTGGGGGCAGAAGGCAACAAAGGTCTTGTGCACATAGTCTACCCCATGCCCCAGCAAGGACAATGTGCCACAGAGAAAGGACTGGAACAGGTTGCCCAGAGACACTGGGGATGCCCCAACCCTGGAAGTGTTCAAAGACAGGTTAGAGAAGGACTTGAGCAACCTGATCTAGTGGGAGGTTGGGAATAAATGGTCTTTAAGGTTCATTCAAGTCCCTTAACATTCTATGATTCTATGACTTCCCCAGTGTAACTGCTATGATTCACGAAAGATAGCACTGACAAATAACTTGGCATTGAAAGTTTTCTTAGCTTCTGCTGGAAGTCATTCCTGTACACAAGAAAAATCTGGAACACCTCCCTACACGCACATGAATTTAAACTAATCCAATTTTAAAAAAAATTATTTACAGGAATGCTCACAAAGATTCAGTCACACTCTAAAACAGAATTTGTGAAGTACGGGATCTATTGAGTAAATGCAATTATCAAGCACCATGAATAAATAACACTGGTCAACCATCAACAACCTATGGCTATAAAAATCATAATAAAGGAAGATCAGACCATGTTGGTGATATGAAGCCTTCAGTTTGAGCTTGTTTGTTTAAATGCTATCTCATTTTTGTAGCCACAAGCAGCTAATTGTATCTGATGCCTGCTTCTCACTCTTCACAAAAGAAGCTCAACAATCACCTTCTACATCCTGATGAACAGGAGTTTATCCAGTTTTGGTGAGGTTCAGAGCAAGGGTGGGCTGCTGGAAGACACGTAGTGTACTTGAATTGACACCACTGGTTTGTTACATGACACTGAGACTTGGTAGAAAGTAACTTTCCTTACATCCTCCTTTCATAAAAAGGGGAAAATGAAAAGCAATGCATATAAAAAACAACAACTGATTCTTTAATATTGATGAAGAGCTTAGCAGTACTGCCATGGTACATGTGCTTAGAAACACAAAGTTTGATTTTATTCTGCATCACTACAACAGACCCTGACTGGTCTCATCAGCAAAGGGACAGCAAGTGCAAAAGCCTGAGGAAACTAAGGTTTAATTGTAAGTTGAGGTCACTCCCAAGTTAGGACAGCCAGCAGCACAATCAAGCAGGATCCTTGAATCCATTCATGAGTCATGATGGGGAGGGCCCTGAGCATCGTGAGGGATCCCATACCCAGGGAAAACTGGAGCCTGCCATAGGTTCTGCGCAGTACAGGAAAGCGTTACTCAGACAGGTGGTTAGAAGCACAAGCCACCACCTGCTCCTGGATCTCTCCTCTCACTGTTTTCCCCAGCTGACTCTGGCCCTAACTGCGTTCAGCTGGCCAAGGCAGCTGCCCTGCACTGCTGCGAGGGAGATGGCTGCAGGCTGCTCGCAGGCAGAGGGGGGAGCAGCAGCTGCGCACCCCTTCCCTTCCCTGCCATCTCCCTGCACACAGTTCTCTCCTCTGCTGGTCCCTGAGAGGGGGACCAGCCTGGGGCTTCTATTTGAATTCCCTAGTTTAGTCAAAAACTCCTTGGCTGCAGAACACTCAGCCATGGGACCTGTGCTATGGGTATGTTTAGCAGACTTCAGTCCCCAGAGCTGCCAATTTGGCACTAACACATAATTTGTACTAAATAACCTTTCAAGAATTCAAACACAAATAATGTAATAATAGCAATTAGAACCTTTACTGAGCATAGCTGTATCAGACATGCAGTCCAGTCATTTCACAGAAGGCAGAAAGCACTTGACAAAGGAATCTGCACCTTCACAGGCACTAGAGGTGTGCAGGTATATGTAATAATTGCATTCCCTGTGTATTAATGTTTGCATATAAGAAACGCATGCTGAGCTAGCATAACACCTCCTTCCTCAAATAATAACTAAGTTTCATACTGTGCCTGAAGTGCTCTTTATATAGTACACAGAAATGGGTTATGTAAAGATTAGAGCTGTGAGAGTTGTTCACAACATAACTAAAAATTTAGCAACCAAATCCAATTCTAGCCTAGGTTTACCCAATACAAAAGTCAGGACAGTTTTACAGAAAGGTCTGTGAATTTTTGGTGGTTTTGACACTGAAATCATACCAATCTTATACCAATGAAGAGAAGGAAGAATAGAAGGAAAATAACAAAAGGATAAAATGGCATTGAAAGAGGCTGGAAAAGAAAAAGAAAAAAAAAAAAGGAGCAGTAACGTTTCTTCCCTTCTTCCTATGCTACTGCCCTTCTTTCTCATGGTGAAAAGGGAAAAAAAAACAGCCCCCAGTTTTCAGTGAGTGAATCTTGTCATACCGGAGCCACGATGCAACGTGTGGAGTTCAGGATGTTCCAGTGCTTTTGTATGTACATGCATCGTTACTAGGAGATGACTAGATTTGGTACCAGGATAATATTCCACCATTGTGTGGTGTTTTCCCATCTGATGTTGCCTTTTCCCCAGTTTAAAAAAAAGAGAAACTAATAAAAAAGAAAATTAAAAAAGATACAATAATTGTTACTGCACACTCTAATGAATTATTGTGTTCAAGGTTCCTACAAAAAAAGTAATATTATACTCGGCTTATGTTTTAATTGATTTATTAATATTTTATCACAGGAATGTAATTTAAGCTCCTCATGATTTAGATCTCATAAACCTTTAGCATTTTGCAAATTCAAATTCCAATTTAAAGCCAGGGCGAGCAATTAACTTTTCTATCATCTTGTCAGGGGAGAAGGTTCGTGTTTAATTTGAGACAAAGTGACAGAAATATATATACACTGTATGCATTACCCCAATTTAATTTATGAGTCAGCACCATCCACCTTCCAAATGTAGATTTAATGGAAGGGGAGGAGGGAGTGGGGGGAAGACCCCCCGCTACTGTGGCACTTGCTGCGATATCTGCCCCAAACTCACTATTGAAATAATGTCCCTGGTTTATTGAGATGCAGGGCTAGATTGATTACAGCTCTATTTTCAACCCTTTTGTTTTAATTTCCATTCACTCATCACTTTCTCATACAAAGTATGCTCTCTCAAATGTCAACTAGCATTTCCAAGCTGGCAACGGGCAGTTGAAGCCATGACAGGTAGTCCCACTGCCCGTCGCACTTTCTCTTCTTTGTGCCGCCATCAGCCGCCCTAAAAGGCAGAGAGCAGACAAAGAAAGCCTCCTGTAGGACTGACATGAGTTAATACCTGTGGGGGCAAATCCTGTAGTCCTCACTGATGCAACCATCACACCGAAGTCTGCGTGGCTGTCGTTTGATTAAGGAAAAAACAGAAAAAAGATGGTGCTACTAAACTATTTTTGTTATTATTACCCACTCAAAAGGACTTTCTAACCTCTTTCTGTGTAATGAAAGAAACCTGCAGCCTAAATTTGCATGGGCAAAAATTTGCTTGAACAAAATAAACAGTTGGTTAGCATTTGCATGTGCTGTTTTAATAAAGTAAGGGAAGGGCTATTTTATGGCTACCTGCCAGAGATTTTTCAGATCTGCTGTCCCCACAACACAGCTCAGCATTGCACTGGAGTTAGCTCATGAGCTGAAAAGAAGGTGACTGAGAAGATGGCCCATATATTACCTATTGGTCTTTACCGTGTCCCTAAATACTTACATAAAGCAACTATACTTCAGCTTTCTAGGGGAGGAGAGGCTTTATTAACATGTCAAAACTTTACCGTTACTGTCAGCACTGTTATATACACACGGCATATGCAGACCCAGCTCTACATCCAAACCTCCCTAAGTAAAATTTTAAGTTTCGGTGTTCAACAAGCATGTCAGATGGAGCCAAGTCAGAAAAATGCTTCCTCCTTGTGAATTGAAAATTTTGGCCTTCATCTTCAAAACATTTGAAAACTGAAACTTCTGTGAAATAAGCAAAAAAAATCCCTACCAGTTTAAATTAAATTAAATATTTTGTTTCACTAATTTCAAGTCATTCCTCTGGAATTCTCATGCATCTTCAGTACTATTTTATTTCCTTAGAAATAGAAAAAGAATGTTCTTGTATTGAAAAAACATGATTCCTTTAAACAACGAAACAAAAAAATAACATATCTGTATATATGCACACAGACCAAAAGTTTATCCAGTGCTTTTCTCCAAGATTTCCTGTGCAGTCTTATATCAGCTTAAAGTCAAAATTTGCATAGTGGAAAACAGACTTGAGGTACAGTCATTATACAAAATCCAAGATGCAGAAGATCTGATGTTCAGCCATATTTCGCTTTCAATACACACTGGACTTAAAGCCATACTTGAAAATCTTGTTTCATGCCTGATTCATTTATGAAGCTTCACTCTAATTCAAAGCCTTATCACTCTCCAAACTTAGGTAAAAAAGCTCCGCTGTCATGCATATTTTTAGACGAATTATAACAGTGTCTTGCAATTTCCTTTATTTTGTGGTGTCTGCACTGCTAATAGACACCAGCCCACACTGGCATCACTGCTGAGGTGTCCTAATACTTGTCTGAAAAATACTATTAACTGCACATCACAGGCATTTTGGAGTGCATAAGAAAACCTAAAACTTAATTACACTGGAGTACTGGTGTGATCTCACATGAAATTTGAGCTACTCTTATTAAAAATAGGGAGATTGCATTTACTTAATGCTTCTTACAGTAAACCAGTCAATTTTAAACTTTCAAGGTTGTATAATCAGACAAAATAATACTGGATGGGGGGGCCAGTGGAAGAGGCTATGGAATTTACTAGTGCAAACATTTCACATATCAAGCCGCAAAAAATTGTTTATTCTGCTAAAATAGAATATTCCTTGAATTACGACTGTATGTGAACTAGTGCAGGTAGTCAGACTGCACAGCATAAAGACCTGACTAAAATAATTTGCAGAAGAGATTGGTTGCCTTACTGTACCCCCAATATATCCCAACACATTCTGCATTTAAACCAGCCTTTAAATTCTTCGATCTGTTCTTAATACTGCATAGCCATTACATGTACTCAACATACTGGGAACATTGCCCCCTTTTCCATGCACTATCCACTCTTAGAGGGGGAAGAATTTTTATTTCATCACTTTTCTTTTGTTATCCAAGATTTTTACCTGCTTGAGCCTATGAAGTTTATCTACAAAAAAAAAAAAAAAAAAAAAAGTGAGGAACCCTTCCACTTCCAAAACCACTGCCAGGCAAAAAAATGGATTTTGCTTAAACTTACAACATGAACCCATGACACTGAGCAATACCAAGATTTTAGATACTGAACTCAAAAGATGCTCCTTGGAATGAGTCACATCCAGAGACACTGATTTCCCTACAGGTACCTTTGCACTTGCCAAGTCTCCATTTAGAGGGAGTGGTAATGGTGGGCGTGAAAGGGGGAGGAATTAAATAACTTCCCATTTTTCCCCTTACCCTCAGAGTAGCAGGAGAGCTATGTTACATCATCCCTCTGCTTGGAGAAAAGTAAAACTATCCCTCATTCCTGTGCCCTCCAATCCTATCCACGCCTCTTCAGTTTCTGAGACTTTGATAGGGGAATATGTGTACAAAGCAAAATGCTTGCCAAGTAAAGGCTTGCCAAGCGTGCCTATGTCGTAAAAATCCAGAATTCTGAAAAAACTTTTCCAAGGGAAGAGTCTTAAATCTGGTTATGACATGAACCTGCCTTGGGGTCACATCAGCTGGACTCTGAAGACAAGGATGTTGAATCTTACTTCTGAACATTACAATGTGCATTCTTAGATTAGGAAAAAAGATTAATTTTATATGTTTTATCATCAAAGAGATCTCCTAAGGGCTCCAACAACAGTGTCAAATCTTATAGTCTGTGTTGTCAGAGATTTTTATGCAGGAAAGTTTGCTTTTCATGCATTATTTCAGACCTTTGCAAACAACTTTGACTTGGGAAAGAAATCCCAGCTTCCCCAGTTTTTGAGAATTAATTATACATAAGGTAGCATAAGAAAAATCTTTTCAAATTAAACTGACTTACACCTGATTTTAACTACAGCTCCTCCTTCCAGCAAACAATGTGCAGTCACTCCAGTTGGACAAAAGCAGCACAGCTTGGAACAGACAAGGTAAAATTGTCTACTGAGGAGTGTATTGCTGTAGTCATACCCTACCTAGGACCAAGTTCCCCTGAGTTACACTCATTTGAAAAGGGGAGATGAGCCTTTAGGGTGGGCATAAATGGGGGAACAAATAATCTCCTTCCAGTCTTCTTGAAATTTGGCATACAAAACCCAATGTTGCTACATAATCTTGCAAATCAGTATGGTTTTGAATCAACACACTCCCCCTCCCATCAAATTACAAAAAGAAACCCAAAAAAAGACAACTCAGACTGACACCTTAAGAGATTAAAAACAGAAGCTGCAGAATAACCCGAGAGGCAGGGCCACTCTTTGTGAAAGGGCACTCTTCAAAAAGTAGCTTCTGAAGCACACCTACACGATTCATACACTACTTTACTTAACGTTCCTTTTCATGTTTGCCCAGGTTCATGTCAAGGGTACAGCAACCCAAGGTGTTTTCACAGCAAACTTTCATGTCCGCTGCAATTTTCCCTTTCAAATTCAATACAGTAAAATGAAATGAACCAAAATGAAACAATCTTTATATACCAGTTCAGCAAGCATTCCCTAGCTCTCATTGTGCTGCATCTCTCATCAGCTCTCATTTACTCAGACAAGACAGAAAAGATTTGCAGATCCTATTACATTTTCCCACCCTATTTCCCATTCTGTGTGTAATTTTTTTCTTCAAATAATACTGATTGTGTCAACTGGATGAAAAAAAAAAAAAGAGAGAGAAAGAAAGAAAGAAACAGGCACTCTTTGTGTTCTCTTTGTAGCAATAAAATATGAAAAGAAGAACTCACAAGGAAACAGCTGAATTCCCAGTGCTTAGGAAACGGACCTGGATACAGACACATTCTACTTAGAGCAGCATCTCCTACTAAACTGTCAAAGTGTCAAGAAGAGTTGTGTGCACTTTTGTCAGTGAATAATGTAGAACATAGTGCATTTCCTACCAACTGAAAGTCAAATTCCTGGAAATTGTAATTTTATAGGGAGAGTAAAAAAGAAAAAAAAAAAGAAAAAAAAAGGGGGAAAAAGTATTTTGCATCCCAGCAAAGTGATGAGAAAGCAGGCAAGAGCAGAGTAGGCTGTTCTCAGTGCTATTGACTTTATTTTTGTCTTTCAAGGAAATCAAACAATGTTTTAAAAGACAGAAATCGTGAAGAGTTAAAATAAGTAAGTGAACTGGTAAGAGAAATCAGAAATACTAGCTTGCTTGCTTTGTAACCCACCTAAAGATGTCTGATTTTACAAGCAACTCAATGCAAGCACAGTTTTTCCTTTAAGCACATGCAGGCTCTCATGGTAATCTTGAGAATAAAAGCACCCTTTTGTTTTCTGCTATGTTCTGCCTCATATAATAAACAAACATTCTCCCATGTCTGTAGAAAGTGAGGCAACTGATCCCAAAGAAAACAGTCTCTTAAGAACCTCTCTTCAACCTCAGACCGGGTCCATCAGGCATACTATGAGAAGACTCACTCCCACCAAAACCAGCATGTGATTATATAATTAAAAACTGGAAAAGAACAGGGAAACTGAATTAAGGTTGCTCTGCCAACTTTAATTCTAGTATTCACAGGTTTGACTTTTAGACATAGGAAATATTATTTCACTTTTTTCCTCCATGTATTTAATTCCCTGGATTTTCAAATAGCCAAGTGGAAAAGAGAATCTGCTGCACACCAACATATCAGTGCTTTGTAGCTATCAACAGTATGGCAACCTGCAGGCCCACTAGACAGATCTCTGCCCCTTGAGTTCATTAAAAAGCTGATAATGGTATTTTCATGGAACAGCTACTGTCAGACTGGTGAAATGCACAAATATTGAGTAGAACAAAAATAATATGCCCTTGCCACAAAGGTCATTCAGTTGATTTCATTCCAAACCATAAAGGCACAAGAACTCTTAAAAGACATTATCAGAATATTTTAGCATGGGTAAACCCACACGTTTTCCTCTAGCGTCAGATTTGTAAACAGCCCACCAGTGGCAGAAACACCTCTCTAAAAAATTACTTTCAAAGCTACTATAACTAAAAAGTGGTTACAACTCAATAAAACTTATACTCAAATGAGACTAGTTTCTGTAATGGTAACTGCAAGGCAATGAAACCTGTGTCTAATAAATGTAGATAATGGGCATGAGACGGAGCAGCAAGGAAAGTGCTAGTCAGCCTTTAAAGAATCTGGAACATCAGAAACACATCATTTTAACTTACACAAACACAACAGAAGCATGAGTTCAAGGAAAATTCCACCTAATAGAAGAAATGGTAACTGATAGTAACAACAAGTGAAAAGTGGAAGATTTTGTTCAAAGACATAGGGGAGAACTGTGAAACAAGAACAGAGGAGCAGGAGGGGTCTCTGCCACCAGGAATTTTTTCATCTGTAACAACTTCAGTCACTTCCTCCTGAGAGAAAACATACATCATCACCGAACAAACTGAGAGCGTGACAGAGTTATTTCTTAATTAGATGAAAAGTTAAAGTAACTTTATCCCTCCCGGACAAATCCTACATGGCTTTCCTTGTGCACCTACCTGCATTAATCTGAGCACAGAAGGTCCCACTGTAGTAAAGTTCCTGCCACTAGGAACTCTTCACAGACTCTCTTTCACTGGGAGCACAATGACAAATTGACTACTTTGGCAGGAGGGAAAAAAAAACCAAACAACCCCACCCACTATTCACCTGGTAGCGTTCATAGGAGGCACTAACCTGACCATACTCCCAAAACAGCACTGCTCTTGTAAATGTATACATTACAAACATACAGGTCTGGAATTTACAGTCAACAAACAGCAATACTAACAACCACCGGGGAATGTATAAACACTCGTAGAAGCAAAAATACTCAGACTGGCTGCACCACACACAGTGTTTATTTATCTCCCTTGAAGAAGATCAATGGGAGAAGACATTTGAAACAACTTTTTAAACAATATGTCACTTTGTGTTAGTTTATGTCAGTGGGGTTTCTTCCAAGTACTTGTGTCACAGTAAGATATGGACATGTTTAGATAGTTTTCTTGTTCCTTTACTCCAGTCATGGCAGCTGGGCACAAGAGAACAGAGAGGAGAAGGGCTGCTAGTCTGATCGAGTTACTGATTTAACATTTAGAGCCTTTGCAGCTCAAGAGAAAATTGCTGTGTATTTGTAACCTGAATGCAGGTCAGTAAATTTAAAAGGTCAGGCTGAACATTTAAAATCTTTTTGTTATTAATTCCCCACCAGCTCCCACTTGTGTGAATGCCAATGAGCAGACTCAACTCCTACAGGGCCGAGTAGCAGTTAGCCTGCAGCTCTGAAGAGCAGGTCCTCAAGAAAACGCAGGAGCAGTTTTGAAGCAATGACTTTCTGCCATACAAGCAAATACATTCTCTGTTCACTCAAGACACACTTAAAGCACAGGAGGCACAGTTTCTTTACTGGGGTTTCCTCATTTGTTGCTAACCCATTAGCTTAATGTCAATGCAACCGGCTTTTCTCCATCCACTTATTTCACTCTTTAGGAATACACAAACTGTTTTGGTGCCACCTTGCACTAATTTACACAGTATCACAAGATTTGTTGATGCTTCTTAATAACACAAATAACTCCCCATAGCACAGAGCACTTCTGTAACTCCTTTAGTCCAGAAATATCAAAGCACTTTGCAAACAATATGTTTGCCTCGTAAACCACCTCCACTGCATTAGGTCCATGTCATTAACCATACTTTACCACCATCAAGAAAAACTAAAACAGAGCAAGGTAATGCAATTTAACAGGGTTACAAAGAAAGCAGTAGGAAAGGGAGCCAAATGTAAGTTTTTGCCTTTCTAGCTCCTCAGCTCATCAGAAGGCCAGCCATCCAAGATGGTGAAATTCAACAGAAGTTATGATTATGTCTCGGGTAGATTTATTATTTCTAAGATGCAAATACTACGGTGTGAGGTTTATGCTTTTGGCCTTTCAAGGGTCTTCTGCCTCTACAACAGCTTTTAAATACTATGGGGAAATACACATAGGAACATGAAAACTTTAGAGTTTTCCTTCCACAGGATTTGACTTGCATTTGAAAAGATGCGGATGATAACAAGGAACATACCTAAAGCATCACAATAAATTTCAAACTGATTCCCTCCTGATACAACAAGCCCAGCCTCCAAAAAGCAGAGAAATGATCAAGAACGTGTGTGACTGCCACTTTCTGTTGCTACAGCAATCTAAGTAAGCATCTGCTTCCTGCAGGGCTGTTTAATGCCAAGGGATCGCATGAAAAAGTCAGTTTTCCCCTGTTTTGGTAGATCATACACACTCTCCTATTGTGCCTCATCAAAATGCTGATGAGGGAGGAGTGGAGTGCATTGAAAGAACAAACAGGCACTGGAATCACTGACAATAAATGAAAAAAACCCCAGTAAACCTATGTAAATAGTCTGGCTCTGGGATGGACTACTTCAAGTCAAAATCAGGTCTGAGGCAAACAGACCAAGTTTTTCTGGAGCAGCACTTACAGACAGCCATGAGCTGATCAATCATCAGTTTATTAGAAGCTGCACATCAGCTTCAGAGGATTCTTCTCAGACAGGAAAGCATTCAGATCTCAGGGCCCTGATTCTGGTGTATCCCCCTCTAACTTAAGGTTACTTGCAACACATACTCCCCTCCTCCTGGTTTGTCTAGATTTCTAACACCAGAATGAATTTATAAGAATAGATGAGTATTTGTGACCACATATCTGATAGTAAATTTGTTTCGACGATCAGTGTCTTACGGAGTAGTCACAAAGCCAAGAAGGCAATACTATTCATTTTCAGGCTCTGGTTTAAGCCATATATTACTGATGCTTTGCTTTACTTTCTACCTTAAATACACTTAAAAATTTGTCAGGAATCCCCACAAGTATGTACCCTCAATGATTAATTTTTCAAAGAAAATTTCTCTTGCAATGTTGGTGCAGTAACCTTCTAGCACTGATGGCCTTATACAGAAGTAGTCTTCTGTTTTAATGACTTTAAAAATCTCTTAAGATGCTTTACCCAACGCTTTTATGAGCAAGTAGCTTTCTGCTCTGGGAATGTCATCTCCATTACTAACTGAAAAAAGCAATGCTTATGTATCCCACACCAATACTGAAACATAATCAAATAAGGAATACTGGTTAGATATTAGACACAGAGCACAGTAAGAGAGACAGAGTGAATCTTCAGTAATTGTCAGGAGAACACAGCTTCCTGTGAAACAAGATCTGTTTTCAGTAAGACAAAATTCTCGTTTCTAATTTAGCGCTAAAGAGGAAGAAGGTAAACACAGCCTAACATACTGTTAGGTTCCACTGATAAGGTACCCTAAATTCCTACATCTTTTAAAGGCATTACGCTGAAAGAAATATATTTTGTATGCTCATACAGTACCCTCAACCATAAAAACATATGAACAACCATCATCCAGGTTACATTATCAGTATCCTACTTACCAGTGCTTAAAAGGTGACTGCTACATTGACCAAACTCCCTTAATTGGTGATTTTTCTAGCTATGCACCTCAACCTATTAAGTGGGTGCACCTTGCACCCTACCCATTAAAAGACTACTCTGCAATACATTTTCCCAAATCAGTGCACTCAAACTCCTACAGAAATTATCCAACAGCATGAGCTGACTTGGAAAAAAAGTCTGCCTTGCTGTGAAAGAAGAATTACCCCACCAGAGCTATCCCCCTCACAGCTTTTTTTTTTTTATTATTTACTTTTTAATGGAAGCAAAAACCCCTATCATCTCACCTACTCCTCTTTTAATAAGGAATGACTGCCGTGACTACCCCCATCTAGAACCACCATTCACTGCCAGCACCTCTGCTCTCCTCGTGTGCTTAGAGAATAACTGATTAGCACTTTGCATAATTAACCTGATTAGCACTGTGCATAATCAAACTGATTAGCACTTTGCATAATTAAAAAGAAATAATAATAATAACAATAATAAGCAGTAGGTAATAGCAAAAGCTGCTAGTCCCAATGCCTGTTCGTTAGCTCTAGGATTAGTTTAGAGTGGCATATTTTATTTCTTAAAACTATTTCTTTAAAGATGCACAAGCCCCTGGGAAATACAAGTTCTAATTTACTATCAAGATCAATAGTGGAAAAATTATTTGTTCCACTATTACAACTTAGGATTTCTTGTGCCTCCCACTGCTGCAGCAGAAGACATTTAACAGGATGGAGGCCTGATCAGATGGACCAGTGGTCTGATTCCAACCTCAGTCTACAGGATTGCTTTTGGATGCATTATCACAGGATACAGAAGTCTCACATCTTTGAATGGGTATAAATGCTTGCAATGTACTTTAAGAGTAGGAAAGCTGTAGTATAACAACTGTTACTGTCGAGATGAGTAGGGCAGTAAAATGCACCTCCTCAAAAGTATGTAGGCACTGAATTCTCTCCAGCCCTGAACAACTATTCCAGACCATAGGAAGTATGGGAAGGAATGTGGAATTAATCAGATTCTTGCCCCTAAGCCTGCGTCTTTCTTCCCCGTTTGAACATCACTTGCCTGTAGGTATTTTTTGCAACCTGTTCAAGAACGTGAGGGACAGAAGGTACTTTATTTGCTAGCCTGTCCCATTTCCAGTGTAAATCTTCAAATTTGTGTTTCAGGATTAACAAACACTTCCCAAAACCTGAAGAATGTGCATAGCTACACCTTGCTAGATTGAAAATGATGTGTAGACATCCACGTTAAATGCCTGCATCACTAGTAACTCAGTTCTCCTGGTCATTCAATGCTAGAAAGCCTAGAAGACTTTTGCCCCAAATGAATCAGTAAACCATTAACATTTTCCGTTCGCTAATGTGGCCTCATCCCTCCTAGTCATCACTATACCCCATCTTTCCCCTCACTTCAACCTCATCTCTCTCTAGAATCCTTATATTACAGCTCAGAATTTTCTTGCACTGCTCACAGTCTTCACCTTACATATTCTATTCTACCTTCAAAAGTACCTGAAATATTCACTGCCAACCGTCCACCACCTCCTTCAATGATCCTGCCTACATTTCCCACTGGGTAGCAGACATATGTTATGGCTTCTTTGCTGAATGCTCAGTCAGTTGTTGGGACACTGGGCAACTGGGGATGGTCAGCTTGTTTCTGAGTGATAAGTCTGACTTCCCTTTAGCTGACCAGAAAGGAATTGCAGTGTCTAGACTGCACGCAGCCCAGATGCAGCACACTGCATGGACGTGTCCTAGAACTGTAGCAAAAATACTCCCACTGTGCTAGTTTCCCTTGTGAATTCTCTCTCATAAAATGAGGCAATGAGAAACTGAGAAGAAAAAGGGCAAGAAGAGGTAGTTTTACCATAATTAGCTGGAAATGAATTACCCATGCACAGAGGTCTCTCCATCACCCCAAGCTAAAGAACCCACAGGAACAACAAAGGGTGCAGAACTAGTCACTCATTTCACAAGTTGTTTAGTTTCAGAAGAAAAGTGTTGCTGTAGAGATTTTTCAAGTCCAAATGTTCCTGGTGAAGGTAGTTCCAGTAATTCTGGGAAGGAAGCCAATCCCTTGGCTTTATATGTAAATATTTAAACAACATTATTTTTATATACATATATTTTATACACATATACATATATGTCTGTAGACTTCCAGACTTGCAAAACTGCAACAGAAAAAATATGCAAGTCGACCCACAACTATCATCCTGTCTGCCTGAACCATGTTAACTGACCATCAGAACCAAAATTCAGCAATGACTTCAGAATAACTGAGCCATGCCATCTTTGTATACTAGTACACCCAAACAGAAGTGCTGAAAGAGCAGGACTAGAAATTCTAAGATAGAGAGATAAAAGTCTAAAATTTTTGTCTCCTTGGAAGTGGCAAGAAAATAAGGTTTATCTATTTTAAGTCTTTCAGAGCCTAGATGGATATGAGTGCTCCATCCACTGAAGGTGTGGAATCTCTAGGTCTGGATGACTCAAAGTTTCACATTCCTAACATCTTAGTGCTGTGACACCTGACAGTAAAGCTGGGACTTCATGTTTAGAAAAGTCACTGCTGCTTCAGACTTAAATCAGGTTCATACCTCAAAGAGGTAACTTGGCAGAAAATGCAAGTGAAGAATGGAAAAATATCTGGCATTGAGATTTGGTGGATAAATAAAATGGGGGGGGGAAGCTTTAAAATTGTTGAGAGGAGGTTTGATAAAATGGAGGAGGATGATTAAGTGAGAAAAAGGTATGCAGTCAGAGCATATATTGAATAAATCAATCCATGAAAATAAAATTTACCACATGGATTCCATCTCTATCTACTCAGTAAGCAAAAAACATACCCTAGTGCAAGGTACATGTATGTAAATCCAGAGCTATATGATTTAAAGAAATAATATACTTATGAATACAATACTTATATGTCTGTATGTATGGCAGCGCCGGTGTGAGTTTTAAGAAAAGAACACAGAAGTGTATAGACATAAAAAACCACACAGAAAATAGGACCAAGAGTAGGGCAAGTCTTTTAGAAAATATCTTAATGGCTTTATAAAAAGCCTTCACCCAAAGTTTGAGGGGCTTCTGCAATCTTACATTTTTCTATTGCAAAATACACCTGCTTTCTTCTCTTTTTTTCCCCTAAACTAAATATTTCTTCCATCTAATGACTCTCTTTATTAGACAGCATCTAATTTGCATACATTTACATACAATTTAACTGCTAGCTTGTGAGAACAAAGAAATGGCTCTGTATTGCACTGAAGGACAATACTCAGAAAAGGAAGGTAGAAAAACCAGCTAGCTCGGTGGCTGTATATTCTCTTTGTTTCAGAAATACTAGGAGTTTTAAACACACTACTTAAAGGGTGAAAAAGATTATTTCATCAAACAATGAAAAAAAGATACAGTGCAGCTTCCTTTTAACGCATTCTCTCTCTGTCCTGGTTAATGGGATTTAAGGGTCCAATATTTCTTTGCTTT
The DNA here is from genome assembly GCA_035584735.1 of Pseudotriccus pelzelni. Lineage (NCBI taxonomy): Eukaryota > Metazoa > Chordata > Aves > Passeriformes > Tyrannidae > Pseudotriccus > Pseudotriccus pelzelni. The sequence goes on from JAWMRA010000001.1 coordinate 22,118,655, forward strand.
CTTCTGTTTCCTTTATTAGAACTGATGGATTTAATTCTGTCACATATTTTACTCCATATTTTATTCCTATAACAATCTATGCTGAAGTTCAGCTCCTATGCTAATTCAATGCTATCTTCCTTTCCTTGCAGTCAGCCTGGAATACAACTGAACGATCTCCAATGGGCACGAAGTACTCTGCCCTCAATGCCCAGTGCTAATGGATTTTAGAGAGAGTCTGCCAGAATTTTACCTTGTGGCAACAAGTCTAGAGATAATGAAAACTTACCATGCAGCTGACTGGGAATCAACAGGAAGGGAAGCAGGGCTGAGCTCCACTTGTGAGAACAGGGAGGGACTGTGGTCAGAGTAAATGCAGGATGTAAAGGATGCGTCAAGCCCTCTAGTTCCCTGAGGGGAGAGGGGGGGGTAAAAAAAGAAGATAAAATTATCTTTAAGACCTCTCATGAAGCAAAAAACTTTAGTAACAATTGCCAGGAACGCCAACACAGGCCCTACCAAAAGGGTTTTTCTCCAAAAGGTTTTGCAATTGAAGTACCAATTGCTCAGGACATCTACAAATCTAATCCATGTAGATTTGACATAAAAATCTTGCAGGGAAAAAAAAGGCATTTCAGGTTGCATGCGACAAATCCCCACATCCCCTCAAACACACAAAACCCAAGGATACAGACTAGTCTGCCATTTGTCACTGCTTGCACAGCAGAGCCACTCACTTCACTTCTGAACTCTCCCCTTTCCAACATCAAACTCAATGACTTGTGTGCAGTGGGGCAGAGACAGTAAAGTATCAACATTCAGTGGCATAAAGATGGGTTAAAGAAAACCCAGTCACTCTGTCAGCATGTTCTGAGAGCCTGTCCTACAGAAACATATCAAACGAAAGCTTTTCCGGTGTAAGTAGACCTACTGCAATGGAAAGGAATAGGAATACTCAAGGTGAAAAGCATTAGGCCAAATCAGTGTGCATACAAAGCAGGTGCAGAATTCAGGACCCAGCAGTCACCTGCTGTGTTCAGTTTGCCCCAGCCAGCCCCGTGCTATGCAGCACACCGGCTTTATGCGATCAGCAGAAGGCCAAGTGTTAATTCTATGGGCATACTCACACCAGCACGAGTGGCACAGTAACAGTGTGACTGACGATACCCGATCCATACCACAAGCTGTACACACAAGAAACTTGGGCTGATACTGCCCTGATGTGACTCACTGGCACTCAAAACATGTTATTGATTATTTTCAGATGAAAATTTTAATTTAAAGCTGGCTGAAATGTTAATGAAGTTTTAGCTCTTTTTCAAAGGGGAAAATTCCCTACTGCTTACAAATTTATTTTTTTTTCCCTGCTTGATCTGCTTCTAATGACATATAGCAACCAAATCTCATAAAAGAAATTAATCAAGCGTTCATATTATTTTCTCTTTTCCTTTTTCAAGGGTGGAAAGGTTGAGGTGTGTGATCTTCAGCGTTTCTGATGCGTACCAAAATGCATGTCTTAGAATACTGTGGAGGAAGGAAAATCCAAAGTCACAGTTCCTCTGATTATCATATCCTATGCTCATAGATATGTCTTGCTGAAACCACTAGGTTATTCTTTCCAGAACCTTACGAGCACAACTGCACTAAGATGTAAGCTGATTTTAATTTGAGCTGCCAAAATTCCACCCCTCCCTCACCTCCTTTCTCTCCTTGCCACATGTTCCCAAGTCCATCCTTGATCCAAGACTAGATAAATGTCTGGTTCAGGGAGCTTCCAGCTGAATGAAAGTTTCTTTCCCATGTGTTTTCAGCCACATCGAGCCTCTGCTGCAGCTCAGCACCCAGGTAGGAAACTTGGAGGTTATAGCCAAGCAGGCAGCAGAACTGCTCAAGTGAAGGAACAGCAGCAGAGCAGCATCAACACTGATCAGTTTAAGCTGCTGTGGGCTTACATCTTGTGATGTCTAGGGCTGCTTTGGTATGACACAGAAGAAACGCTTTTATCACACAGCTGGAAGCCAAACCAATCACAGCTTTATAGGTAAAAAAAGCCCCCACCCCAAATGCTAACCTAAAATAAACTGGTGGGCTACGCAGATCATACAGAACAGACGCAGTCTGCTTCTGATGAAAAATAGCTTGAGATAATGGTGCAGTGCTACAATCTGCACCAGGGGCATTTTCCAAGTGGCAGGTTGAATTAGCCTCAAGTGACATGCACTACAGTAACACTTCCCTGAGGCAATAAGGCAAGGTCCCACATTCAAAAGGAAAGAATTGAGCTTTATTGCCAAAGGCAAATGACAAAGCATGTGGTTAAGAACCACTGTTACCAGAGCATCAGGAAGTTCCTGAACAACCTTTCAAGGACTTCAGAATATGCATCTGGAAATCAAGAGTAGGAAATTTCTTTTACATCTCTAGAGCTACCATACTGTGCATATCTTTTGCTACTTTCCAGAGCACAAGCATCAGTTCTGTCCTAACTAGAAAGTAAAGTTTCCCACCATCAGTATTTCTAAAGTCACTCTGCCCAAAGGGTTGCATAGGAGGTTGTGGGATGTGTATCTAGATTTCAGCTGAATACAGAAGACGCTGCAGTTCAAGCCTCTTCCTTTAGCTTCTGTGCTCCAGGAGTAAGAAAAATTGGAACATTTTAAGCCCTACAAGAGAGATCCTTTGGTATTAAGGAATCATCTGACACCATTATCAACAATATCTTCTAGAGAAGGAGTTGCTAAGTAAAAGCTTCACTAGCCAGTTAGCACCCACAGGGGATTTACCATCTTCGGAAATCACAGTAACTGAGAAAACAAAAATTATCAGTGCAGACACCTGATCTTCATCCACTTTCATCAGCTTAAAAACCAATACCTGCCTTTTCAGTACTGCAGTTAGAATTTGTATTGCCAAGTTACAACCAGGCCTCGAGGGCAGGATGCCAGACCAGGCACAAGAATTGGTGACTTTTTTTATTCAACAATAACAAACAGTGCTTTTACATGCAGCATTACATACCAGCATATGTGAGTCTGAAGCAATGGCACCTACACAACTACTTGTTTTCATTCTAGTCCTCTACATACTCTCAAAAAGGCTGCAGTTATTCCATTAATCATGGGCAGCTGCACAGGTAGTTACACAAACTTAGACATGTTCGAGTTATGTGACCCCTATACAATAGGCTTGGCTGGTTTCCCCAAAAGGAGACTCCCATTTTCCTTCAGCTCCCTTTAAGATACAGCAGTTGCCAGTACAACCCACTTGAACACTAGATTATTCTTGCTGTGGCTCCTCACGGAATACACGTCTCTATAAAATAACAGTTCATTGGAAAACATGCATACTTAAGTATCTACATGCTAGCATACATATATACAAACATGTAAAATATTCTGGCAAATATCTGTTTGCTTGAATTAATTTTACTCTTTCTACAATACAACCGATGCCCACATCAATTTTGACTGTCTTTAAAATACTGACAGGAATCTAAGAATTTTAAATTATGCCAATATTTGAATACTCTCTATTCAAGTGCTCTTGATCACCTAAATGTGTATTACCACAACACCAGCCTCAAATTTTATCTTCTCTTTAACAGTTCTTCTTGGAGCTTAAAGTAGGTTAAGCAAATTGTTCATCAGATTTTTTCCTTTCCTTTCTTTTGTTGTTATATACTCCATTGAAGCTAAGAGATGAAAATGTAAAAGTTGGTTTAAGCAGAAGAATAATTCAGTGGAAAGGAACTCCTATTGCACCTAATTAAATTCTAGTATTTATCAAGTTCCACTTTTTGTACATAGCAGTGGAATTATCCAAAGGAACAAGGGTGTGATTCTCTTTCCACTCAAATCGTGGTAAAGAATTCCAAGTTGAATGCATCAGCAGCACATTGGGACCAGCTTCAAGCACTTTTGAAAATCCTCCCCTTTCCAAACCTGCCCAGAAAGTGGCCATAAATAAATAAACTTCCACCACCTTGTGTCATGGAAGCAACATCCAGAAGCTGCAGTTTGTGTAGCTCTGTCAAGTTAAAGATGCTGAGAATTCCCTTTTAAATACAAACAGTATTTCTGAAGTTGGTAAATTCTTCCAAACATTTGCTTTGATTTGATAAGTGATATTTAATACAATTTGCTTCAGCAGCATTTTAAACCATGACGGCTAAAGCATGACTGGGTCATTTTTATATAGGAACGTGAAATCTCTGCAGTTGTGTACACAGCCTAGATTATGCATGCAGGTCCACACTCCCCAAGATAACAAAATTACCCGGCTTGCACTCCAAGCCAGTCAGAAACTGTCTAGTCGCAGATAGCAAAGTCGAGCCCAAGCCAATCAGTCCTGCTAAGCAGCTGCTATCTCTGTTGCTTATTAGTTCACCACTACAGTAGCCACAACCAAAGGCTTCAGATGGGCTTACAGTATGCACAGAACAAAACTGCCCCTGCTTGCAAAATACCACAGAAACACAACCGTGAATGAATACTATCAAAGGGTGGAGGTAGGAGAGAAATCTATTTTAAATTTTCTCAAAACATTATTTTTTCAACACTGAAGAGAAAATCCTTACTCTTGAATCCTGTATAATAACAGAACCATGCTGTTTGCTGGCAGAATGCTAAGTTTCATTTTCAGCAGAAAAAAGAAATCGTATAATAATTTTTCCTGATTTAGATGGGGTTTAGGTCAACCTTACCTACATACAAATGAATGTTTTGTTCAAATTACAGGGTAATTTTAATTAGGACACCCTGTTAGACATCCTGTTGTTCTATTTAATGGACTTTCTCAATTACAAGAAGAAGCACCTCCCCACCCGCCTGCGACTTGAAGTAAAAATTATGCTGAATAAATATACAAAGATAAAAATTATTATTCGGCATTAGACCTTTTTATTTCTGTTAATCTTTATTTGGCAACTGCTGTATCAAAAGGGCAGAGTTCAGAATCCCATACCTATTAAACACCTGTTTAAAAACCACTTGAAGCACTGGAACCAGCCAAATATGTCCCAATTAAGCAGAAATGTTGGCACTGCTGTCCTGGGTAAGGAACACCCATTGCCATTTGCTCTCATTAGGTTAAACGGGTTTCTTGGGACATAACTGAATTCCTGATTATGTGCACTGTAAACGGATGGAGAACACCAGAACAATAAAATTTAATTCAGCGTAGCCTTCTGTCCAGTTGTCAAGCATGGAATTTTGGGAAAAGGGAAAAACGGAACCTTTGGGGAGTGGACAAGAGTTGTGTACCGCATGAGACAACTCATGCTTCTTTCAACAAATTGCCTGGTTGATGTAACAGAAAGAACTGGGCTGAGATTTCTTCTTGAAAACACTCCAAGAATTAGAGTTGATTATATTTTTCTCAGCACCCCCTCCTCTGTACTTTGTATTAGTTTGATTCCCTTACATAATTTTATTTGTTAGTTATAAGTAGAACACAGTATCTTTTTATATTCACTTTATCATTGAATTGTTCACCAGTTTCTTCATTTTCTATGTTTCTGATTCAGTGCTGGAATCAAAAGTCCAGACAATAAAAGCTTTGTTCACAGATCAGACACAAGTACTGCAAGTTTTCCAAATATTTTTACCAACTTATTTAAAGGCTCCTCTAGAAAGACCAACTGCATGGCAAACATAAGAATCTTGTCTATCATTCATTTAACCTCCTGACCCCTGTCAAGGATGCGGACATGCTTGCCAATAAGTAACAAGTCAAGTGGTCTTTTTCCAAATACTCAACAATACATTGCAGGGTGGTACCACTAGAAAGCCACTAGACAGAATCAGAGCAGAGTGGTAGTGATTAAAAAGTATGTTTGAGATGGTTCTAATATCCATGCTCAATCCTCTATAATCCCACTTCATTATCAATTTATTAACTTCCTTTGTTGTCCTTTCTGTCACCCTCCTGTGCTAGTCACTAATACATCTTAGTTTGGAAAGTGCTCTACTCCATGTGCACAAAAAGCTAACATACTTCACATAAAATTGATCAGTTAACTGTATACAAGTAAGAGATGTACAGAGTCTCTAAACTGATACCTTCAAATTGAACGCATAAAAAGTGTGGTTCAGCACTATAAACAGTACTTAATTCACAACTCAGAGTCAGGATGTTACCAAACTGAAAAGAACAGCTATATATTTTTCTCTTCACTTATGCCAGATAGATGTCTTAAGAACATAAATCCTCTTGGTTTTCTACTATCCCTTGTACTTAGTGTAGAATTCACAATTATTTAATGCCTACATTTCTAAAGTAAACTTTAGTACATGAAAAAAAGCATTTTAGAAACAAAATATGTCAGCTAGCAGTTGCTGCTGACCTAAAACTATATTTATTTTCAAAACAACCATAAGAGTGGCAGATGCTTTCTTGTTCTGGCTGGCTACAAATGGCACCAAAAAATCCTAATATAGACACCTGCATACTTACTCTTTGCTTGCTTTCTCCCCACACACACACTCAAGTATTTTTGCATACAAACAACACTTTCTGATTTGCTATTGCTATCTGTTTAGATATCCATGGGTGATATATTCATTGTGGTTTCAAGAACAGTTTCCCTTCCATAATCCTACTGATCTCAGGGATGCTTGGTACTCAAAACATGTGAAAAAGATAAAATATTCCATATTTACTCTCCATTACTTAAATCACAGATTTAAGTGTTGCTGCTTATAGTGAAAATGCTTTAAAATCATATCCCGAAAAACTGAAAGCCACAAACCTTGGCCAATTTTAATTTAAGCCCTAGTAACCTCCCCTCTTACAATTGGTTGCTGACATTTTGTTCAGTAGATAATATCTGTAGCTGCAGCACTTCCAGACTACAAAGAGTTGCAAAAGCTATCATTACAAATGGATGTTTTTATTGTTAGACATTTTGAGACTAACCAAAAAGGAGCAGGAAAGCAGGAGCCTGGGTGGAAAGAAAACAAAATAAGCCCACAAACAAACAAAACACTACAAATCACAACAGGACAAGAGAAAAATCAAGCGGTGACATCACCTCACTGGATTAGTAAAAACAATTCTGTCTGGATTGGAATTTCACTTTTTTTTTCCTTTGTAGTTCCATTAAACAACTATTAGAATATTTAGCTGCATCACATTCACAGATATCCTGATAAACTACCTTGTATTACTTGTATCTAAGTACCTTTAATGCAACTTAAAGATAAAAACAGTAGTATTCTGTGCAGTAAAAACAAAGAAATAAAGGGAAGCATCTCCTTTGCACTGAAAAAAAAAAAAAAGGCAAAACCAATTAACTCCGTAAGTTTCAACTGACATTGCCCTTCCACTGAATGGAGAGTGTATTTTGAACCCTAGAGAAGTTGCCCTCAGTAACACCCTTCAAATGCCTGAGATCAACAAAACGCAAAGAGCTACAAATTAGCACGTGAACTGGAGAAGCAATGGAATATTCAGTGATAGGGGAGACTTTTCCTACATCCCAAATACCAATAGAAAAATCTTTTTATATGCTGTATAAATGCAAGATATAGGTTTAAAGGAGAGAAAGAAAAACAGCTTCAGAATCACCTGGAACACTTTGTGGAACTGACTTTTAATTGCCTACAACAACAATTTTTAAAGCTCTTGCAGGAGGCAATTAAGTTCCCATACATCAGCTGAGGACAAGACCCACTTGACCCTAGAAATATGTGGTAACAGCCAATAAATGAAGGGAAAGAGGAAAAAAAGATAAAGAGACAGAGGAAAGAAGCCAGCTCAAATATTTAAAACCAAAAGAAAAAATTAATCATAATTACTCTCATGTCAGTAAATACACCAACCCTCACTATCAGGACTCCACAGTGGAGTGCGTTTTTCAAGACAAAGTCAAAAACTGTGGTCCATAAAATAAAAACTCAGGTAAGCAAAAGAAAAGAGCAAGAAGTGAGGTCTGGGGCTAACACTAGAGATGAAAATGGCTGGAATTAAGAATCCAGATGCATCCTTTGTCTCTAGAACAGAGAGGAACTAAATAAAATGGAGACACATAAACTTCATTCACAAAGTAAGGCAAAGTCAGTGGAGGGATATACTAAAAAAATTAATGTTGCTATATGCCATCCTGTAATATTACACTGAAAACCACATCATTGTGCGTTGTTACTGTATTTGGCCAAGCTCACTACTGTGTTTAATTTGAACTTTGATTACAATAAATCACAAGATACAGAGAGGCAACCAAGTGACTCACAGTCCATTCTGAAATCCTACCATATTAAAACTTTGACTGTTGTAGGAACACAGTAACCAAAATCTACGTACACTACACCAGAGGAAGGGAGCAGAAGTATTGAACAGAACATCCCAAGACTCTGTGGTCATTTGTTACACATGAACAGTAACTTTCCATGCCAACAGTTAGACTGTTAGAGCAGTAGATAAATTTGGTGCTGCCTGTATCAGATACAGCAAACCATGGGCTGCCCAATTTTCTAAGGAGGGCACAGACGCTCTGCACACCTGAGCACTATTAAATCTTACTGCTTACGAAGAAGAGAGTCAGTATTGGCAGTGCACTGGCTTGAAGGGAGGGGAGGCAGTTGGAGGGGAAGCATAAACCCATTCCTGCTCACTACCAACAACATTATTACAGGCACCAGTAATGAGGTGGCTGGGCTAGAAGGGGAAAAGGATATAGAAGCTGGAGTGCTTTATCAGCTCCAAGACCAATGCTGGTTTTGGCAGTATTTTCACTCTAGTGAGTTACAAACAACAAAAAAAACCAACCAAGCAGGTGCTAGCAATCTGAGAGACCACATGCCAGCTACAGCTGCTTCAAACTGATTCAATTACATCTGCCTGAATAGTCCCAGGACATTGAATCCACTAAAGGGAACCACAGGTCGAAAAGAGACCCAGTACTTCGGGAATCTTAATGCTCCATTAAATTAAAGTGGAAGCCCTCCCAACTGAAATGGGAGGAGGATATTCAGATAGGGTCTGAAGCATATGATCACACTCAGCCTAGGATAAGATGGAAGACAATGTATGCCTTACACTGGGATACACAGTAAAAGCCCATTGGAAATAATGCCTCAAAATTTTCTTGAAGCAGTCCAACAGCACTGCCTTGTTTCCCGAAACACTGGGTGCAGTACATTTGCTTGAACATGCTCTTGGGATTGGGACTTCACTCCAAACCTTGTTTGTACAAAAAGGGGCCAAGCAGCTGGGAAATTCTGGAGTGTAGTGTGTCCTCATTAGCTTCCATCTGCCATCAGAACTCAGCTCATGGCAAGTTTGGCTAAGTCCTGGTGTTCTCAGGTCCAAATCTGGGTCAGTTTTAATTACACTATACAGAATTCAGTGTGCAGTTTTTAAATCCTTATTATACAGTGCAGAAGAACGGGCAGCTCTCCAACTAATCAATTTTTTAAAAGTACATATATAAAAATTTTAAACCAGGCTAGACAGACAGTGGGTGGAAGAGAAAAAAAATGTATAAGCGAGTACAGGGGTTAGTTAAGAGAACTGTTAGCAAAAGTGGGTCACCAGCAAGTTCTGCTTTAAAACTTCAAAGGAAGGGGAAAAAGGAAAAAACTCTTCATTTTTTTAAGACACTGAAACTGATGTGCAAGATGTATACAATTCATTCTGCTTTTAGAATCAGCATAGGTTACACACAATAATACTGCAGCCAGATTTGTCTGAAGGGAAAGATAGATTGTCTTATAGCTATAGGACCCTACCATGCATTGGCTGACCTATTCCCATACCTTTTAACTGTGTTACTGCCAGGCTTCGGGAAGTAATTTTCGCTAAGGGAAAAGCCTTTAGCCCACAAGTATAGAAAAGGTGTGGTGATCAGAAGTACAGTTGACTGGGATTCTCGAAGGTGATAGGGAACTTCAGAACGTTAATCTAAATCCTTAACCAATTAATGCGTTCTGTACTACTGCAACTGCCATTTATTTCCTCTTTTTCTATGCCATCAAATAGCCATCAGCCAGGTCAGGACTTGAAAAGAGTTTTGTTTGCCAGGTTGCTGGCAAACAAAATGATAGGAGGCACGGAGAGCGGCATGTTTTTCACTGAACAGACACTTGGGATAGGACAGCACGCCAAATCTTATCTATGTAAATTGGGCTAAAATCTACTCTCAAAGTCAACAACCAGTATCTGCCCTGTTTAGAATCTTTGTCAGATGCAAGGAAGCAAGTGCAAGTCTTCAGTGACAGCTACCGACATAAAGGTAGCTCAGAAACGAAGAAGGATGATCAAGGAGCAGAGTAAATAGCAATGAAATGATAGGTGCGTGTTAGACAAGCATAATATTCTGCCATCTCCTACACAAAAACTACATCTTCTTCTGCACTGTTTCCAAGTTTGCTTTAACCATTTCCATGAACAACACCTGTTAAAACAAGATTCCCCTTCATGCACCTTGTTAGTATTATCATGGTTTTCATTTCAGAACTGTAACACGGCAGAAACACGACACAGTCCTGCGCTCTCCCTTGTACTTCTTCACTTGGTGGCTAATCAATATATCTCCAGCTTCTAGATTAATCTAGCACATTCTGACACAGGATGAAATATTCCACTCTTTCAGGATCAACAAAAGCTACAGGCCTGCAGTAACCAGTGAATTCTTTTTATTTGAAAGGAAGCTTTTTCTTTAAGGTAAGGCCCCTCTCTCAGACACCACCCTTCATATATTAAAATCCACACATTCAACATATTACACATTACAATCCAAGCAGAAATTAAAAAGAAAACAAAAAACTTACTGGAAAAGCACTGCAGTCTTAGGTCCCACCACCTTCTCCATCACAGTACTAGTTCTCAAACAGAGGAGGGCTTTTTGCCCATACCACCTGACTGGTCTCAAGCTCTATCCCCACCTGGGTCCACTTGTATTAATTAGGACAATTAGCCTCACTGCCTCCAAATAATTGTCAATTTAGTTGAGCTTGGATAAAAAAAAAAAAGGCAAGCTGAAGCCACAAGCAGACTGGGCAAGGTAACCTCCAATTATTGAGGAAGAAAATTACCATGTGCAAATCTGTTTTCTGAGGGTCTGGTTTCTTAGCATAACTTTTTGCTATGAAGTTTCAATGCAGATCAGTAACAGAACAAAAGGGTGCAGAAGAACAATAACACAGCAAATACTAGTAAATTTAGCTCAGATATTATCATTGTAATAAAAAGATTATGTTCTTGTAACAGAAATTTCAGTGCTCAGATGCTGACTATTCTCTCTTCTAAAGCACTACTATTGCTGTTAGGCATGTTTGATGGACTATTTGAACACATGACCCACCAGTGACTAGGAAGAACAGCCAAGCTGCAAATTAAACACAAAAAAGAGTGGAGTAACAATGCTATCTAGTGCTGCATGTCCTCTGAAACAAGGAAGCTCAATGATGAAACAGGGTGGCTGTTTGAGAAACCCAGGAAGAGAGGACTCTGCAGTTTAGAAGGAAAGTTCAGCTTCAAGTAAATTTTTTTGTTTTATGTCATCTACCGAGGCAGCTTTATTAAATTATTTTATTTACCTCTCATTTTGGCATTTCTTGCTTTTCCTCTTCCTCCATTTGACATGTATTATAACAAACCAAGCCAAAAGGTAAAAGTCAAAGATGACTAGCACTGTATCCAAGCGCTAAGGTGGACTTTTACTAGGCTTTGAGTAAACTTAAGGATCACAAATATGACAACAGGTGTCACTCGCTACCCACTGCAATGGGGGAACTATAGAGTAAAAGGAACACTATCCTCTAAAGTGTCTTTACATGTCACTGTGTAGACATGCGGAAGATGCAGTGTTGAAATCAAGCTTTCTTCCCCTCCCCCACCAAAAAAATCGCCAAAAAACAAAACCAAAAAAACAAGATGAGAGATAAAGGGTGAAAGGACAGATTCTGTTCCAGCTCATGACCCTAGAAGCAGAATTTTTTTTCGTTCCTCTCCTCCATCTAAAATGGTATTTAGATGTGATCCAAGTTAAAGTCACTATAACTCTTCAGGTTCTTCAGCTGATAATGCAGCCACTTCAGAGCTGTCTGCTGTCACAGTAGACATTGACTTGTTAAAAGTGTATCTGCTAGTCCCAAATTCTGACCAGGGAGCGTATGGAAAAAGAGATTGACTGGTACTTCCTGACCAATCCACACTGTTCTTGCATAACAAGTCTCTAAAGAAGAATATCTTCCTTTTACAACTCCCTTCATGGGGAAGCAGTGAAAAATGTGTCATGGCATATGAATGCAGATATAATCTATAGCAACAAACCAAGTATGCCATTCTGAGATAGGGGACATTTTATTTTGCAGACTGTCAGCACCTGGGGATGTTAAAAATATAGGAGTAATTTGCAGAATGAGTTAAAACATGGTGGTCCCAAATTAGAGAAAATCTTGTCAGACATATTTCCACTAAAATTTCATTCTACTCTATTCATCTTACTGTACCTACACATAGCTCACATAAACCTCTTACCACAAAATCAGCTGGAATACCTGAGACAATAGTATGATTTATAAACAGAGTAAGTCTCCCAATTTTATTATGCTTGGCTGGGAGAGTTTAAGTCATATCCTTAACATCTGAATGCCATTTTTCTATTGCACTTTACTTGTGAGTGGGTGTTTTTGGTGCTATACAGTTTACATAAAATGAATCGGTACATAAGAAAATGCAACACTATTATCATGTGTTTCATAAACATCCAGCTCCTGACTCGTGTGTGCTGTACAGCAGAGTTGTTATTACCAGCTAACAACGTGTTCTAAACTAACAGAGTAAGCCCTACAGATTTCATTTTTTTCCCTAAACTTTAAAAGCAGTGGATCCGTATTAAGAGGAATTTGCCAAATTACCTTCAGAGGAGGAAACCTGCAATTCTCTTACTGAAGTGATGAGACGGTACCAAAAACAATGTTAACCAAGGCCAACCAATTGGATCACAAATACTTTCCTAAAGAATAACACCCTTGTATATTGTCCTTGAATAAAAACTGTGAGTCCACACTAAAGTGATGTCAGTTTGCAAGTTTTATGGTCCTTTCCAGTCTGCATGACAGAAGACAGCAAAAAAGCACACAGACCTACATACATATCTTAGTTTATTCCTTTCTATGATTTGATAGCCAAACTTAGATCAGATGGTGAATTCAGAAGACCCTCTACAGTAGGAAAGTATAACCCAAGTTTGAGACAGAAAATGAAATTACAACAGAAAAACACAGGAACGACCATGAAAAGAAATTTTACAACATAACTGCTTTTGTATAGCAATAGGAGATAAACACCAATTATCACCATTTTCTAGATGAGGAAACAAAAAGCTGTGATCACAAAATAAATCATGGGACTCATGCTGAATCTACATGATTATGGCATACTCTGGTTTTTCTTTTTTTTTTACGTTTACCCTCAGTACCTGACAACTAGTGGTTTCTATATTCAGCTAAAGAAGCCAACAACAGTAGATAAGCACTGAAGCATGTATTTGGAGTATGGTTCAACTGAAAACATACCATGTCCACATCACATCCCTTGTAGACCAGATAGGCAGGCTCAACAGCATGTCCCTGACATTGGCCAGGGCAGTGACTTACTGAATCTGTGGGCAGGGCAACTGAGAAGTCTTGTTGCCCTGCACTAAATCTTTCCAGTTGCCAGCAAACCACTGTCCAGGGATTTTCTGAGCAAGTGGTTATATATGTTATATATATATACACATATAAACACACATACACGCATACATTCATGTATACATATAAATATATATTTGTTATATTATCTGGGCATTAAAGGGATCCTTGATGTGCTTTTCTTTCATAAGTTTATCTAATTTGCTTAGTAGGCAGATTTCCTTCTGCTTTTTCTTCAGCTTGGGTTAATGACTTCCATTGTCTTATCATTTTGTGTATAAACAAGGTTTTCTGGAGTTGCAGAAAAGAGATCGGTCTATAGATCACACTTTCTTGGCTAAAACAGCATGGAGTGTAAAAGATTTCAAGACAATGGCAGATCTGTTCCCATATTATGATGTAGATTTCAACAGATCATAACAATGCTGTAGGCTTTGTGGTTTGTTTAACTAGATTTATAACATACTAACTCCCTTTTACAAGAGGAAAGAGAAGCTTGATCTGAGCCAACAGGCACAAACTGAGTAGAAATGAAGGTGAAATGGTCTGAATTTGCCAGTCAGACATGCAGTATGACTGCATCTGCTGCTTGGATGCTGCCTAAATAGGCCAAGATCAAGATTGCAAAGGTTGGTTTGATTCTGATCCCTCAAACTAGCAAGATCCAGAAATCAAAGCTCATAATAAAATTTAAAATTATCCCACGAAGTCATCTTGTATTTCCACACTACAATGCATATACGATGTATCCATGTGCCTGTGTGCATGCTTACACACACTTTCACACTCAAATCCATGTTATCCCCTGCATTTCTATGTTGCACCATTGCATATATACTCTGAGAGAACATAATTGCTAGAAGAAAAAAAGCACCCATTGGTGTGGAGAACCTATATGCTACTGTTCCCCTTTTCTAAGCACTGATTCACATCTATTTGCCTCACCTCCCTGCCCCTTTACCAATGAGGAACTCACCTTACATCCCTATAATGCTTTCCTTGGCCAAGTCTGCAACCCCAGGCAACCGAGCCTCGACTGTAGGCAGCAAAGGCAGCGAGCTCAGCTCAGAGTTTGACATGCTTGGTGCATGTCACATAACACAAGCAACCTGCTAACGAGCTGCTATGCGCTCTCTCAAAGTCACAGCTGCCAGCAACAATTGAGCAAGTGCAGCCTAGCTTTTCAGGATTCCTGCCTGTTGCCCAGGAACCACACAAAGCACTGGAGATTTTAAACAGGTGCAAACAGTGCTTTTCTCCCATGCCTTGTCCTCCAGCACGTCAGACTGCACAGCTTCTGCAATGGCAACAGAAGAACTAGAAAGCAGGAAATGAACTTTCAAAATGTGATCAGGGTTCCTACTGATAATGCAAGGCTTTGATGACATGTGAGAAACAGCTTGTACATAGCACTATAAGCAGATGCAGGAAGGCTTGGTCAGGCTTGCCTTCGTGAAGACCTGCTTTTCGCAGACACATGCAGCTGTATCATAATTCTGGGTTACACATTTTTCTGAATTTGTCAGTATTTCTCACCTGCAAAATATTTTGTTAATGTAAAAGGTAATGTTTCAGAACGTGCAATGATTCAGAACGTGTAATGAGCACCAAAAATAAATGAAAAGGGTGTATTTTAAAGCTTACTTTTACAATAATTTGATAGCTGCATAGGAATTTTTAATGCACAAAACTGTCTTTCAAATAAATGCCTTTAAAAGCATAATACAAATTACGCACATTATCTAATTGTGTGTATGCACAGAAATTATACATGTGCCATCTGTTTACAGCTCATTGCTTAACATTATAACCTTGTATGTACACAGCTCAGTGCATAGGTGGGACTGTAGGTAGACAGAAATCGTATATCCTGAACTGAAAATCTGTGAGACAATTTTTAACAGGCTCGTTAGAAAAGACTGCACTAACTCCAGAATGGTTTGTTTTGTCAATATTGCCTACGCTGTGTTAAGGTCATCAGTACGAGTTTGTTATTAGCCACATTCCCACGTTGGTAATCAGGCAAATTCCTGTTAATTTCAGGCAGAAACTTGCCTGAATTGGAAGGAAGCGGGAATTGGTTAAGGCCATTAACCAGATGGCCATTGAGATCTGGCGTTCTGATGTTATGATCAACTGCTAATCTGGTGTCTACCTGCTCCTTACAAGCCTACTCACAGGAGCAGGCACAGGTCAAGCCTTGAGCAAGGGTCTTTTGCTGTTCGTTCAGAAATGTTACAATGCTGACACGCATATCTAAAATGAAACTGCTTAGATAGGTTTTACCTTCCCTTTTGGATTCAGCTTTCCGCTTGGATCTGAGGCTGAAAAGGCTAAAGGGTTCTCTTGTACAGACGCCAACAAAAACAAAGGTAAACTTAGAATTTTCATTAACTGTAAATTACAAGAGCAAACAGAAATAAGGATTGATGTGAGCAACAGGGAATGCTAAAGCTTCACCAAATGTAATGTGTAATGCTTCAACCCAAACATATTTTGGGATGACTGCCAAGAAGATGGGTATAAATGTGGGAGGCTTAGTAGAGTACAGTTTGAGCTAAAATGTGTAAAGTTTTCACTTGTGCTAAGGAAACATTCGTAGCTAGGTAAAAACAAGGCCTTATGAAAAATCCAATTTTACATCTAATCTAAATTTCCCTGGGCAAAGCAACTGCTCTCTTCCTAAACTGATCCTCAAGATAGCTAGCAGTAGCATATAATTACTGTGGATAGTATTGCCATGGGTTAGGCACTAGTTGAATACTGTAAAGTCTAAAGGTGTCTTATCCAGCATTATATGGTTTGATGTACTCATCTAAACCAGAATTGCAATTACTCATTACGATGCTTTTGTTATTTGGTGCTCCAGTGACTTCTGTACAACCACTAGACAGAAATGTTGGCTCTGTCTAATCAATTTTCTTGTGCTCTCTTAGCTTACACAATTATCTATTCGTTCTTTTGATCCAGAATCACCTTTTAGTGAAGTATACAGTATCCCTAATCATCAGTTTCCCTGGTGAAGAATAATTACAGCGTCCTACACGTTGTTGGTGCTGTAGGGAAGAGGGCATTAAATAACCCAAATAATCTCAGTTTGTTGCTAAAAATTCCCCAGCAGAAAAAGGCCTACATGGTTGAGTTTTGGTTATCTACAGTCAGAGCTGTGCTTCAACAGTAAGAGTATGAGGTTCTTCTAGCTTGACTAGAAGACTAGTTTATGAACTAGGACTTAAGTTTACTTTCAGTGAGATAAACAATGGATAATTCTAGTAAATGCAAGAAGCTGAAGAGTAAAAGGCTAAAAATTCTATAGAAATTCTCAACATAGGCTCATTTCTCAGAATTCTCTCTTTTCTAAAGATACTTTCTTCTTGAGTTGATAGGCTAATTATCTCAGGAAAAAAATATCGTCAGTTAAGCTTCTTACCTATTCCTTCTGCATAGACTTCAGAGAGCAAACACAGTAATGGAGTTCTAAGAAGGCATCTTACTGGCTATCACTTCAGCTTTATTCATGTGATTGGTTCCAAGATCTTGAGACACTAACACGAGTTACTTCACGTTTCTCTATTTTAAGTGTAGGGTCTATCCTTCCCTCTCTGTGCCTGAGATGATACAGCATCTGCAGCTGACAGATACTGACAAGCTTTGGAGTTCCTCTTGTGTGCCTCCAGTTCCACAGACATGGAACCCAGAAATTCCTGTTGAAACACAGTACAGGAATCATACTGACAATACTCAATGCACCCCAATACTTGGCAAATAAACATGATCCTTTGGTAAAGAGACGGTGACAACAGAAACTTATCCTATTTAAAAGAGAATTAAAATCTCAAAGGAGACCTCCTATTCATTCCGTTGTTCAACACGTAGATCTATTCAGCAAGGAGGGCCAAAGGTGACAAGTAAGCCTAGCAATATAGGCACGCAATTCTACTTGCCACCTGAATTAATAATACAGCCTCCACTGGGAGAGGAGACTGTGTATTTCCATTTGCCAGAGAATGTCTTCCTTAAGGCTAACATGGCATGAGAATGATGAGAACATTTAGGAAGGACTCTAACATAAATGCAGCTCAGATTTGTTGCCAGCTACTCAGGGGCCGGCAAAGACATTTCTTAGGTTATCCAAGAACAGAAAGTACACAGTCTGCAACAGGGTTTAATGATAACAGTGGTGGTTCAAAAACCTCTCTTTAAACCCTAAGCAAAGATCCTAGACATTCTAGAACAGTCCAGGATTCACTGTTTTCGCAATGACCTTAGGGTGAAGTTATGCTTTCTGTAAATTGAAACTTTCCTTCAAACTGCATAAGTGTGCGCACCTCAGCAAAGCTTAGAGGAGTCTGAAAGAACTTTCTCTATCCTTTTCTGCAGTCAATTCTGTAAAATAAGAAACTGGATTAACCACAGCCTTCACTGGTGCCAGCCAGACCACAAAGTATACCATCAACACTCTATTTGTAAGGTAAAAGCTATTGTAATTTTAAAAAAATATCAATTATACATCTTGCCCCAGAAGTACTATAACCTGATTTCAAATTTCTTACAAACTACGTCTTCTTACATCCCTAAAAATAATACCAGAATAAGAAACATCAGATTACTTTCTAGGAGATATTCACAAAACTCTGGGATATTTCAAGCAGACACAGCTAATATTATTATTCTGAATAGGACTACAAGCTGCCCTCCATCTACAGCACCATGCAGGCTGTCATTTTCATAGTTAAGATGCATTTTGCAGCAAGACTTAACTGTTCTTTCAAGTGCACTGTACTGTTAGTTGTTGTCACAATTATTTATAACTAGGGACATCCATCTCCTACTAACCTTCTGTTCTGGTCCAATATACAGGAAACAGTATTTGAAGCATTGAAGTACATTTATAAGAATTTCAATTCAATATTTTTTAGCTAGATTCTGCCCTCTGGTTTTGACTCTAATTCCAGGCAAGTCAAAGATGGTATTCAGTCTTCCTCTCTACTGCAGGGTTTGTGTGTATGAAAATTTAATTTTGATAAAAGGTCAGGATAGAAAATGAAGATGTTCAGCTGAAGAAAAGGGTTTTTAAAGAGACTTGAAAACATGAGACCACTAGTGTTTCTTTTTAAAGTGTATCATTAAGGTACTGGAGCATTCTTTAACACAGAGAGGCAATGGAATAGTGCATGAAATACTCAATGCCAAGAAATAATCTATCCTTAGTTTAGTCATGAATTATCCTACAACCTTGAGAAAATTACTTAACTGTTCTATGTTTCAGTTTCCCCATCTATCAAATCTATCAAATGAGAACAATGATAATTTGTAAAACCACTCTAAGATTCTATAAAAAATGTATTATCATTTGGAAACTTGTAAAGTATACTGCTATTTCTAGGAAAAAAACACCAAGAATATAGGAATCAATATTGATTTAAATGTTTGCTGCAATATTTTAGTATTTCTTATAGGCACTTTACAATATTCTAAAGTGTTTTTATGTTTAAGTGAATCAACTAAAATTACCAGCATCTGGGATTTGAAGATACTACATGCTTTAAGTTGAAACTTCCAAACTGTTGGTTGAAACACAAATATTTTCAGGGACCTCAGTAGAAGATGGACTGGGTCCTATACTTTTCCCTAAGACAATCAATAGTCCTCCAGCTGAGGAAGCACCGGATTCTTTGAAAAACACAATAGTTAGCAAACTAAAAGAAAAAGAGATTAACATTGCATCCTGCCTTCTCAGTATTCATTTCGGCACCTACATGATACAGATGCCACAGAAGCCTCCCTCTTACTCTGAAGTGCAGGAAAATATATCATGGTAAGACACTGAGTGTCATCCAAAGCATCCTTTGAAACATCTTAAAAAACTGCATCTGAGTTCTGCATTTGTATTGATGTTTTAATGATTAGTTTATTTTCCTGTACTTTTGGAGCACAGAAGAGCAAATTCGTTACATGTTTAAACTCAACAAACTTTGCAGGCTTTAGAAATTCAAACACTTCTATTTCTGAAAGTCTGTCCTGCTTAAAAATATATTTGTAAAGCGTAATCCAAAAATGGCTGGACATATATATTGTAGGTCAAATTCCAAGTCATTAATCAGTTGTTACAGTTTTAAGGCAGGTATTTTAGTGCAGAAGTAAGGTGTTTCCTCAACTTCATATTACAAGAATGGATCACAGAATTTCTCAAATAACTACATTATAGATGGGACCAAACGTGGAAACTGCAAGGCCTTAAAGATTATAATTTTCTGGACATTGTTAAAAATCAAAACCAAGATATCAGAACTGGGGATAGCTCACAAGTTTAGAGACAGCACTCATTAGAAACCAAATGCTAAAATAGTTATATTGGTAAGGGAGAAAAAAGCTGGGGACATTCTCCAGCTACTTCATCTCTAATAAGTATTTCATTCACTAACTTTGTAATACGGACAATTTCTATCCATCAAGTTATTCAATCATATTTATAGCAGATAAAAATTTACAAGCATTACGTTAGGTACAGTTACCTTATCTCCAAGTAAAAAAAAAAAGACATACATATTTGAATACAAAGGCAGCAAACTGAATTTTCTTATCAGGATTAGTATAATACTTGAATGCAAATAGGACAGCTAGATGACAGTTACAACAGAGACATGTGAAATTCCCCTCATTTTTAGGTGTGATTAAGAAAGCAATACCAGAAATATAGGCAAAAGTGAAAAAATAGGGTCCAAATCAAAAATATGTTAAAAAGCCCACTATGGCCCCAAATCTATGGTAGATCTGTGAGGAGAGATTTCCAGCTAGAAGAACGGGAGTGAGGTGGGATGCTCTCAGATATTTAAGATCATAAAGTGTGGAATAGAGTGGAAGAGCAGGAATGTGCCCACACAGGCTGTGTTAGAGCTCCAAATGTCTCCAGCTCAAGTGACTAATGTGAATGTGCAAAGAGACAACCACTTGAAGCAGAACTTTTTACTGATTAAGTCACTACCATAAATCTCAATATGTTCCCTGCCATATTGGCAGCCTGTCCCTTTTTTCTTTTTAACTGTGGGCCAGATCCTCAGCTGGTATAAGTTGGCATCGCATTTTGTTGCCTTCAGTGGAGCTAAGCCAATTGATGCCATCTGAGCATCTGATATTATATTTCTGTAGCAGTGAAAAAATGATACAGTGGCATTAATTACTACATAGCCATGTCTCATAACCTCATGGCAGGGGTGGAAAGACTTCTCATTTATAGTCAGCAGTCAACATACAGAGTGGAAGGGTCAATTGGTCATTCCAAGCTCAATTTGGTGGCTGTAAAGTTACTAGTCATTCCAAACACAGAAGAAACAACTTTTTATTTTCCTATGTGATTTAAATACTTAAAATTTGTTAATTCACAGGCATGTAGTAGCTACAGTATGTCCTTAAAGCACCACAATCTATTGCATAAAAAATGCAATGGATCTGACATGCAGAAGAACAGGCAACTGAGACAGACAAAAATTTGTTTAACTGAGAATCCCAAGTCCCACTGCCAACAGTAAATGCTAAGGGAAAGAGGGTAAGTACACTCTCATCTGTAAGCATTCTGCTACAGACTAACAGCGTATCAGAGATGCAGACACAGACATTCTTCAGTTTTGATATTCTAATAGAGAAGGTGGTCGGGGGTTTTTTGGTTCAGCAAAGGAAGAAATGGAGCACAGGACGGATTACAGACTGCACATTAGTTTGGACTGTCTTTTACAATGACCTGACACTCATAGTTTATACTCTTTGTGTAAAAAGCCCATATGTTCCATTTCACTGCAGAAGGAAATAATCTTAACAGGAAATCATAACACCCAAATAAAACCCTTCTTCTCTGATGAAATAACACTTCCTACTTTCTACCCAACACAAAAAAGTGTAGGTTGAGACTCCAAGGAACAAGGGCAGGCTCAGACACTTGGACATTCAGTAGAAGTAAAATGATCTCTTGCATCAACACTGTAGATGCAGCAAAGTGTTCATTAACTCACTTAGCTTTTTGACGGTTTTTGTCAGTGTATTTGAGGGAGGGGTAAATGTGGAGTTATTCTGTGGCATTGAATCTATCCGGAGTTATTCTGTGGCACTGAATCTATTTTGGCCTGCCTTAATTTGTATTCCCTGCCCTTCCCAGTATTTCCTCTCATCGATAATTATCTGCTCAGCTCCTAAGTTATTTTGTTTTAAGCACTTCATACCCCCTGGACACTTAACACTGAGATCTTCGTGAGCATTAAACAAGCAGATTGCCGTCTTTGTCTTCAAATGGGTAAAATAAAATTACTAGCCTATCAGACAAAAACATACTTATTCTTCACCTACTCATTAGAATTTACATATTATAGCAGCATGCACATTCCTAACAAGCTTCCAAATGGGGGACTGAAAGTAAGCAGATTCATTCTACAAGTAAATGTAAAATAAATGGCCTTATGTTGGCTGAAGCACATCCCAAAATACAGATAGTTTGCTACAGATATAATGTAACTACTTGATAACAAGTAAAGGCCAAAACATGGGAAGATAAACCCTGGCTTTACTGACTTCAACATGCATTTTGCTTGCAGAAGGACAGACTGTGAAATTCAGGGTTTTAGCCACAAAAGTGCAGAGCTACTGAGAAACAGGAAGCAAAGAAAGAAGGAAAACAGAGAGGAGATATTAGAGAAGACAACGTATGGGGGAAGGATAAGAGTACACAGAAAAAGGTAAGGGAATGAGTAGGAAACAGGAGGAGCAAGAAACTGCAAGTTTCAAAACACTAGTTTTGAAACTTCCAAAAGACAAGTCACTGAATCCACTCATATCTATTAGGAAAATGCCCGGATGCTTCTGAAGTGTCCTCACAGACATGCACATTTGCTATTAGGTTCTGGTATGAGGACACTGACAGAAGCTCTACTACTGTCATTCTAGAGAGCTTTCCCCTACGAACAACTTCAGACAGAGAAATTACAGACTTTCTCTTGGACCCGAGTATATCTGACTGTCACATGTAAGATCCACATTACAAAAAGGTTTGAAACCTATTACATATCCAGTAGAAAATATAAGAGTATTTCAAACAGACACATTCTGCCTAACTCAAATTTAATCCAGTTGATTAAGAATATGACTTAAATTCACATGAAGAGTATCATCCATTTTTTAAAGCTTGGCCTCCCATTTTTATATTATACTTGGCAGAAATACGTCCATATTCAGTCATTTTGTCTCAGGTCGGTGATGGGATCCAGCTGTTCTGATATTGATGAAAATCATAATCTTCAAATATTCCATTTAACTATTACTTAAGAAATATTATTGCTTAAATGAGACACTCCCTTCACAAAAGAATGCTCATGGAAATATATGCCTTACTTTAAAAAAAAACAAACAAGAAAAAACCTGATTTTTTTGTGTCTAAATCTGATAACAATCTATAAGTATGTTTAGTCATCCTTACCATGGGGGAAGAAAGTAAGTAGGGAGTTTTTGCCTGACAGAAATCCTTCAAGTGACAAAGCTCTTAATTTTGACTTCAGTGGAAATTTTGGCTCAGTATGAATTCACAGGATTTGGCCTATGCTTTGCAGAGATGACTGGGATTCAAGTTTATTATTACTTAGATCATTGTTTTGCCAAAATCTCAAAAGCACTCTTAAAAGAACTGAAGGGAATGAGTTTGACAAGAGATCAAAAAGATAAATTATTATTGTGTCCAGTGGACATAAAGTGCCCAGTGGACACCAGCTGGATGGGCAGTAGATGGGAATTAATACAGTTTGGTTTTAGAATGCTAATGTACAAAGTCGAATAATTTCTTTCTTCCCCAAAAGCATGGTTAGAGTTTATATTCCCATTTCTTATGTAATGGAGCTTTCCTAATATTTATTATTTATCAAAAATACTTGTTTTCAATGTTTCCCTAGGAAGTTGATATACACCCAATTTCAATTTCTAATCAGAAAAAACATGCAGCTGTTACCGACAGGCCAAATGCTGAAATGCTTGCCTGGGATTTAGGCTGTCCACTGTTACAGATGCAATATGACTAAGGCTCCCCATGACATTTAGCTGGTAAGCCTGGAGAAGTCTGGCCAGGCACCTTGATAATAAACAGAAATATAAAGGCTGTGCAGCCTCATAACTTCCATATCTCAAGTCTATTTCTCTGTTTCCTACACATTGACTCTTCTTTCTTTCCTTTGAAAAGATGTGGAAGGGAACTAGGAAAAAAAGCTACAAGCCCACAAGAGAGTGTTTCTAAATGTCGCTGAAGAAGGAGACAGGAAAAATACCTCCTCAAAGTGAATCCCAGGTGAAAGCTCCTTGCTACAGTTCTGTAGTCCTAAACAAGACAAGGGATGCAAATATTTTTTCATGCTGGAAGAACCTAGCTTCTTGTATTGACTTCATTAAATTGTTCTTACTTTAACCTGTGATTTTACTAGATAGTAATAATTTTGGACTGTTGCTCACAGGACATCTCTTTTCTGTGCTATCTGTTATGACATGTATGTCACTGCAGAATTTAGCCATGTAAATCTTGAAAGTAACTTGCATCTCTGAAACAATTTTGAAATATTTCTTTCAAGTTCTATACTGTCAAAACTCAGTGAAATTGTGAAAGGCATATGAATATAACATCCATAAAATGTTCAGCTGGCTACACAAAAAAATGCAGAGAATAAGGGTTATGAGAGCAGGAAAATATTTTTAATTACTAAATATTGTTTCTTGAAGCATAATACTCACACCTAGGAACTACACTTTCCTACCTGTAGATCACATCAGTATTACAGGGGTAAATCTCTCTAGAAGAAAAGAGAAATCAAAAGGAAATGAAAAAAACCCACACCAAACAAACAAGGTACTCACTAGGTAGTATCTATCTGCAAATGTTCAACTAACAACTTCACGTTTCCCACTTCTTCTTTCAGCAAAATGCAACACGATGACCATTACAAAACATTAAATTCCCTCTCTGGAGTGCCCGATGTTGGAAGTTCATAAAAAGTTAAAGTATAATACTTAGTAGAAGCCAATAATAATTTT
The DNA here is from genome assembly GCA_035584735.1 of Pseudotriccus pelzelni. Taxonomy (NCBI): domain Eukaryota; kingdom Metazoa; phylum Chordata; class Aves; order Passeriformes; family Tyrannidae; genus Pseudotriccus; species Pseudotriccus pelzelni. The sequence goes on from JAWMRA010000001.1 coordinate 22,143,323, forward strand.
GTGTTAAAATATCCACATAATAAGAATACCCCTGTGATGCGAAATTTCCACCTTACACATTAAATACTAGTGTACTCAAGCTTCCCCTATGCTTGTGGCTTGGACAACGCTCTGCTCAGGAAGATCGGGATAAATCTGTCCTCAGATTATTCTGGTGTGAGCTAGCTCAGAGGAAGAGACTTCTATTCTGATATGGCTCAACCAAAAAAGTACTCTGGACAGATATCCAAGGAAAATAGAAAATACCCCCCAAACAGCAATCATATCATTATCATGTATTAAAAACTAAAATATTTACAGGATTAAGCAGTAACAGCACTGACACGATAACACATAGTATGGCCTCACTCTGCAAACGTCGCTGAATAACCCTAAGTGTGTGCAGTCCCTTGCAGAAATTGTTAAGTGCAGAAAACTACAAAATTTGGGAGGAAAGAGATCAAAAAACTGAAGCACAGAGCAGCGACGTGACTCACTTAAAATTCTATAGAAAAGCAACAGGAATTCATAAATTAAACTGTTTCTGACTTTTGATCTCGTCTGCTGGACACAAGATCTCTCCCATGAGAATAAGTATAACAAAGCAAAAGCAACCCCTCCCTTGACATTTTATTATATTTCTATAATTGTCTCGATATACCAGATCAATTGCATTTGAAAAGGCAGCTATTAAAACGTAACTAGACCATCTTTGGAGCCTTTGTTTGTCAACTGCATCAAACAACAATTCTTCTGCAGAAAAGAAATCAGACTGTATTTTTACAATAATTGCAAGTCGTTTCTAGGAGAAAAAGGTAGCAACAATACCCAAGGAAATAAAATAACACACTTTTGCGCTTTCCCATCAAACCCGATAGTGGTATGGGTTTAAATCAGTCAGAAGCAGCTACGCATGAGAGATTGCGCTCTGCAGGCTCTATCAGTCAGAAGTCAAGGATACACGTCCATGATTTATCATACTTTTCATGGTAATTAGCTAGAGTGCCATTTTGCTTCCAGTAGCATCACTCAACTTTCTTTTTTTAATTTGGTCTTTTTTTCCCTGCAAATGAATTTACATATTTCTCAATCTCTCATCCCCTACTATGTTTTATTTATGAATATAGGCCTTGCTGATGGTAACTTTGTGAAGAAGGTAGTAATTAGTGTACCTATCTGCTAAGTTAATCCCTTTCCCACAATGTCTGCAGAGTAGTTTAAGGTAAGTAACAGTTTACAGTCAATATTAGGTTTAATTATGCTTAATGAGGGTAACTATCTCTGTTTACTAACTGCACCTAGGTGTGTAGCTCCTATATGAGTTTTTCTCCCAGCCTCATTCCGCACTGTTAATAGTGCCACTGTGCAGGGTACGTGCGGTGCTTTAATCCATAAAACTGCTCCAGGAGAGCCAAACAAGTGAGGCACCTGTTTCAATACAGGTTCAGAGGGAGCAGAATGGCCTTAAAACTTTGACAGTTTTGTGTATGGAGAAAGTTTCACTGTATCGTATTTTGATGTATGCAGTGTGCTAGCGAAAAGAGGATAAACCCCAAAAAACCCACAGACATTCCCCAAGCCCCTCATCTTAAAAAATAAAATAAAATAAAATATAGCATTTTTTCCTGGTTTTCAGGAATCATTCACATAAATATTTCCTGTAGGAGTTATTATGTTCTTTTAGCTCATCAAAAGCTGTGTTAACAATTAACACCCTGAATTTACACAGGCAAATGAAGACTTCTTGTCTTACTCGTATTTTATGAGCAGCTATCTTCCACAACTGAAAGAATTCTAGAGGCAACTGAAGATGACACCAATGATGTCTTAGAATCCTATACTAGTAAAAGGTCAAAAGCAAAGCCTCAGATAGAAACCCAGTTCTACTTCAACTGCTCTGTTTTTAGCATCTCAGCAATGTTGTTACTTCAATCTGCCTCTTCCTAATAGGAAGATACAGATTTGAGTTTACTTCATTACTTTTTGCTCTAACATTCTCCTTTGTGATTTCATGTATTATTCCCTTAAGAAATTCATGCAATGGGAATTTTTTTCATACATATTTATAACTACCTATGAAAAATATACCTTCCTAAATCTTTGATTCCCTAGGACGCATGGATTTAGGGGGGTTTGTGTGTGTGCATGAGGGACTAAGTTTGCAGGAGATGTGCTGAAAAACAAAGCTGTTTGATTTCTAGTAAGAAATGGAAGTTGAACACACAGAGAAATTGTTCTGTAAATGGAGAGGTTAGTTCATTTGATTTTTCTAAGGCAGTAAGAAGCGAGTTCTACATTTCATTCATATCACAGAAATGTGACATTTCCTCAGACAAAGCTTAGGGGGGTTATTTTTTTTCCTCTTTTTTTTTTTTTTTTCCTAGTGAGCACTCTGCATGAGTCCACATGTTCCCTCCTTATCTTTGTCATTGGCAAGACTTCAAGAAAAAAATCTCTGGTTAGAAAACTGTTCAAAAAAGCAGGAAAAACTTCTGCTAAATCATGCTTTTTGTTTTTTAGAAACCACCCATTTTACAATTACTTGACTGTCAAACAAGCAGTTACTAAATTAAGATTTTATTTAAAGGCTAAACTCCCTAATGCTGCAAGCTATATCCAGATCAACATGCTTTGACTATATAGGTTTCAAAATGTAAGCTTAAGGCTTATAGGTATTATTCCTACAATGTGCCAAACTAACCCTAACACTCATATTACTGGATGTTAGGGAAAAGGTTTCTAAAAGAGAAGTGAGATTTCGTAACTGACGTCTTTCCCTCTCAACACTATGTTCCAAAAAATGTGATCTCAATATGTAAACACAAGTTTAACTACTATGTAAAACTGCCAATAGCTACATCACAAGAAAGAAAAGATACCTGTTTTCAAAGTGACAATATATTTTTTCTTTTGTCATTTAGGAAATCAATACTCAGATAAACATGGACTTATTTATGAGATAGGAATTATTTACAGGCACATATATTCTTCAGAAAATTGGTAAGGTTTTGTATCCAAGAAGAGTAAAAGAGGTCACATTACTTCTTCAACACAAAGTCCAGCATCTAGGTTAATTTAATGACTTAAAATAATACAAGATGACACTGAGAATCTGGAAAATTTAAACAGCTCATGATTTCAAAGATAGATTATGGAAAATCTAACTGGAGAATGTAAAGAGCAATTAATACAACTGGTCAACACCAGGAGAGGGCATATTCAAGTTACTTCTCCCCTGGTGCTGCCTTTCAGTTAACAGCATAAACAAAGCTTGGGTAACTGAACATTAGTCTATTTTACTAAAGCACAGTCCTCAGGTTGGAGACAACAGGACTATCTGCAGGGCACTGATGTTCAGTGCACATACACGAGTAACTGTCTCCTCAAAAATCTACAGGCAGATCTCACTGAAAGGTAGATGGATGTAGGCATTACTACGAAAATCTCTGCTGCTCCCCTCCCCAGACAACTGGTTGAAAAAAAGTTCCCCACTCTTCTCAAGAGCCTAGGAGGAAGGTGGGCTTGCTTATTTGGATCAGTCTGGATAATAATCAGTTTTTTCACATTGCAGTGTTGCCTCCACACACCTCTCTGCTCAGATTCACCAATTACAATGAAGAAAAGTGGGAGGATGAAGATTTTTTAAACTAATTGCAAAATAACTGAAGAAAAGCTATTACTCAAACATAAAGACTTTGAATATGTAAAAATATTATTTTTCAGTCACTTTTAAATGAACTGAATCTCTGCTGCCGTATAATGTCTTGGCAAAGAGAAAGGCACCGTCCCTTGATGACCTCTGAAGTAATGATAAGAGTCTCCAGTCTTGGTGGAGGAGATCACCTGAGAGACATTGTCTAGCGGCATCCTGAATCTCAAGGTGGCTTAAATTATTATATTGAATTATTATATTGAAATAGTGTGTCTCATGTTTATAGCCCAGTCAAGTAGCTGGGATTAGAAAATTGTGTTTTAGCCACATACCAATAAAACTGTTACAAGAAATACATAGAACATGTAGACCCAGATACTGAGAACTTGGGGCAATCTCATTTCATAAAAAATCCCAAACACTGAAATGTGCCTATAAACATTATTGTAAAGATATTTAAATTCAGAGGAAGGAAAACAGATCAAAGTTCTGCAAATGACCACAATTCAGATTAATAAAAACTTATGTAATTAAAATGCTCTATGAGTGACTAAGTAGCAACATTTCTTGCTTCTTTACTTTCTTCTTCAGTACTGATTTCTTGCCAGAAAAAATACAAGTTTTCAGCTGCTTGTCTTTTAGAAGAGCCTCTGCCTACTTTCATGATTCTCCCTGCCATCCTTAAGATATGCCTTCGGAAGGCATAGAGACTTGTATAATCCCCCAAGTCCTATTAATATCAGTAAGAATGATACAAGTTTGATTCAAAAGAACCAAAGAGAATGACTAAAATGGCCTCAAAGCTGGTTTTCAGAGTCAAAATGGTCTACCTCATCTACTTGGCATTAAAATGTGCTGCTGCCACATAAGTGGTCCAGCTCCCACTGCTGCTGACTTCTTGCTGTCTCTCCCTTTGTTGTCTGCTATTTTATTTGCTGGTACAGAAGAAATTGGGGGTTGGTCTTATAATGTCCTACACTGCTGATAACACTGAGTTATGCAGTAACTCTACTCTGCTAATTGTACTATTGCATAACTTAAGGTTGGTTTTGACTGGAAGGTTTACAAAATGAACGAAGCATGTGGAAGGTGCTCAGCAGCATCTCCACAACGTTACCATAAAAATATCTGATTCAGCTCCAACAGGAAAACAGACATCCATCTATACAAAGAGGAGACAGGGAGAGAAAGAGGGAGATACTGAGACAGAGAGGAAGAGAAAAAGAAATAGAGAAAGAGAAAAAAAGAGAAATAAAGGGAAAGAAAGAAGGAGAGAATGAGGGAGAGAGAGAAGGGGGAAAGGCTTTCACAGTACTACTCAGAGAAAGGTATATATATTGAACTTTGCAGGACACAATAATGTTCAAAGTTAAAATCTTGTACCACCAGAAAAAGGATTTAACCCTCCCTTTAAAAATTAGTTCCTTGTCAACCCAAGTTCTACTTTTGTGGAAGACCATGGAAACCAAGTGCCTATTGGGTTTTAAAAAGGCAACAGAATAGAAATCTGACCAGGAGAAGAATCAAAAAAATTCACTGTCCTGAGCTACCCACTGAAAAAAATTAACTTCCCCAAAACAAACACCAAAGGCATTAAAGATCAGTACTTTAATCAGGCATTAAAGATCAGTACTTTAATCTCTCTGGACACCTTAATTTGACACCTGGACAACAAAATTGCTATTTATTATTTCCAGTGATGGTAAACTGACTCACTGGCATACAAGAAAGAATTTAAAACCAAATTATGTTCCATGTGGCAAAAGTGCCGTGTGTCACCTGTGCCATATCCTCCAGATATCCTCCAGTTCAGATGAAGAAGAAAATGAGAATGACTGAAAGGAATTGACCCTGGTATACATTTAAGAAAAACCATTGTGGTTTCATACCTTCTGCTGAATCTCAGAAGACTTCACTGACATGTACTCTTCACCTATACTTTTTCCCTCCCATTGAACAGGGGCATTGTCTTTTTCATAGGGGAAGTATCAGGCCATGGCCCATGGCAAATCAATATGAATCACTGACCACATGATTCAAACATGTGCTCTAAGAAACCGAATTTTAGCATCCTGAAACTCCACTCTTCAAGTGTGGACTGCAGAAACCTGTTGTGTCAGTGTGTTGGTTAAAGAGGCAAATCCTTTCACATTCATTTTCAAAAATGGTAAAGGAGGGAGGGTAAAACATTACACCTCCGATTTTTGCTTTTTAAATAGAAAAAGCATGCACACTGGCCTTGCATTGTTAGCTTTATTGGAGTATGTGCTGAACAACGTAACACATGTGCATGAAGATAAACATTAATACACATGCACAATGCTGAACTTTGTGTTGGCAGCCAGACTCCAGTAACCCATGTCCCCTGGGCAGAAATCAGCTATGAAGGAACAGGAAAGAGTCAGTGTAATGGTTAACTAGCCCAGTGGGATATTATTCATGACAAGTAGAGATGCAGTAGTGCAGGGTGCGATGCTGGTCACCTTTCGCTGCAGAATACTGGTGGATGCCTGGAATCAAATTCAGCACTGAAAAAAAGCAGCAAATGTGGTATCAACATAAGAAAGAAGCTGAAATTCCCCTCTTGGAGTTTGCATATCAGGAAGACTTCTGCAAATGCAGAGATTTCCTGTGAAGCTTGATGTTGAAAGAATGTGACAGATTCCAATTTATCAAATACGAATGCATAGGTTTGGTAAGATTAATACTGGTATCACATCTAGGCAATTATTCCCTATACAGCAGCAAGCAATCAACTCTTACGGCAACTGGGAAGTACCAGTGTTGATAACTGCAACGATGGCATCAGGACTGCAACAGGTGGTTAAAGAGCATTCATTTAAGTGACAGACCAAATCATGAGTCTTTTACCTATAGCTAATCAGGGAAAAACCCAAGTCATCATGGCTGATCCCCCTCCTTTGGTGCTTTTACCCTACAGTCTCCCACAAGGTCCAGAAACTCTTTCAAAATACTTTCAAATCTTTCAAATTCCTTTATAGTAGAGCATTAAAAGGAATGTACCACAACACCCACTACATTTCTTTCAGTGCTACCTCAGTCAGCATTTTGCACAGGGGTAATACACTACTACCTGGACTTCAGCTTGAAAAGACAAATTCCATCAGGTTTTTTTCTAGCTTTCAATGATTTAACTTCATCAGCCATTGCAGAAATGACAATCAAAAATTCAATTTTATTTTTATTTTCCAACAAAAGCATTTGCTTCTTAGTTATGAAGACCTTGAAATAAAGTATTTAGCAAAAACAAAACAAAAAAAAAAGGCAATTTTTTTCTTTCAATAAACCCATTTTCCCCCTTGAAAGGGTTTCTTCTGTGTGTGGATTATTCATTTACTTTAATTATTTTTGAAGTGCCTCTGTTTGAGTGGGTAGGAGTTAAGTATCCACAACACCAAAGTAGGTCCTAGAATTAGTTGCTGTAAACAAAATGTTCTGCAGTGGCCTAAATCTGCGCAAGCACTAAGCCCTGAGTGTTTTGGAAGTCTTTTTCCACTAAGAGTACTTCAGGGGACCCTGAAAGCTATAGGACCCAGGTTCCTGATAATGTATTATTGGACTTATGTTGTATCTTTCCAACCAGGAACACACAGAAATCCTTTTCCTCGTTTTGCAGGAAAACAAAAATGTCATTCTTATTTAGACATGGATAACAAAATCCCACCTGGAAGAGGCTGTAACTAACTAAAGCATCTAACCAGAAATTTTAATCTGTCATAGAGGAGGATTTGTTAGGACACAGTGGCCAAGTAAAATAAGAGAAGGCAGAGAGACAGAACAACACACACAACCAGGCATGTAATCAAAAACAAAAAACGATCTTTCATAACCTCTCTAATCACAGCTCTCTCTCATACACACACATACATTGCACAGATACAGGAGTACTTAAGTTGTTACCCTTTGTTGAATGTTTCCAGTCCAGATAGCTTTCTGGTTAATTAGGTACACACACACTAAAAACAACGACAAGAAGAAAACAAGCCAAAAAAAGCCCTAGGAAAACTTAAGATAGAAGCGTTTGGACATAGTTATGAGCACACATCCACAGAGAGAAGAGGAGGAACTGAATCTGGGGAAAATACACAAGATTAGCACTTTATAGGCAGTGGGCACTGAGTGGAACAAGGATTCCAAAAATAAACACATCTAACATTTAAATCTCAAGCTGTATTTTCAGTGGCACCCCTTCTGTCATGACTGTATGTACATTCAAAACCAAAACTCCAGCAGCAAAACATCCACAGCGTTAGGAATTTCAGTTTTCAATCTCATGGGAAAGCTACCATCTAAATGTTCCACTGTACCCACGGGCTTCTAACACCACATTTTGATTTAAGGACACAGATGCAATAAAACTAAAACCAAAGACAGAGAAAGCAACTGAAATGAAGCGTTTGTGCTACCCATTCCTTCACGGATATGGAAGATGCGATGGAGGCATCTGGAAAACCAGAGGATATCTTCTCTGATACACCTCATTTCATAAGTCTCCCCACTTTAAAACTGCATTTCTGTGCTCTGCCCATACTTCCATATACATTTATAGCTCCTCTGCACTGTTGCCCATAGTTACACCCAGTATTTACAGGTAAGCCTGCAACCCTGTTCCTCCATGGAGGTAAAACAAAAGAGAAAGGAAAATAGCATGAAGGAAAGCAGGAAACAATTCTGCACTTACTCGTCTGTAGTTGGTAGCTATATCCTAGGAACAGTTGCTTTAAAATACAAGTTGTTGTTGAGGTTTGATTTAAAAATCTCTGTCAGTTTTGACATTCAGGTGAAGGTATTGCTGCTGGCTCCAGATTAATTTGCATATCTTATCACCAAATAAAATGTCTGAGGTGTGCACCAATCTGATGAAATTATAAACAAGAGTCCACAAAAGTACACTTGCCTTCCTGTTTGATTTCTGTCCTGTTCACTCCTCTATAATAAATTATATGATCATCTCATTCTAGCTAGATGTTTAACTGTGAATGTAAAAAGGAAAATGATAGCAGCTTATTCTTTTCCACATTTTACAGCTGAGAACCTGACAAAAATGTGAATTTTGGGAACAAGCAGAAAGCTCATTTTGTTACAATACACCTACTCTTTAGTTGCCACAAATTTAGTGGACAATTCCATGAAATTATGTATTTTTAAAAATAATTTCCCACCCTGAAAGTAAATAAATAAATGCAACTACACCTCTTTTACAACAAAGACAAATATACATGCTTAACTTTATGTTCTGCAATTAATCTCATGTACTTCAACAGGATTACTCATAATGCTGTAAGTGAAATACATGTGTAAATCCTTGCAGAATCATGGCCTGAATTGCCAACAAAGTTGTATTGCACAATTAAATGCCTAGGTCTAAAATGGCTCTACAGAAGGTCCAAAAAAAAAGCCTTTAGGCATAATAAGTAACAAAATCTACTCCAGAGAGCGACTGTGGGAAAAATAGCATTTAAGGGTGTTGCCCTCTCTTGGGGAAATTCACCTGCCACCAAATCCTTTCATTAATTCACCTTCTTCCTCTACCAGTTACCACCTTAACTGACCACTCCTTTCTCACCCATCAAATACCACTGGCCATTTCCACATTTCCTCTGCTGCTGTGTGAGGAAGCAGACAGGAGATGCATCTCAGCCGTTCTTTTGCCCAGTGAAGCAGGATGAGAGCATAGTCTGTTACATTAGTTAGCACAGTAATAAAGAGTTCATGTGCTAATTAACCGAGCTGGGTGCACAACTTTGCTCTGTAGCCTGTTGCTGTACTATTCACAAGCCAGTGTCTCACTGAAAATTGACCAGTAAACACTGCGGACAATCCTTAACCTATTAGTGGAGTTCATTACAAGAAGCTGCTGATCAAAATGTATACAAATTGGATACCTAAACTGCCCTGTCTTCTGATGAGTAGCTTTACCATCTGCTTTCTTCTGCAAACACACATGAATGGCATATTAGAAGTTACTCTCTGTACAAGATCAAGTTTTTGACTAAAATCCATGGCTTCCACAAACACTTCTGCTTGTAAATTAACTTAGTCAGAAATATTAACTAAAATGCCAGGAAAACAAAGTCAATCCCTTAAAAGTTCAAATGACTATTTGTCACAAACATTTCACCTCTACTAATGAACTGCAAAAATGAATGATAGAAAATGCAAAACTGTATTATGTTTAGCAGTTAACATTTTAATAAGGAGGAGATTAGCAATTTTTAATACCTCCAGTGCTTTGTTATATACAGTAGCACAATAACTGAATATTTTAATTGCTAATTATTTAGACCTCATTCAGTTCTCACTCAGGCAAAACTCCCATTGAGGGACTCTTGCCTGCGAAAAGAGCTACAGGATTTGTTTTACTGTAATTTGAAAAAAACTTTATATATCATAAAAACTATCAAGTTATAGTGAGACAAAAATCATTAAATCCTTAGCAACATTAAATCCTACTGAAAGTCCCACTGACTCTTAACGCCAATGTTTTCATATTAAGTAAAATAGATAATTGCAGTTTACCAGTTGTAACTTACCTGTATAATTTATGCCCAGATATGCTGGTGGCTCTTAAAGAGGTCTAATAATGTTTTGATTCTTCTTACCTTATCCCTGCTTTTCTCCTGTGGGAAATCTCCATTCAAATGTGATAAGGAAACAGCATTTCCAAACAACTATGATATCAACACCTTCAGAAACACAAAAATTAGCATTTGGTTTTACCTTTTGCCTTCGGACTCCAAAAGGGTTAAGAGCAGCTCTCAACACTTCTCTCTCGTGCTCCTGTAAAGAAAAGAAAAGAAATGCTTATGTTTAGGGATTTGCACACAAAAAACCTTGAGTTTCCATAACAGTCAAATAGCTCTTTGTTCAGTGGGGAAAGTGGGTGGAAGGCTGTATGTATACATATATATATATATATATAAACATACAGCTATCTGAGGGAAGACAAAACAAAGTCCTACACATTCACATGTAGTACACAGGTGACACAGATAAACTGTACTAGTATTTCAAATGTCATTATATACACATGCTTCAGAGAGAACAGTTATACAGCTGGACACCAAATTAATAGGGAGAGATTTCTAACACTCAATGCTTTAAAAAAAAACCCAAAAAAAACCAACCCTCATTTTTTCCATTAAGTGTAGTTTCACTCTTAAGGATAAGCATCACAACCAAAGTTTTGCCACTTATGTTTGTCCTTCAAATGCACTTTGGAAAAAGTTACAGGTAAGTACTCTAACATGTTGAGTCTGAAGAGTTTTTTGTTTTAATTTTTTTAAATTAAAAAATGTGTATAAAGTCTTCACATCTTTCAACTGTAAATGGCTTTAATGAGTAAAATGTTCAGAAAACCTCCCCATCGGCTCCACTGAAAAAAAAAGAACTAAAAGCACACTTAGTGCCATATACTATTAATTATCAAAATGTCCAGAAGTGGATGGCACACAGCTGAGGAAAGAGTCAGCATTTTGAAGACTGAAAGTAAGACTTGGGCACTCTCCTTCACCAATACAGAATATGGTTTAGGGACCTGATTGGTGTAGTTTCCAATTCCTGTTATAAGAGGTTCACTTAGATTACAGTGCTCAAATCCATTCCAGCCAGGCTTCTTGCTTCCTTGCAGAAGCAGTGAGATCCTTCGGTTGCCCTCAAGTGCTGACTTTCCACTTAAGAACCTGTGTTCAGAGCTAATGCCAGCTTGAGTATGGCAGGACTAACTAAGACTACCGGTATCCTTTAATAACATAATTTTTCTCTAAAACAATATTGTAGATAAATTATTAAAATAATTTTTAAATTAAAAATAATCGTATATTATAAAATTAATTTCTGTATTTTGCTAGAGGGGGGTTTACATAGCTAGCCACAAAGATATTTTAACTACTGGGATTACTGTTAAGAACATATTACTTATCAGAAATGAGCTAATCTTTGGAGCACCCTTATTTATTTAGAAAGATCTCAAATAAAAAACATGTAACACCAGTAGGCTTTCAGGCTTGGCATTTCCAAGCCTGACTTCCTACCGGTCCTGGCTATGACAGGAATGCTTCTGTTTCTTTCTCTGAGACATGCTCACAATTTCTTTTCAGATCTTGCCTTTTTCCCCTTGTTTTCTGGGTACCTTCTACCTCAGATGATTACAATCAAACAATGCCTCAGCTTCAGCATTCACGGAAATTTCCCTCTGGCAATCTCCCAGGCTATGTGTGTTGGTTCTGAGTGTACTCAGCATAGTCTGTTCTGTAGCAGCTTCCGCTGTTTTCAGGGAAGAAGGTTTATTTTGCCTGATCTAAGGCTGTGCAACATGTGCTTCAGCTTTTGTAAGGTCTGCAGTTGCCTGAATGGAGAGACACACTGGACAGCAGCTGTTAGCACTTCCCAACAAGGAAGGTCTGGAATGGTCTGTCAGTTCTGCACAGACAATGAAAAAAGCAAAACAGAAGACCTAAAATACGGAGTAATGAGGATAGGAGTTTGACCTTTAAATGCTGCTAGATGTGTTGCACAAGGATATGTTTGATTTAAGTGATACTGTTAGGTATGAAACTGCACTGTTCACTTAATGTCCACCTCATCTAACAACTGAACCACTCTGTACTTGCTGGCACGCTGCGTGGCTCTGCTGAGTGAGCCTGGTAAGAGAAATGGTGGCTCTGGTGAACCTGGAGGAGCTGAAAAGCATGGAAAGAGCATGGGAAATTCTGATCACATGGTGAAAGAGAAAATTTTCTATTTGAAGACCAACTGCTCAGTCAGATCTCCACTGGTGTTTAGACTCCTCAAGCTCTGCAAAGGTTTAAATCCAAGTCAAAAGTTTCAATTTCTCTTCTCAAGCCTACTGTCATTTGAAATTTTGTACAAGTACGCATCATGTACCCAGCTACCCTCTTGCCACTTGTAATTTTTGCCAGAAAGTGCTGTACGAGAGTCTGTATAACTGTTACAGTTACTTTATTTTCACGATCATTAATTGATCCTTTATAAACATTTGAATGTCTGAGTTTAATTAGTGGCAACATTTCTGCCACAGTTTTTAAAACTATTTTTATACATGATTTAAATTAATCAAGCCTTATACTTGAGATGGTAATTTGTTGGACAAAACCAGCTACCTCCAGGCATTCACTTTGTTTTCAATTCCAACCTCCATGTTTAAACTTAATGGTTTAGTTTAGATTAACAGCTTACTGCTGATTCAAATTATATCATGTAATCAAGTAATACCCTCGAAATCTGACATAATGGAGTGAAGAACCGCACACAGCTCAGGAAACCACTTTTGCTTTTTCACTTTTACATGAAAGTTAACTCCATGTACTTTACAGCATAGGCTCACAATAGGCTTGCTGGCATCAAAATCATAAGTACATCTCAATCCTCAGAGAGGCTTGAGGTAGGTCATGGTAATTTCCTAGAAAAATGTGCTTTCAAGGGTGAAGTAAATGAGGTACACTTATTAAATCTTCTTTTTCAATATCTAATCCTACTACAGAACTAAGAAATACAAAAATGAATAAGTTAAACAGTCCTAAATAAAAAATGCCTCTTCACTATGCCAGTTGTGTGTACAGTAAAACCAGCATACTGTACTGCTGTTCAAATGCAAACAAGAAAGAACTATACATACTTGTTCATTTCCTTATGTTGATGCCTTACACCCTGCATGGACTTTTACACTTGCTACTAATGAAAAAAACACTATGCAGTGGCCTATCATCAGATTGAGTGAAACCGAGATAAATACATTCCATTCAAGAAAATGTAAAGAACGCATCGATTTTATTTATGTTTTTCCTCAATGTTATGGAGCTTTCATGGTGAGGGGAGCAAATACTGTAGGATAGTGTCTGTGAGGGTCTTCTCTTTTAAGATTCTATATTTAAGAAAAAAATTCAAAGAGTAAAATAAATTATATTAGCATCACTCCCTTCCAAACATAGTCATCATACATACAAATTAAACTCTGGTAGCAAGTGAATGAAAGGAATCATTGTTGATGAATGCTGCAAATATGGGAGCCAAAAGCATTTCAGACAATGATTCACTGTGAGACTACCCGTAAATCTCTTGGTTTGCTTTGAGATTCAGTCAACCTGGCATGAAGCTTGGGCAAAGTATGTCCTTCGAAAACGGACAATGCATCACAGCAACGCTCTGAAAAAAAGACTCAGAGACTAGTGTGAGAATTTAATGCTCGTGGAAAAGTCTTATCTGGCAGGCTTAGAGCTTCAAATCCTTTAATTTTCAGGGCAATATTTCTGTCAGGAGAACCGGCTGGTTCACACAGGCTTACCACTACCCCTCACTTTGAACTGAGGGGCCATGTTGAGTGGCCAGGTTTTGTGGCTGGTTCAGCCTTTCACTGGACTTACAACAACAGACCAATTATTACCAACTGTAGTAATGGCTTTTGTGACATGGACTTTGGTCCACTGATAATTACAACTGGGATCTCTTTAACTTGAGTCAAGCTTGTCTATCTGGAGAGGGGGGGAGAGGAGGAAGAATAAATCAAATGATTATGACAAAAATTGTATTAAATTCCATGATAAAGTCTGAAGAATTTCTCAAGACAACTGCCCAAAGCAGACCACTGACTTAGTCTGCAAATATAAGACAGTGAACTGGATATGAGCTGGCTTTTTTGCAAGAAAGAAAGCTTCGTACATGTATGGAAAAAATTTAAAGAAACTACAGTGCTACAGTTCCATTCTTAACACCTGAAAAAGTATTTTAGAAACCAATTTAAATACTCTGTGCACTTCTACATATTATTTGAAAAATACTATCTGCCCATATTTATCTCCATGGAAGACTTGGATTAACTGTGTAGGCTCAACATAAAACTACTGTTAAAGGCAGCGGTCACGTGATGGAGAAAGGGGAATATCTGTAACACTATCTGTCAGGTTGACCTCCTCTTACCTTAATGTACCATAATTTTACTTAAACAGAAATCATCACCTGGAACATGAGAAGCAAATGGCACTTTTAATATCAGAGGTACTAGCAACGAGCCTGTATATTTCTTCAGAAGGAAATACCAAAGCAGATAGTGAAATAAAACATGCCATGGTAACAGATGAACACTTCAACTGTCAACAAAATCAGGCTATTAATTCTCACTTAAACAGTCTTTTTAAATCTTTGATTTTCAATATACAGTCCAAAGATCACTCTCACATTTCAGCAGCTTTTGTCTTCTAATGCCGATCACTTCAAATGACTTTTCACACTACTCAGAGCTTTCTCTCCCCTTTGGAAAAGGTAAGTGAAAATACCAAATGGTATCTTATTCTGCCAAGACCAAAGGAAGAGTTCAAACGTTAAAAAAAATTAGGCAATGGCTTTGCTTAAGGTAGGAAGGGAATGTGATCAGCAGTGGGGTGGATCACTGCCTGGCAGGGTAGGAGGGGGAACCAAACCTGAACCTAAATTTCTTTTCATTCTCTGTTTCATTCTATGTTCAAGTCTAGACTATGTAAACAGCAACCAAAAATTACTGGATGGAAAACACAGAATTATTTTGCTTCTCATCATATTATTTTCTCAAGTGACAGATATGAGATTCAAAGGGAACCTGGGAAACTACTACCTGTTAATTTCCACCAAAAGCAAAGGTGTCCAGACTGATCTACTTGGACTAAATTATCACCTGCCACCTCTCAACGGACAGTTCTAAACATGTCTGGGAGACCAGCTCACCTGCTGTTGGCCTCTCAGTACCTTCTCAAAAGACAAAGACTCAGACTTCATCATCTGTCAGCTTACACCAGATTGTAACTCGCTCAAACAACAAGAAAACAGATATACAATGTGTCTGTTACCTGATCTTTTCCTTCTGATTTTTGTTCTATTTCTGAAAGAGAACAAGGCTGAAACTTTCCTTTGACTGAGATGAACCAAATGTCACCTCATAACAAAGAGAGACTTCTCTGTCTCTGGTCACTGGCAACACAAAGTAGGAATCAAAAGTGCCGCTTTTGTCTGAAAAATCATTATCACCTTTAAAATTTAATTCTCTCAAAGCACTAGAGACTAGTCTGGAGGAATGCAGAAGGGAAGCGAGAGATGACAATTCACCATTTTCTCCAGAGGCTATGTGTCCCTACAGAATTTGCTTCCTGTGCAGTGCTTAACTCCTTGATGCCTTTTCTCTCATGAACTCTTCCTTGGCAGAAACTTCTTCAGATTTAAAAATCAGAACATGAGCCAAGTAAATAAAAATAAATAAATAAATAAAGTTCAATGTCTATAAAAAGCACACAGACTAACCTGCTTAATTATTAACAAGTAAACATAACAAATTTTGAATTATTTACTTAATCTTTTTCAGCTACAAACCTCAGACTTTTAGAGCATGAAATACATGCTTTATTTTAGGACACAAAACAGGTATTTTATAAGGCTGTGGACTTTTTTTTTCTTTTTGAAGGTGGGGTTGTTTTGAAGAATACACATTTCTTATTAACCCCAAAATACCTTCCTCTTACCAAACCATGATGGAATTTTAAATAGAGAAATAAAGGTTTTAGTATAAAGATCCTGTATTCACGTGTTTGCTAGTGAATGAGATGGCTGTTTCTGACTTGCAGCTGAGCAAAAATAAGATTCTTGTGAGGCATATGCACCTTCTCCTGTTTCTGTACATCTGCTAGGAAGAAGCTGGAGTCAGAGGGAGAACCTGGTGAAGATTACAGACAGAAATTCTACAATGCGGCATAAAATAGCCCCAGGTACGATCCCATTTTCTTTACGAAATAAAGCTACCATGCCAAAGGAAATCTTATCTGTGCCTGCAAATTTTAAAAAAGGTCATTGCCACTGGACACTGAGGTTCTGATGAGATGGTCTTCTAGTCCTGACCTCCAGCTGGGTCCATCTCCTTCTGACACATTGTTCTGCCTAATTCAGTGCTGATAAGACACAGCCTTCCTGGATGATATGCTGCAAATGAGGGAAGTGCAGAGTTTTTTGCTGGATAAAACAAGTGACATTTCTTTACCTACTGAAATTAGCACATACCCTTTGAAGTCCCCAACAATCAGTAGTGTAAAACTATGCCATGCCCTCCTCAGTAACCTCAGGCCATCAAACTGTCATAATTTTTTTTCTGAATGGTAGTATCATCATCATCATCATCATCACAGAAGAAACATGGCTGGGAATCTCAACAATTTTTCCTAACTAGCATTTCATGGAAATTATTCTATAATATTGCTTTTGAAGCCCCGGATTAATGAAGACATATGCATATACACTGAAGTTGTACACATGAGACATGTCACTAAAAATCTATTCTAAAGTTTGGCACACAAGCAAAGTCTTCACAAGAGCATTACGATAATATTTAACAAGGTATTCACACATTAATATTCCCTCATCATTGTTACTAATGTGTACAATGTGACATCTGATAACATACTTATTAATCTACTGTTAATTGCTATTACGGTTGGACATAATTTGGTTTTTTCCTGGTTTTAAACCTTAAAAATTTTGTCAGTATTTATGTATTATACTTCTGGGTTTTTTTGCCTACCAAAGCCTTCCAAAGGTGCAATTCAGGAGATGAGACAGTTAATCACAGAGCTGGCTTAGTCTCTAATTTAGGTGGCCTACTTATGTTAGCAACATTTTATTAGCACATTATGCTGTATATTTAATATTTAGTACACTGTGTGAAAATGGTTTACTGTGTACTGCTCACACAAATGACTTACAAATTCTGTTTGACACATAGAGAAGAGTGTATAAGTAATACATGTATTTCTAAGTATACCTAACGCTACAGAAAATAAGGATAAAAAGAAGACATGTAGAGAAAACGCTAAAATGTATCTGTGATGGAGTTAAGCTTACAAATACTTTGGCAGACAAAAAATGCAGCATTAGGGATATATGCACAATGCCCATCCTTCCTTTAACTTTTGATTTCAGCTGAGGCTCCTTTGGAAGCCTCAGCTGCAAGGAAAAGGACTTTCATAATTGCTGAAGTCTCACAGTGGAGATAATTGCAACAAAACATACAGCAAATCCTCCCAAAACCTTTTGTATTTTACCATACCCAAAAGACAAAGAAGGATCTTTCTTTTGAGTTTAGGAGTGCTTTCAGAACAGTTTTCAAGAGGCAGAAAAGTTAGAGATGTCCTCATGAATTATGCAGCCTTTCCAGCCTGTACTTAGACAGTGCTAGCTGGAAGCCCCAGGGAAAGATGCCCAGCGCATGTGAGCAGCAGGTGGTACCAGAGGAGAATCGCTCAGGCAAAGCAGATCCAAGAGTTCCTTGAAGAGCTGGAGAGCAGCTCTGAGCAGGGATCCCAGTTATCTACCTACAGCTGTAGCCAGTTTGGTTTGTACTGACATTCAGACATTACCACTGGAAAGGATATTTTCACTTTAGTCCTTAGTTACGAGGAAAACTATACTGGTTTTCGTGCTCCTCCTACTTAAAAAGGGAATCAAAGCTGCACCAGCAGGCATTTGAAAGGGCCAGATAAGGGAAAATCCTCTAGCCTGACATGAATCAGTCCTATGTGAAAACACCCATAAGCAGTCCTGGTACAATTCTTACACTTGCTTTTGATCTCTAACAAGTGAAGCATTCACATTTATCAGAAAGACGTTTTTTGTGAAATCAACAGACAGGTGAGTGCATCAGTGTGAAGGAAGAATGATAATCTCCCAAGACAAGTGATCTCCAGTTGTCTCTGAAGCCCAGTTGCCGCTGATACCCCAGTTAAGACAGAAAACATCATCAAAAGGCAAGAAAACTTTTTTGCAATCAGTAACGTACAGCTTTTCGTATTTCTTCTTCTGTGTAATTTGTTAATATATCTGTCAATACTTTCATAATGAGGTGGCTAAGACAGGTGCTAAGACTTCCCTAAATACCAAACTTCTTTTTCGCAAAAATATATGCTCACACCAAAAGCATTTTTTTTCTGTTGGTGAAGTATTTCCAGTATTGTAACAAAGGATCCTTACTGTTTATTACAATGCCTGACAAAATATCAGTTCCAAAGCTTCTCTCAGTATCTTCAGTTGATGTTTGTCAAGTGACATTCAAAACATTTTTATTTTGAAAAACAAAACAAAATTGAGCCTATTTCACATTCTTTTTATTCTTGTACTTTATAGAATTTTTCAAAATTATTCCAATACATGTATAACACTTACATGGCTTACCTAAAGTGCCTCACAATAGAAAAATTTAGTTCACATTTCCTCTAGGAAAAAAACCACAAAACAAAACAATCTACAAAACCTCTCAGAAAATGTATCTTTCTCCAGTTATATTCATTGGGGAACATTAAAAATTCAATATTTGCCACTTTGCAATGACTTCTGGACAGAAAACAGTTTCTTTATGCTGCAATAGGTTCTTCTAGTCTAAACATAAGGGGAATTAGAACAAAAGTACACACTTGAAACAGTACTACATATAACACCCACAAAACATTTTCGATCCTGACATCACTTTTCCCCTTATTTTTTCTGATCATTCCTACCATTCACTACAGATACAGTATTTATTTTTTATGATGATTAATATATAAAAATGAGTACATAGAAACCAAGTAACAAGAATGGGTCTAATTAAAAATTAATATTATTACAAAAATAACTATTATATTAATCACTATGAAGACAGATATTCAGATCAGTAGGACATTTTTAGTTCTAACACTCATTGTGCTTTAAGGACATGAGGACAGTCAATTTAGTAAAAATCTTAGATGAGATAACAGCAATACATAGTATTTGTATTAAAACCATGCTGAGAGCTATACTGCAAGTTAGCAGATATCTCCATTACAAGAATGCATCATACCTTACAGGACAAATATAAAGTTTGTACAGATTAAGATCTGAAGGCAACGATCCAAAAGGGTCTCTACATTTTTAGCTGAAAATTCACCAGCAAAAGTGAAGGAATAATTGTGGATCAAACGTACCTTTGCTTAGCCTTACCAAAATCAATGAGATTCAAGGATGAATTTTACTCACTGCTTATTACACAGTAGAGTTTTTAAAATAAGGAAGCTTTATTACAAATACTTTCCCTGGTAAATCTCTTTCTTTAGGTGATACTTCGTAAGATTTGAATAGGACCTACATATGTAACTTCTACCTATATTTTTTTTCAAACTGGCACTGTTCTTCCATTTAATACAGGTCAATGGATTATCCAGGGTTTTGTCCTGTTATGTTAAAGGAGACTAAACAAAGTTTCTGGAACATGTAATATAATATAAAACTACGTTCTCAGGTAATAAATTATTTATATTAAAGTTGAGTGTTGAGATGACTGTGAGATTGATGTATTAGGCACTGCAGTGACACAGACTGGAAGACAGTTGTCACTAGAAAAAAAACTTTTCAGACATGCCAGCCAAAGAGTGGAAGAGCAGGAACTACTTTTTCAGATGAGTTGAGACAGATTGGAGTTACTCAGAAAATCTGCCGTGTTGAACTTTTATCTCAGGTTACACTCCACTGCTCTAACAACAAAGCCTTCCTTCCTCTCTATTAATTAATATAAAGCCAACAATTCCAGTTATTACCTCTACCCCATTAACTCAGCAATTCTTCATGCTCCTATACATTTGCATAACTCCAGCATCAAGAATCTCAAAGCACTTTAAAGCAAACCCCAACAGAACTAAGTCACCCTCACTTTGCAAGTAGTAAAATGAAACAGAGACACTAAGGGTAAAGTCATCTCACCTAGCTTTGGCCATCTAAAAGACACTTGCCTCAACTGCTCCTTTCACCACTGGAGCAAGGTGAGCTTCTTGAAAGGGCAATTCCTTCTCAGATACCTGGGTAAGTCAATCACCAAAGACAGGTCATCCTTTCTTCTGCCTATTCTTTCCACCTAGCCTAGATGCCAAGACTAAACGCTTCATGTTTAGACGAGTGAGTCATATATCCTTATTCTATCACAAAGTATTCCTATTCTCTATTCTTTTCACTCTTTTCTACAAGGCAAAAAAAAAAAAGATGATGGGCCAAGGTCTGTATGTGCTGTCTGGTCAAATGTGTTTAAGCTGCTAGGTCTAGCTGAGATTTGTGCTGCTTTTAGCCCAGAGTGCAAACCCAGCGGGAATATTCACAGTTCTGTCACAGTATAAATAATGCTAATAAATAAAACTCACATCAAAATGAGATCTTTTTCCAAGAAAGGTGATAAAAGTCTGCTATCAGGCTTTGATCACAAGTCCTACTATTCAGAAAAGGAAATACCTCTGAATCTTAGTGAAAATGAACCTGTCCATGGCTCAAATAACTTTTAAAAAACAGAAAGGCTTGTATCATTTTCTCTGTCAACTCAGAGATCAGATTCCAGGATCCAACAACATTTGACTTTTCTATTGCAGATCTGCACACATCAGAAGAATCTGGTACTACACTGCAAGATAGGACCTTGAAGCTCTGAAGTAAAGTGGTATTTCAAATTAGCTCTCCCAAAATGAAAACTGGCTAACACAAAATTAAAGTGATGCCTCTTCCAACATTAAAACAAACAGACAACAGGAATGAAAAATACGTTGTCTTGGCTCTCCCACAAAACAATGACTTCGACTAACAGCCTCCATTCTATGCATAGAACGTTAAGTAATGTATTTCAGTGTTTTTGCCAAATAAAGCCTGGGAAGGAGTTTTCTAAAGAAATCACAGGATACCACTGGAGTCATGTTAAAAAATACCTGCACTTTCACTCAATTGATTTCCAATTTTTAAAGGTAATGAGAGTCAGAATTTGCAAATTCAAGTTTCTTCTCTTTCTTCAGTTAATGGCAAAAAGCACCCATCAGGTACATGGAAAAGCTATAAAGTCTCGCTTTAAAACAAAGACTGCTGAATGGGCCTGAATTGTGCACACCTATCACAAGCCCAGCAGCCACCACCGAGCCACCTGCTAGAAACACCACTGCCATGCTGATGCTTCTCAGCTTAACACAACACTTTAACACAAAAGCAATATGCAAACACTAATGCTTATCTGTTATCAGCAGAGAAGAATCGATATTTAATGCAATAGCTAAAGATCAACTCTTACTGTTTCGAGGCTGAGGGGAGAGAAGGGAGAGGGATGCTAAGGAATTGCCAATCCTACCACTGGGAAGCACAGGAGCAGTGAGCAGCTGACCAGCTCATTCATCAAAGAGCAGAAGGATCTTCCAGGGCAACAGTAGGGGAAAGGCCTTTCCTAGGAATAAATTTGCATCTCAGACCTTACCACCTCCTTCCATACAAGCAACATTTATTTATTTTACCTGCCCAGTGCAAACAGAGCTATGTTCAACAAAAAATACCTACCAGAAAACCACAGTGCTCATGACCCTTTCTCCAGGTGATGAGAAAAAAAAAAAGGAAACTCTCTCAGTGATATCCATATCCTAATAGTGGTAATGGTAATAATTCCTCCTTGTCAATAACACTTTTGGACAATTTTTTTAATGGCATGAAAGTAATCTTAATACTTCGCAGAATAATATCTTCATATCCATCTCTACTATTGTTAACTTTCCAAACCAGAGGCACTGACATTATGCATAGGCATTAGAATGATAGTTAATGTTTATTTTTATAGGGAGGAAGAAAAATATCCTAACTCTGAACTTTCCACTTTTATTAATGGTTAAAAAATTAACTAAGTATTAACTTTATTAAATTAGTAATTTATGTGATACATCTAAAATTTACCTACTACTGACACATACTAATCAAATCTGTTTGTTGTTTTGGGGGCAGGTGGATGGAGTGGGTGAAGTGTTCAGATGAAACAAAGCAGTTTCCAATAGAAGGATACAGACCCTCTTCTATTTCTCTGAGAATAACATCCATTATTTAGTGTGGAGCAAATATGTTCAGAGGCTAAGTGGTCTCTTTCAAATGATAGTGATATTTTTTTCCCCCTTTTTGTTTAGTACAACATTCCTCTGATAAACCCAAATAGCTTTTATTTAAAAGGTAATCTTTATTAGGTAATTTTTAAAATGGGAATTACGATATGTACCAGCAAAAATTGGTTTGCCATTTATTTACTGATTCTTTACAGAGGCAAATTATTTTACCAATGGGCAAGATGAAATCTGTTACAAAAGAATAAATGGGACTTACACTTTAAATCCCATTCATAGCAGAGAGTTATTTTGGTTTTAGGTCTAGGGACAATAAATTGAAGGCCATATCATACTTCAATAATTATAATTGGTGCTCCAAACATTTTCTATAACAGATCTCACTGTCAGTAAGAAAATGCCATCAGAAAAACAAGTCGGAGTGGGATAAAGAACAGAAGACAATAAAAGGCTTCCTAACTTGCAGTCTTGTGCTTAGATGATTACGTTTCTGTTTCTAACCCAGAGACGTTACATCAGCTCATTTTTTAAAGAAAAACAAGCCTGCCTTTTTAACATCTCTCTTGCATATCCACCTTTGCATCCATATTTGTGTAATCCACTATGCTGTCTAAAATAATCTATCAAATAGTTATCATGGCCATTCAAATCTGAAAGAGAGTGTAAAATTTCAGTCCTTACAATCCTGAGTTTACCTGTGTGAGCCCCTTAAAATATTGGGCATTTCTGTGCAGCGGAGTCCCTTCAACGCACGCACTTAGACAGACCCCGTGTAACACCAGGGGCAGTGCTTTCCAGTGGCGTAGAGCCTCAACAATTAGAAAAAGTCAAGAGTTAACAGCAGGATGCTGTAGAGAAAAATCTTAACTTATGAACATGTTCAGATTGCCATTGCCCAAAAATCTGAGTAATGTTCCAGATATGTTATGTTAATCTGTTACACAAGATTGTCTGTAATCTGAATATTTTTTTAAAGAGTACTTGAGGGTGATGTTGGGGGTTGAATGAAGGCAGGTGGCCAAAGTTACTATCAAATTGAAGAGGGTTATTTTAATTATTATTGACTATTAACCCTCTGCATGTTCCTATTTAACCAGTTGCATCCTATTTACAACTCATATGATCTATAACCACTGTACGTGAAATTACTGTTGATCACTGAGCATTTGGGAATAAAAATAGATATGATGAGATGTGCAAAGCTCATTTGAATGCAGGTTTATGCATAGACTGGATTTCTATCCACTAAAAAACAGCCCTTAATAATAAGATATCAAGGAAAACACAGTGAGAAATTATATTTTCTGTATGTGATCTGTGTATTCTAGATACACCTCATAATGAATGTGACCAAATACTGAACACGAACTGAAGAACAAACCTTTTGTGTTGATGCAAAATTTGAGTGGCAGGAAAAAAACATAACAGAAGATAAGGGTTTTCATTCACAATGCAATGTAAATTAAAAAACCATGGATACAAAAGAGTAGAAACAAGAAAGGTAATATAACAAACTTACATTTCATCCTCCATCTTTACAAGGATCAAAAAAGGGGCATACATCTTCATTCCAGTTGAATGGCCACTGTAATAGTAAATTACAGTAGCTCATACAAGAAATAAAATATGAAGGACTCTGTTATGTTTTAAATTGAAACAAAGCAAACCTTAAAAAGAAACCAAAACAAACTGTAAAGTCTTTTTTTTTAAACAAGGGGCAAAATACCAATGCAAGTAAGGTGTATCTCCATTTACACAATCACTTTGCCTTTAGCTTTACTGGGAGCAACATAAAGCTGAGAGACTTCCCTTACCAAGCCTATATTCACTCTAAATAGGTCTTGACGGTGCTGTAGCTTCAGAGACAAAAAAAAAAACGAGGCCAAATTTTATGTGGTCGTGATAGTGTGGGGGAAAAGCTTTTGTGAGGATTTGATGCTGTAACTGCATTTGTACATCTGGCCCCCCGCAGACCTTCAAAGACTTAGACATCTATAGATACTTACACGGATTATTAAATGGCCTGTTAGTAAAAGGGGTGGATTCAGGACACTGACACATTTGAAATTGGTATCTGCAACTGGACTCTGACATTTCATTTGGATACTTAAAGCATTAATGTTATTGTATCCTGAGGACCTATATTAACAAGTTTGACGTAACAGATGGACGCTTTTTCAAAAAAATGTAAACAGCTGATCTGAGAGCCAGCACTTTCTATAGACAGAACTTACAGTGAAATATAGCACTCTACTGTTTATTCCAAACACATCACAGCATTGTAAGTAGACTACTTTATACAGTGAAGAAATACAGTAAACGTAAAAGGAACACACATCAAGAATTTCTCTTCCCATTTTTACTAATTTTAAATAGAACATTCTCTTGCAAATTCTCTGCTTCTGACTTATTAAAAAAAAAAAAAAAAAAAAAGAAGATAATTATTGCCCTCTCCAAGCCAGAGCAGATAATTTGAACCACACCTCACTGAGTTTTCTTGCGGGGCTACTCATTGTGCATTCTCAACATCACCACAATTCTGAATTTTGCTAATTTAAAAATGATGCTCACTTAAATACTATCTATTACACTAGACCCTACCGATTGTCTGTAATGTGAGTAGCTTTCTAAACATACACTTGCAAACCTGATCCACAGTAAAAATAAACAAACTACTTCATAAATAAGAGAAGCACAAAAAAACAGTAGGGTATTTCTGGAAATGGGGTTTTAACTGTTCCTGGATTACCCATTTTGGTCTTTGAGTTGCCTGATTGTTCTTGCACATATATTTTAAGGGCATATTAATAATATAAATGGTTACAAATACAGGACCATCTACTTTCTGCATTTTTCACATTTTATATTTGCTTTTGCACAATAGAAATTAATAACAATGGCCATATCTGGCTGCTGTTGCTTCTTGCATGATGTCTGTGCTGCACTTTTAAAAGACACTGGAAGTTCAGTGCTCTGGAATGATAACTCTATTTACTGTAAAGTTTTACCACAAAAACTTACCTACTGGATAACCCTGTCCAGAATCCTTAGCTGGAGATGGGACAGATTTCTGTTTGTGGAGAGAAACAGCCAGCCTAGTGCATTGTTAGCAGCACTGCTTGAAAACTGTCCTGTGTTACATACGATGAAAAACTGAAAACTGCAGCTCCTACATGAATGCAGCATGCAACAGATTTGCAGAACTGTATCTGAACATGGATTGGTGTTGGGTTTTTTCCCTTGGAAAATAATGAAATCGAACTCTTTAGGGCAGCACTCCCAAGTAGTTGATAGTATTATCTTAATAACTTGATTAAATAAGTAAACAACAAGAAAAAAAAGATCCCTGTGAAAGCAGCACAGAGCTCCAGGATGGGAACTGCTTAGAAGGAGCACTAAATTTCTGTGGTCAGAGTCCACCTTCCATGCCCTTTTATTCAGATGCTCTTCTCTTTCTATGAGTACATAACATGCTTTTATAATATGTCTTGTATGCATCAGAGAGTGAATATCCACATTTATTAAGCTTATGACAGTGTAAACACCATTAGAAGTGGTTCTGGTATGACAAGCCTCGTTTTCCACTTCTCCATTTCTAACTTAATTCATCAATTCTCACTCTCATCCACTTAGTGCTTCCATGTTTTGTCTCAAGGCCAGATTTTTAGTACTTTCTGTTCAACTCCAACCCTATCTGCAGCTTTGTCTGACAACCGAACTGATTCCCCTGCTGTCATTTGCGATACTTTTAACATTAACTGGACAAAGTCCACATTCTGTTACTTCAAATATTTCTTGAATATCTATTCACTCTGTGTTTTAGTGATCTCCAGGCTTTAGTTTACATTCTTTAAGATTTGATTTCTGCCCCAAGTTCAGCATTTTTATAATATAACCTTTATAAAAAAACAAATGTTCCAGTACATGCAGAAGATTAAAGGAATGAAGAAGGTACTCTGCTGTCCTTTAATTTTACGTATGTTTAATGTTATCTTGGAGAAATGTACTTATTTTCATTTTGAATCTAATCTACAAGCTATGTTGGATAATTGTGCAAAGAGTCAGCAAGCTAGCTGTTTAAAGAAACAAAATGGAGCCAGGAACAAGCACAGGATGTTCAGTGGCAAAATCCACAGGATAATGTTTGCTAACTCTCTGATACTTGGTACCTTTGACTTTATTTATCATATCCAGAGGACTGGAATCCAGAGGCAATCAGGCTGGTGGTTTTTGTTTGGCCTCTTACACATAGAAAGCAGCCAGACATTTCCGATCTGGGTTCAGCTACCCAACTCTTCTTCTAGTATTGGGAATGGAGATGAAAGCAGGCTGTTTCAATTAGCCTGGCTATAGAGATGATCTGGAGCTGTGAATTAATTGATTTGAAGACCAAGAGGGACAGCTCCTGCATAATAGAGGCCATGGAATTCCACTCTGTAATTACAGTTAAGTTCAGCTCCAAATCCAATAGAAATCAAAGGTGACCATATAAGGTCCATCTCTAATCAAAAGTGGCTCTTTTCCCTAACCACTAAGTGCAAAATATTTCGCGTTTCTTTCTATTTCAAAAAGCCATTTGGGTCTAAAATGAACCTGTGTGAAAGGTCTTTATTGCTGCATGGACAGGAACAAATTTTGCACTGCTGCATGAAAAGACTAGAACAATGAAAGTATTGGGAAGAGAAGTGGCAGGGGGGAGGAAAGCTCTGCCTTTTTGGCAGTACTCGCAGAATATTAGTTAGGGTAGGGGGAGTCCTGCTGTGTCTAACCAACTGCTCAGATCCCCTGTAATATTTTACTGGCCCCCAGCTTTACACTGGCGAAAAAGCTCATATACACATATATTTTAAAAGACACAAAACTCCTCAGCGCATATCCAAAGCAGATCAATTGCCTTTGCAATATTCTCAGAACAAAATGTTCCACCAGCAGATCTGATAAGAAGAGCCAAAAAATGGAAAACACTTGCTACCAATTTATTGCAGTCACCCATAAACTATTACTAGAACATTATGTATTGGGGTTCAAGCCAGAAAGCTATTAAAGCGGACTGCACTAGAGTCTTTCCACTATGCTACTGAAGCATTAATAAGTCTTTAGAGAATTGTGTTTATGTTGAAAGAATAATCTTATAATCAAATTTTCACACACACAAAAATGCAGCTCTTTCTAGAATTACTGTGTGTCTTTGCTCTCTCCCCCACATTGGCTAAGGTCTCCACAAATACCATCGTTTTCTATGTTTCTGTCTGGTCCAAACTCTGACGTACATACTTTGTGTTCCAAGCTGGACAAATTTCAAGATAAATGGTGTTAATTGACAGTGTTAATGGGCGCAGGGTGTACCACATCCTTTCCCCTGTTGTCACTGCCTAAGTGTCTTTCTCACTCCTTACAGTACTTCTTCGTACAAGACAAAAAAGAGTTAAAAGACAATGCTAAAACAGCATCGCTACTTTTTTTGTTGTTTTTTTTACTTTGATACACAAATAATAAACATCCTGTGGTATTCTGTGGGGCTCTGTTTCCACCCCTGTCACAGGAAAACCTATAATAAATCAGAAACCGCCTTTCCCATTTTAGGGACAACACTGATACCCAGCAAGATGATGATTAACCCAATGAATCATTGCTTTTACCTCAAGAATTGATGTTTTCCTTTGAAAAGGTGCATGCTTTCTTTTCAGCCACTTTCCTCTGATAGCACACAGGTGCAAACCATATGACTGAGCAAGCCAGGTGGAATTAAGGCAGCCCCTGTATCTCTGGAAGCTCCTTAAAACTGTACATTTTGAGTTTAAATGTATTAGGCCATCACTCCAGACAGACTTCAGATTTTAACTGAATTAAGTAAGAAAGAAATCTAAAATTTCAAGAAGGGAAACCAAGTCTCTTATACAAATTTATTCGTATTAATCTAAGCAACTAGTTTAGTTAAGAGCTGAAAACTGTGGTGTTTATTATTATCATCATCACCAGATAACACCTAATATTCCCACTTGGAGTCCTTGAGAGTGCACGCCAGTGGAGCAGTATGACAAGTTAATGAAAAGTTTATGTTAACAAAACACCTTTCCTGATTTGCTCTTCAATTCCTGGAATATCCTTAAAGTTTGGGAAATGACTGGTAAACCACTCCTGGCTGCCAGCTGACCTGTAGGCTGCTCTCACTGGGCAGTTAAATTTCCTTGCAAACAGGGAGAACTCTCAGCAATAAAATACCATTGTAATGGCTGTAAGTACTAATTTTGCTATTTTCTGAACTTATTGAATAAATGCCATTAAATTGGATCAATACTTGACGTCAAATGGTCTGATTTGAAAAAATATTAAGAGTTTGCATCTCTCTCTGACATTAATGGAAATTGTAGAAACTTAGTATCTATCCTTCACTTGGGCCTTTAGTATAAACTGAAAAAACCCTGAATTGTGGGTCAAATGTATCCCTTAAGTAACTTCACTCTATCCCACGTGTTTTTTACCTCTTGATTAATGACTGTGGGATATATTGCTTGCTCAGGCAGCACATTTATGTGTGGAGCTTTTCTACTTCCTTGTGTAATTAGTTACATTTCAATCAAACTTACAACAAAAATAATAAGAAATCATTTCTACCTGCAGTAATGCACAGGACGCCAGAGAGTGATTTTGCAGTAGATAAACAGACCACATCTACAACTAAATCTCTCTCTACGGTTTGCCTCTTCACAGCAGGACTCAGGCTCTGCTGTCATCATTCAGCTTGAGAGGTCCTTTTTGATTCTTCAAAGAACACAGAGACGTGTGCCGGCATGACGACATGTCAGCAAGCCAGTTTATGGGGAACCCTTAGCATAATGCTTAAAAACTCTCACTGTGCCAGGAAGAGAAATGAAAATACTTAATCACAAAAATCAACACCCCAGAAAGGCTTGGAAAGCGCTCAGGTCTCCGGAGGAGATTTCATCCAGGACCTCTGCAGCAACTGAGTTATTGCACCTTCTGCTCCAGCTCCATTAGTCCATACGCTTGCAAAAAGTTGTCCACTGCTTCACTGAAAGGTTTACGTTAAGACAGAAGTCTGGTGCCCAGGAGAATGTCCTAGATGTTTTCTATGCTTAAAAGGCAAGATGTGCCTAATACGATTTTTCTGTAAAGAGCAACTGAAGTATGGTATTAATAAAAAATAAACTATGTTAACTTACGTTAAATCTTTCTCTCTTCTCCAAAAATACACAGCTGAAAAAACCCTACCCCAGCAGTACTAATGCAAAAGCAAGTCCTCTCCATCTGCCAAATATGTAGGTCATTTCAATGAGTGACAGAGACAAAGAGGCCTGATTTTAATTCATGAAATATTCCTGCTAATAGCAAAGTTATTGAGACATCTGTTAAAAGCCTGACCTGTTATAATGGGGGGATATCTAAAATGACTGAAATTTCTATTTAAATTAATGCTACAGTATTTTATTGGGCATTTTAAAGAGGTATTGCTATTAACAAAAACATTATATAAATTAGAAACAGGCCTGCAATAATCCTCCAGATCAAATCTGGTCCTGTCCTCTAATACTACAGTATGAGTTTTTATTTGAGTGTGCACTATGTGTATATATTACAATATAACAGATATGTGAAAAAAAAATTAAAATCTTAAGAGTCATAGCAGCCCAGTTTAAAGTTTGGCAAGGAACAGTTGGCAGCCACTAGAAAAAAAAAAGAAAAAAAAAAAAAGAAAAAAAGAAAAAAAAGTAAATATGTTTCATGGCCTGTATATTATTGAACATTCTTCCAATTCCTGTAATGGAAATGTCAATACCATGGAAATCCTTGAAACATGGACAGAGTCAGATAAATGTGACTGGAGCCAAACACCTCCACCCAGAATGAATAAAAGGCAGACAAAGAAAATCTACATAAAAATAAACAACCCACTCAATAACACTAACTAAATTAAGTTTTTGCCTTTGGGGTAGTCGTGAGGTGAGGAGAGGGAGGTGAAAGGTAGGTGATGAAAGCTGCCAGGAGGACTGAACTGCAGAGGCAAGGCATGGAGGGGATCTCCCTCCCGTTTCTCACCCCTACCTTGGTTTCCTCACAAGATGCTCTATGCCCACACCGGTGGATGTTGTAGGGCTTTCTACAGTACTGCCCCTGCTATGGATGCCTTGTGTATTGACGAAACACTGAACTGTAGAGCAGAAAATGTGTAAATAACCAGATACAACTGAGCAACAAATCCTCCAAAAGCTGCTAAAATACTTTGAATCGTGCTACAGGATAAAATATAGCTCTGAAAATTTACCAGTAGACAATTTATACATGTTTTATATTTAATTTGAGGTTTTCTTCTTCTGAATCTAAGTAATGCTAGTAGAAGATCAATATATTTACATTAAAAAATGCCACTTTGTTTTCAAAGGAGAAAATGCAAAGATGTAATTTTTTAAACAGTGGGGATCAGCCACGACAAACCCAATACCTATGAAAAAAACCACTAGCATATGAAGAAAATAAGAAGTCTCATATATGCTCCTCCACTATTACAAGATATTGTGCATTCCCCCCACAACACGCACTTAAGTCATACCATACAGCCACTTGATGTATCACCCATGTGAAATCTAGTCTTTTTCTATGAAATTAGCTGGGCAGAGATCTGGTTTTAATGTTTCTCCTGAGATACTCTTTGAATTTTCAGATTTTACAAGCATATCTTTATTTTTTCCCTCCATGATCTATATTTTACCACTTTTCTTATTGCTTTTTCCTTCTTCTGTTGCTGTGTGAGACATCAGTGTACATTGTAAAATACATAAAAGAAGGAGGCAAACTGCCTCCACTGAAGGTCTACCAAACATACAAAACATACAGATTCTTTTTGTCAGCATTCAGCTATAAAAGCACTGCACACCCCTAACAACAGTAAGAGGGAAAAATCATGATTTTAGGCTGACAGTCTCCTCTTAGAATTAAATGTTCAGTCTTGATTTCACCACTCCTTAAACACTAAATACTTTTCTGTGCAATTCTAGTAACTTCTTAATTGTATTTTTGAATGGATTATGAGCACACCTGAACAAAGCAAGTTACCAGCAAACAGTGCCTAGATGGGTTATATTCCACTTTGGTAAGATCAAAGGATATTTTAGTATTTTTCCATGCCTCTCTCTAAATTTATGCTCTTCTGGCACAGACAGTGGTTTCAAGGAATATTCTTAAAATCCCTACTTAACTGGGATCAAATAAATGTCACTGAAGAGGCATAGCTGTGCCTTTGCTTGCAGTCATTACGAAATGGGCATTACGAAAATAAAATGGAGTAAGAGTCAAATCTGTTCAGAAGCTTGAAAATGTTCATCCTTACTCAGTAATACTTTCTACCCTTTCAACCTCATTTGCGATCTTACTTGACAGATCTTTCTCTTAGACCACTCTTGCAAACAAACAGAAAGCCCAGTCCTCCTGTGTACTTCAGGATAGGAGAGAAGGACAGTGGATGTACTCTACAGAACCTGAACTTGTGGGTAAAATTCCTTACCAGAGACCTGCACTGCCACCCTCTCAGCCCAAGGAACGCTAGCAAGCGGAATGATGCTTAAGAAGCAGATTGTTAACATCAGCGGAAACCTCTTGTAAAGAAAAGTCTTCCACTTGGGGAAAAAAAAATAATTTGTCTGCAGATTTTTGTATTTAGTACTGTTAAAAGTAACAGAATTGAGAGATGCTAGTGGGAGAAACCATTATCCAATTTTCAGTGCATGTGCACTTCACAGCTTCTGTAATAAAATGATTCACAGCTGGCCCATGAAGTCAGGAGGTCCCACTCCTGTCAGCAGGTCTGTCTCCTCACACCCTGCACTCAGCTGAAATCATTGCAGTTCTCTATAGAGATTCCCCTCAGGAAATTTCTGTAAGCTCAAGGGCTTAGTTATTTTCCCTCTCATTTAGTAGGTCCTTCTAAATTAATATTGGAGGAAACAAAAGTCCTTATTTACTACAATTAAGCTTTTTAAAGAACATCAACTATGCTCCTCACGAGCAGTATAGTAGAAGCTGCGATTCTCTATCTTGTTTTAAAATACAGTCATTTTATGAAATTTTTTTTTCGCTTTAATGCTGAAAGCTTTGCTTCAACATTTTCTAGACCAGAGCAGAATCCTCCCCTTGTTCCATGAGACTTTTTCCCCCCATTTTGGATCAGAAGAGAAGGATGTTCTCTTGAGTCTTTCATTAAAAGAATAAGGATAAAAAAGATTTCATTTCAGACTTGTGAGGCTCAGGGACAAGACTTTGCTGTCTCATTTAGAAAGAGGACTTGTACATGGTTGGTCCCCATCTCACGTAAAGCGACTCAGTCATAAGGCAGTTGACCATTTTAAATGGATTCTCAAACTTTTTGTTGCTTTGACTGTTTCTTTTTGTGTGGGGGTCAGTGGGTATGTGGAGGGGGAGGGGGGTTGGTTGGTTGGTTTGTTGTTTGGTTTGGGTTTTTTTTTAAAGAACGCTATAAAACTCAGGGAATCATCAAGATCTGGTAAAACACTGTGGGGGGGGGAGAAACAACCTGAAAAAACCCATCAAAACCAAATTCAATCTCCACTAATGTCAATAATACCATATAGAATGATATAATAAATGATTCTTTGAGTTGATCACCTTTTCTAAGTGCATTTGCACACAGTTGTTTGTAATTTCTTTTTCTGGCTAACAAACTGCACTGAAAAGTAGATGAAATGTTAAAGGAAATAAGTATAGTATTCTTTAAAATCAGAAAGCAACTCCTTCAGGTGGCCCAGGAGCCCTCAGAGCCCAGCTTCTTTAGCAACTCTGTAAATACAGGGAGACTGAAACAGAGGGAACATGACAGGAGAAGCTGGGGGACCAGACACCATAACAAGTCATCACAAGAACTTTTAGGCATCACAGAAGTCTCAGAGATTTATAGTGAACCACGTTCTACTAAATGCAGTTCAGAAGTTATCACTTCTACAATGATGGTTAGAACACAGTCACGGTTCCAAACTCAGAAGTTTCAGAGCAACCCTTCACCGACTTACAACGACTGCACAAGTAGATTTCCACCACATCTAATTTTTTCAAGCACATTCATTTCAGAGGGATATAGTGGAGCAAAATAAAAAGAGATCAAGTCCTCTGATTTAGTCTTTAAACAATATGGTTGAAATCTCAATTCCTTCTTGGCTTCTTGAAAATAAAAGCCTTGGGATGCAAAGAGAAGGTGGAGAAAATCAAGCACATACACTTTACATTCCTGTTTTGTCTCGCACCTTGAAGTGCACTGGGATAATGACTGTGAGGGGACTAGGGGCCTCCATAATCTGCATCCTGCTGTGAATTTTGCACTCACAGCTGGTTAAATCTTTCTGATTTCCAGTATTTTTATTTCATAAAAGAGAATAAAAAGATAAGTTTCAGTTTCCCCCCTTCTTTCACAGCCATAAGGTGCTTCCAAGAATAGTGCCTGACCATATCTCTAACATGCCCTCCAGGTGTCACCTGGGCAGGAAATTACTGTTCCCAATCACAGTAAGGTCATTGTGTGTTTTCACTCAAGAAGGTGTATGGTTGAAAGGGATTCTGTAAAGGTACCAAACAGACCTGTGAAGCTCAAATCTTTGTAGAGATTAAAACTTTTCTGAAGTTCCACTACACAAACAGCTTGTGTTTTAATGTATAAACACAGAAACCTCACTTCAAAGCAGACAGGACTTAAGAGGTTGTTCTTTCTTCCCTAGGAGTGAGAGAACAGTTTAAAAGACTTCCTAAGTGGCTGTGAAAGATCTCTCCACAATATCTTGGCACATCTTGTATGTACTAATACTTTGTCATTAAAAGGATGATCAATACTCCAGAGCACCAGCCATTGGTGTGGAGCATCAGGTTCACCCAGAGGCTCTGCACATATGCCGTTACTTTTGGCAAGTGGCAATCTCACCATGCTCCAATTCCTCATCTAAGGAACGAAAATAACAGCTCTGCCCCTCTGTCAGTGTTGCACAACTAACCATGTTAAAGTTCTGTTGTTAGTAAATATGAGGTTTAGAGGGTATCATTCCCTGTTACTGAAGACTGAACAATTATTTGCTTTAAGCCTATCTGGTAGAGCTTTCCATGCTGAAAGCCAGGAGTGGTTTAGGATTAAATTTATGGAATATTGGACAAAAGCTACAGGCACAGAAGCTACTTTTCTTATCTGTGTGTCTCTCTCTCACTTCTAGAGAACTACAGTGAAGGGAATACTATTAGTTTCAATGTCCTGAAAGTTGTGAGACCTTTAAGCATTATGCTAGTCATAAAATAAGCATTTAAACAGCTTCTGAAAGTAGAAAAGGGTTTTTGGGGAATTCAGTGCAAAGAGAAAACACAGGATGCTGGAAGACAGTATGGAGAAAAACAGACAGAAAATATTTAACCTGAGATATTTATAAATTTATTTTCTTATTTGCATTTTGAGCTCTAATATTCAACCTAAATCTTCCAGAAGTTTCAAAGAACACTTTAAGACCTCTGGAATGCAGTCTGTCAGCCTGAATTCGAAGCTTTTGTCTTTATACCTGTTTTCCAACACTGTTACTATCTCATATACCTTTAAAAACCCCACCTAATCCATCAAGTTTGGTTTAATTTACACAGAAAAAAAAATTAAATTATATATTTCTCTTGACATCAGACATTCCTATTTCAAAACTCTAGACCATAAATACAAAGTTAGACCTTAATGTGGGCTTAATGCAAACTTAAACTGTCTGGGTTTGGTTAAAAGCAAGTACAATGAAATTTAAGAAATAAGAAAAAGTTACATGGGAGAAACCACTGGGGGTTGGATTGTGTTGGATTTTTGTTCATGTTTATTAAACATTTCCCAAGAAAGAAAACACTTTTACTATTGAATGCCTTCCACAGGAACCCACTAAAGAACATTCCACCTAGCCTAAGAAATAGAAATATGTCAGGGATGAAAGAAAGCAATCATGTTCACAGGATCAATCCAGTTCTCTTTCCTCTTTCCCAGGCAAGACAAAAAGTAGCCCAAATGCATATAACCAGAAATGATGCATATGGGCCAGCACAGAAACCTCACATTTTGATTCAGTCTTACCATGCAGATTTTCAGCAAGCATAAATCATCACAGACAATGAAGGCAGGCTGACAGCAAATATCTGATTATTTGACCATATACTTTGTCCTGACTAATGCTGGAAGCAGAGTCAACAGGGGAGAGCTTCCATTTGCCCACAACTCACTCGCACAGCATATACCCTTTACAGCAAGCAGAGAAATCCTCAAGTCTTCATTTAACTTCAGTTGAGAATCCCAAAATGGTACTAGAGCACTTCAATAACATCAAAGTGAATGTGGTCACAGACACCTTTCAAGTCCCTCAGATCTGCGGGTGTTGTGCCTTCTCAATGGAAGAACACACCCCCAAACAGTGCATGGCACAGGCAATTCTCAGTTCACACATGGCAAAGAACTACTATTCCACTTCAACAGGATCTTTAATGCAATCAACCCCATCTATCCCATTCTTATTGAGTTTTTTTTGCCTCGGGCAGTTGGCTCCTTGCCACACAATGTTTCTACAGTGACATTATGTTTTAAACCCGAGAGCAATCCGAACTCCTGAGCCGACGTGGCAGGGCCTAGTTCATATCCCCACTGCTCAGAGCTAAATGTCTCTAGAACAGACTTGTCTTAGAACTACTTGGGAAAGGGCAATGTGGAGCCATAGGAAAAGCTAACACATGAACAGCATAGATGATCAAGAGTCAAGTGCTCAAACTCACCTCCTGGCCCTCTTCCATTCAGAACACATCAGCCACAGTATACAATTTTCAAACTTTGGCTGAAGTTACTTTGGCATCTACAGCTCATTTTCCAAAGTGACTTTGGGTATTTCTGATCCTAAAACAAATCAAGCCTGAAAAAAAATGCAGGGGGCATTATCTCGTAACAGATGATCCACTACTGAAAATGGATTTTAAGAACTTCAGGCATGATTGAATCTACTATTGAAAAACTGAGCTGACATTTGAAAAAGACAAAATAAATGTGTACAAATGGAAAACAATTCTAGAGTCAAGCTTTTGTGGCAGAAAATTTAAGGAGGTTCAAGGTGTTTTTCACACAAGAGCCAATGAGAAAACCCTTTCAAATGCAAACATCAACTACCTGGAATATAATTTTGTTCTTCTAGGACTACTGAAAAAACCTCTATTTACTAAACTGATAACAGCATTGAGCTTTCTGTCACGACTGCCCAATGTATGCCATCCCTAATTTATCTCTCACACAGAAATCAGTTTCCAGTAAGGAATTACTACAAAAATATTGAGTACTGTGGTTGTAAAATTCTGAGGATGCCAGCAAACTTAAAGATTGACAAAGCTCTGTCCCCACCGATCATCACTGGTAAAGCAAGTTAGAAGACAAAGTTCAGCTCCTGTCCCAGGGAAAAAAACACCAAAAACACTAACCACAAAGAGAAGTTTCAAGTCTTTTGATCTGGAGTAGTCATTCTGTACTCAGTTCTGGCTTATGTAATGCCTCCTTCCCTCCACACCCCAACTTAATTTTTTTTTTTTTTAACCTCTGGAAAATGGAGTTTAAGCATAGTTATCTGTTATTCTTGCTGATTAATACCATCTGTGACAAAAGACTGTGGGTTACATTGGACAGATTAGGCACTGAAAAGCTTTGAAAATTACCAAGAAACCAAGTGCAACACACAGTTCTGTTGACTGGCCTGGATTAACTACCAAAATTGGCTGATAGAAAGATGTGAGTATCTTTCCAAGAAGTTAAAACTTGTAGCTAATAAAAGTAGCTGTAATATGAAAAATTAGGTTCTTCTCCCTTTAAATCACAGCCCATAGAGACACTGAAGTAAATCCCTTAATCTCTTTTTAAGTAGCTATTTTATCCCAACTTCCTCCGTGGTTTATACCCTCAAAGCATCTACACCACAACTCAAGAATGGCCTAGGCAAGCTTCTACTTCCTTTTCTTCAAAAAGTATCTAAAATAAAATCAAATAAAATATACCCCCCCTCGAAAAAGCCCACAAGAAAATCAACACAAAAAACCCAACCCCAAAACAAAACAAAAAGTAAAAAAAAAATAAATCTCAACAACAACAAAAAACCCCACAAAACCACGAGAACCGCTAACCTGAGTTTGGCTTTCCTGATCTTTTAACTCTTTATCCAAGACCATGCATCAAAACCAAACCTTCACCAATCTTTAAACTACCATCATATATTTACTGATTAAAAAACTGTATGTTTGCATCTTTTACAAGTATATCAGATCATGAATCTCTTCCCCTCCTTGTAACTGATTTATGGACAAGAAAAGTGGAACAGCAATTTTAAGGCCTCAAGTCTGTATTCACGGACAAGTTTTGTGCTTCCTTCACCACAGCACTGGGCAGATCCAGCAAGATCTGTGAAAACTCAGTGCACAGCAGCCGATTTAACTTCTAGCAGGCCAAGGATGGATTGAGATGCAGACTCCCCTTACATCTCTTAACTCTTGCTGACACTGAACGGCCAAAGAAAAAGCTTTGTAAAAAATTTCAGAAGAAAGGTTCAATAATAACTTTTAAATGATGACGTTGTTTCTTGAGGAAAAAAGGAAAAGTGTGTTTTAGGTGTTGGACCACGCCTTCCTCAAACAAGGACGATTCCACAGTGTCATAAATCTATGCATGACTCACTAATCAATAGCATAAAAGGTGCTGGATTATGAAGGTGAAAGCGTTTGTTTAGACAGTCTTCAATTAATTGGTGACACGTAATTTTTATATATATATGTTTGGGGGTTTTTTAACAACACTTTGTATTTTCATTGAACTTTACAAACATTAACTAACTGTCATAAACTTCACCAGGAAGACAAGTGTCATTATCTACACACTACAGATGGGAAATTCCAGGCAGAACAGTTGGGCAATGCATCTAAGACCCGAGAGGAAGTCCTAGTTGTACCAAGAGGAGTAGATCCTCACCCTCAGATTCACATTCACATCATGCTTCTCAAACTGCACACTAGACCAGTCTCCACTTGATAACAAAGGTCACTCCTATCTTTCAGTTTTTACAAAGACTAATACTGTAGATGTTGACAGCATTTACCTTGTCATCTCGACAGTTCCACTAGCGCAGCAAAGGAAACACCAGGGTAACGTTGAAGGCTACAGTGTGAAGTGTAAGCTCACCAGATTTTAGGGAACATGCCACAGGCAGATGGTTATACAGTTATGAAAGGAGAGCATTGTAAACTAAAACCACATTCTACACTCCCCTTCCCTGTTTAGACATATGCACCCTGACTATTTACTAAACACATCTCACATCTTTACATTTCATCATCTGCACCAGCTCTGAAAACTTTTGTGTTTGTTTTTGCTTAAATAAAAATAAACAGAAATCTTCACACCTGGTGCTCACATTTATAGTTCACAATACAGATAAAGAACCACTCATGAACTGGGAAAGGGACACTCAATAGTTGAATTACGGGTTCCCACAACATTTGATTCCTTTGGTTAATGCATTTCTTTGAACTCTTCTGTCCTAAGTGCACAGGACGTATGAGCACATCAACACTTTCATGACAGCCCAAATCACCCACTTTCCATAGCAGCAGATTGACATGTCATGGAGAGTGTGATTAGGAGGTCATCAGAGTACACAAAGCACCAGATTAAAGCTCAAACCCAAGACATATTTGCTCCTTGGGTTATTAAAAAAAGATCAGCAGAGGAAAAAAAGCCCTGTTGTAATTGAAAAATATGAGGCTTAATATACTTTTGAAAACCCTTCTGTGCAGGGCTGTTTGGGATTTTTTTTTTTTTAAGCCAATAGTATGTTATCTTTTGATAGGGAAAATATGTATTTATTATAATGTGGTTTCTACTTAGCCTGGCATCAGGTTGACAGGCCAGCACCATTTGCTGCTGCACCGAACTCTTAAAAAAGAAAGTAAGGGGGGGTGGAGGGTGTAAGCAGGAGGATGAATATGTGTTCCTAACTCTGAGATCTTTTTGATTCTGTCTGTAAATCACATTGCTGATTATGTTACAAAACAGAAGATAATTCTCTGGATCTCCAGATTTCTCTCAATTCTAGCCCACTACGATCCACCTTCTGCTTTTTTAATACAGGAATCTGAGTCTGCCAGTTTGCCATCCATTCTGAGAAAATCCATCAGAAAGAAGGGAAACAGGCAAGCTATCATCATATCCCACTGATGTCCAGGAAATGCCAGCCTAACAGCTGTCACAACAAAGGAACTTCAAAGTCACAGCAAAAAACCTAACAATTGCCCTTACTAATACTGAATCATTGATGAAAAACTTTATGAGAAGCAGAATCAATTTAAGAAGGAAAAGGAAGAATTAAAAAAAAAAAAAAAGAGCAGGCAGAGGGGTATTTGGTTGTTGATTTTTTTCCCCCTTTTTTGAAGGAGAGATCCAAACACCCACACTCTCCAAAATGTCCTTGATTAAAACCTTCAAGAAAGTTGCCATTCATGCCACCTCTAACCTTATGTCTTCTTACTGAAAATTTTCAAGGAAAAACATTTCCATCACGTCCTTGGTGCAAGAACTGAAGGATGTGCCTTTCTCATGAGCTCAGAAAATCTTAAAACCCCTTGTCTCCTTGGAGGAAGTAAACAGATGTCTGCTAAACACTTAGGTTTACATAACATTTCTTCCCCCTTATTTATTGAAAAAAAAGTCTTTTTAGAAAGCACTTCATATTTTGAGAACACTGAATGCTTTCTTTCCTTTTTTTAGTATTTTTGGCAAAGTATGTTTTTGATTATTTAAAGATAATCTCTATTCTAAATTGCCTCTGACTCACATAACCTCCATACTTTAGAAACCACAATAAAAGTGCAATATATTAGCTATAAATGAATAGGGAGTGAGTCAGTGAATAGTTAAGGACATTCCACAGAAATGCAAGAGCTGCATACTAAGTTCTTAGAAAAATGTTCTATTTCATATTTAGAATTAACAGTATAGATTAGCTGGAACAAAGAAAATACTCTCTTTTTTTAATTCCCAGATGCAATGTGTTTTGTTTTGTTTTCCTTATGTGTCTTTGTCTACTGTACAAAGAGACCTTTAGTGAAGTGACAGAAACACTGGTGTTGCAGAGAAAGAATAGCCAAAACTTGCACGTACTAAAGGATTTCTGTAATTATGGGAGGGTTTTTAACACTTTCACTGGGAATACCTCATTTGTTGGCCTTTGCAAGGCCATCTTACAGTATTAGCTTACAGAAATGTTTTTCTCCAGCTACTGAGTTTAAGTGTGTTTAAGTTCAGTGCTTTGAGTATTAAAAGAAAAAAGAAAAAAGAAAAAGGAAAAAAACCCTGATACTTCTGCTTGCCAAGGCTCATAGTCTCAGCAAAGTCTTCATACTGAATATATGAAGAAGTCCATTAAATACTAACTGAAGTTTTCCATGCATCATTGTGTTTGCAGATCCACACTAGGGAGTCATGCCCCTTACCACATGCATCCCAGATCCAGTAATCATGGTATAAATAACTACACAAAAATCATAAGTAGGGGACATGAGACAAACAGAATTCTTACAGCACAGGATTATGGCTATAAAGAGAGTCATAATAACTCCCACTCTATCAAACCCATAGCTACTGCCTGAAAAACAACTTTTTTCAACATCAAAATCTGCCAGAGGTAAAACATTTACTACAGATGAAACTACCAGATGAACGAAGGTTCTCCATTCCAACTTAAAAGCAACAAAAGCTGCCTG
Source organism: Pseudotriccus pelzelni (assembly GCA_035584735.1). Taxonomy (NCBI): domain Eukaryota; kingdom Metazoa; phylum Chordata; class Aves; order Passeriformes; family Tyrannidae; genus Pseudotriccus; species Pseudotriccus pelzelni. The sequence goes on from JAWMRA010000001.1 coordinate 22,184,657, forward strand.
GACCATAATCTGAGCATGAACTTAAACGTGACGTGGAAATATATGCAGGATAGGGCCTTAACTATCCTGGTAGACATCATTCACTTCCAGAAAAAACATGAACCATATAGGTGTTGAGCATGCTGGAGGACCCCAGCACAAGGCTAAGGAAAACCACCACCAGCACCAAAAACATGGTAAGTAAGGAAACGCTCAGTGGATCTAGGTGTACTAAAACCAAAGGCGTGCAGTATTACTGACTTGGGCTGCACTAGGTATTTGGATGCAGAATGCAGGTCGAGTTCCAACAAAATCATCCAGCCTTAGCTAGTCTTAGCTATCTCCTGGAATGGAGGAAAAAGCAGTCAAGGACACCCCAAAATAACAGAAGATAACTATGGAATAGTTATTAATCTCACACTGAACCATGGGGACTGAAGAGGACAGGTTCCTGTAGCCAGTATTCTGCACTCATAAATAAAGGTCATGCAGAGCTCTGGGGACAGACCAGGTGTTGACCCCAAAGCCTGTGATGGTGGAATCTCCCCTTTTTTCCACTGCTATTTGTCTGTCACTATCACACAGAGAAAGTTCAGGGTTCAAAAGACAGTCCACCCACCTACACCTTTGGCTCGCAGCAATATTAAGCAATCTTCTCTGTTAGATGACAGCTTGGGACAGCAGCTCTTTAAGCTGAGTAACTAAATAAAGAACCCCTGGGCAAGCTACTAGTAACAAATCTTAAATCAGCCTCTGCTTTCTATACATGATAAAACAAGCATTTACTCAAATGAGACAGGTGTGGGAGATCTTAAACCCCTTCCAACTTAATCTCCACAGAAAAAAAAAAAAAAGAAAAAAAAAAGTGTTCACCCACACAGCCACTGCAAAACTTTTCACCTCTTCTCAAATGCAGATGTACACTCCCCTGATATCTCTGCCAATAAAACCAGAAGGAGGAGCGAAACTTAATGAGATATAAAAATATAACTGGATTCCTTTTTGTATCATTTGCTGGTTTTATTTTTGGACTGTTTACCCACTGAGGTGACATGATCTGTAGCAACACAGCATAACCCCAAAACCCAGCATCCCTCTCGGCAACACTTGCTCCGGCGCATCCAGGCTGAAGCTAAACAACGGCTGATGGTGCAGAAGCAGATCATCCACACTCAGAAAATGAAACAACAGACAGAGGGATAAAATAACTCTTATTCTTCAGGGTTTAGATTGTAGCTGGCCCACATGTGCCAGATAGCTAAGGATGGGAAAGGCTCTTCTCAGGAGTATGACTGGGGCAGACAGCCCAGCATTTTCAATTGTGATAACAGTTCTAGTGAGCCTAAGGAAAACAGCAACTGCTTTCAATCATGTAACTTTAAGGAGACATTTTTCAATAGCAGGAGAACTAAATAGGTCACAGCAAAACCTCACGTGCTGTCAGCAAAGATTGTAGTGAAGTAATCTCTCCTGTAATAAAAAGTGGCCCATCCCTTCAGCCTTCCTCTGTGGCCTCAGTCTGACAAAACAGCCTCTCATTTTGCCCAGTCAGGTGCTTTTACAAAGCAGAACAAGGTGCTTTTATGAAATCAAAAGCCCCAGCCAAGAAAACTAAATGACATTTCAAAACCTATCTCGCTCACCTGGTGCAATTTCCCCCTTTGTTTCCAGCAGATTAAAGATAATGTAGGATTACCAAAGTTGGGTGTGCTCCCAGCTTTGTATCTGGAGTACTGTAAAGAATGGCATTTGGTTTGCTTTCTCCTGTACATACCAGTGAAGTAGGACCTTCTTATGTTGAGCCACTTCAGGACTCAAATATTCCAGTAACCCAATATCACATAAGCTTAAAGGCCTATCCCCAGATGTGTGCTCAGAGTTGCCCTGTGAATTCAAAGCCAGAAATACAAAACCCTTCTATACACGGAAACCCCTTTAATACAGCTATTGCTTCTCAGTAAGAAACTGTACGCATGCAACACTGGGTACTGCTCTGAAGTTGGAAGCAGGCACTATTTATACTGCAACAGAGAGCAAGTTTGGTCTTAACAGGAGGGATGCCAGCTTCCCAAGCTGGCATGCATGATGGTTTTGCACACAAAAAAATAAAAATGAGGAACAGAGGGCAGAGGGGGGAGCAAGAACTGTAGTCCTCACTCCTTCTGTCTGTATCTATTACGAGTGTAAAACCAGCTGTAAACAGTAAAGATGTCCCTATTAAGCAAAAATACCATCCTGATTAAACAGTGGTCATGACAGTTAAATATTTTTAGGCCTAAACTAGTCCACTACTATTCACTAGAACCTCCTAACTAAACTAAACACACAGTGTAAATCTGCAGCCTTTATCAGAAGGAATAAATATGTATCAATGACTTAAGTTGTGGGGGAAAAGTCTACACAGGAATTGTTTTTAATGTGATTGCACCAACTTACAGAGGTGAAAGAAGAGGGTAAAATGAAAAAGAAAACACATAACATGTAATATAAATCCTTTGCCAGGATATTCCAAAATGCTATAGATCATTACACTGAATCTTCTGCATATATTCTGCTGGTGACGGTTTGGTTCTGCCTATGCTTATCAAATGGATGGGAGCACGTACAGCCATATGATAGAAAAGAGTTTCTCCATAAAAACAGCAGCTGAAGGCAGTTTGCTGCCACCAGAATGAACCCTCCATGCTATAGCGCATTCTGCAGGAGCCCTGAGCCAGCCTGGGACACAGGTAAACGTGTCTGCCCAGCCGGGCTGCACAGAGTCCAACAGGCACTGCTGAAGCATCACTTGGTCTAGGCAGCTGCTCAGAAATGGATGGGACCAGAGCAGTGAGCTTTTGTGGGCACCCATGTGTGTGATCTCTGGGCTGTGTGAAACTGTAGACTTTTTACCGCCCTCTTGCACAACACACTCCGTGACTTCAGCACATGCAAGTCTCAGGAAGTTTCTATGATTCACACTGAAATTTTTCCTGCTGAGTTTTACCCCTTTGAACATCTTAAAATAATTCCTTTTTTTGTCTTAATATTTTACACCCTTCAAATACTTGTAGATTGTTATCATATGTCTTAGTCATCATTTAGTCCAAACTGTACATATTAAAATCTTGTAATCTTTGCTCATATTTCAATCTCTTCAGCCTCTTAACTTCTGTTGCTCTTCTCTGAATTCTCCACTAATTTCTTGACAACTTTTTGGCAACAGAGTGGCCAGAATAATAGTGTCATGGACACCTTACGGCTGTACAGAGATGAAAAGGGAAATGTACAACACCAAAATGACATTAGCTCTTCCTCAAAAAACAACAAATATGTCTAATCTGTTGTCCAGGACTTATTTTTAGTGGCTGCATCATGAAATGCTCTGAAATACAAGTATAAATATTCACCTAAAAATAATAACTTGGAGACAAGAGTTTAATATACTTGAACCTGTATTTAATTAGCCTTCATGTCATATGTGAGGAAGGTAACATGGAACAGTATTTACCCACAATACTGAAGGGCAAATGTCTGAAGGGAAGTCTCAAAGGACATAACCCATAGAAAAGAGATCATACAGAAACAAAGAACACCAACAGTTTCTTCACCACAAACCAAGTTAAGTAGCAAGTTACAATCAAAGAATAAGACAAAGCGCTTTTAAAAATAGAAATATTTTAAAATAAATACAAATATTTACTGTATTTTAAGATAAATACAAATACTCTTCCAAATTCTGGAAAATTCTAACATACAAAATTTCTACAAAATAAGACAAAGCATAGTAGTTTTCTGGGTTGTCTGTTAGAACTGTAGAAATATTCTTCAGATAAATCTGATCAGGCCGGGGACTAAGATGCATATAATCTAACTATTACCTTTCTAAAAGTTAGATATCAAACTGAAGCCACCATAATCATCTCCAGAGAGCCATTAATCCCATCCTAAAACTGTAATATATGTAGGATGAATAGCTCTCTAGAGGTATTTCTCCTCATCTCCACTGATAACAGAGGGAGACTAAACAGCTGCCTTGACTGCGCTTTCCTTGATGATGACTAAAGTTAAGTAACCTGTACCCAAACATCATTTATGATGGCTGGTCTCTTAAGGAATTAATGTAAGCAATTAGGTTGTGCAGACACTTTAAATACTATCTTCTCTGGAATTTTCCAATTATTTGGTATTAAAACCAAATCAACCAACCAACAAACCAAACACTAAAAACTTACAGATTCGCATTCAGATGTCCTTCCAACTTTCCAAGTACTAAACAAGGACTACCGCATATCCACACGCATGGAAGATTTCCTTCCTACAAGCCTCCAAACATTGGTGGCAACACGACAGGTTCAGAATGACAGGAATCTGTCGTTGCCTTTAGATGTAGGGTTCAAATGCTCTGAAGTGGCTATTAACTAACTAAAGTTTGGGAAGCAGCATTCAACCTTCATCTGGTTCACAACAGGCTGAAACAGAAAATGAGTATGAACAAAGTTACTCAATAGGGAAGACCCACACAAAGCTGAGGCAGAAATATGACAAAAAGAGTTCATTTTAGAGGAAAGTTATAGGGAACCACATAGTTGTAATGGCACTGATCTTGCAAAACTTCCAAAAATGCTACCAAGAAAATTATGTATGAGGAAAACTGAGAGAACAACAAGTCTGTTAAGACATAGATGGTATGAGAGAACAAAAACCCTTGCCACATGGAACTTGCAAGCTAAGAGGAGGTAGTAATTTTTAAAAAGAAGAAAAGAACGGGGGGTGATTAAAAAGAAAGTGGAAACCAGAAATATAAGAAAAGAAATAATATATTGATATTATAAATTACTTCAAACATATAATGTTTGTGAGACGTATAAGGAAGAAGAACAAACCAGGAGAGGAGTGTTGTCTTGCAAAACAGACTGCACAAACATGCTCTGAGACCCAAAATGTACAGAGCATCAAATCTACTGAAAAACTACATGTAGTGATTAAAGGCAAAAGAAACTGCTTCCCCATGACCAGGAACCACCACAAACTACCAAATCAGGAGATGAGTGCGATTTTGAAAACCATTTGTGAAGTATGACAAAGCATTTGCATGAAAAAGTTGGTGAAGATGGGAATTAATTATGCATAATCTGTGGAGAAAAGAACACAGCAGATCTCAGCTTTCCAACATTGTCATGGAATGCACATGGGACTTTTTTTTTAATTTTAAATTCAAAACGTAAATAAGAGACCAAAGGGCATTATTTCCAGATTGGGCTCTAGTCTATGTGGATGAACAGACTGAGTAGGTGAGAGTGCAAGACAGAGTAATTAAGTTCAAAATTCTTTGGAAAAGAAAGAGGGATAAAAGCAAAGTAAAAACAGTGGAGTTCCAGAACATAGATCTCAATGATCTTTAGGAACTAGTAGGTAAAAATCCCTGAGAGACTACACGGATAAAGAAATTAAAGGGGTATAACTGTTCTTCCAAGCAATTTTAATAATAAAAGCACAAGCTGTGCCAATAAACAGGGTAGAACAAGAATTTAGCATCACTAAAGTATGAGGTCTTTACTACTATCAAGACAGAAGAAAAAATCCTGAAGAAAACAGAAGGATATCAGAATATGTAAGTATAAAAAATTACATAAACATGTAGAGACATAATCATAATGGTTCAAAGCATAAAGGACGAAATTAACATGGAATGTCAAGAATAGCAAGAAACCATTCTATTAGTACATTTAGGTAGATGAGGAAAAATGTGGCTCCGTTAATCAATGCAGAGGAAGTTCAACTGACAGATGATGTGAGTAGGCTGAAGTGCTTAACACCTTTTTTGTACCACCATTCATTCAAAATTTCAAGCTGAGAGAAATGGATAATTCACTTAATACTCATGAAGAGGGGTATGGTCTTACTCCAGAAGAAATGGCAAACAAATTAGAGAGTACTTAGCTAAGTTAAATATTTTTCAAGTCATTTATATATTAATTCATCCTGGTCTCCTTAAAGAAGTGTCTGAAACAGACTTTGAGACTTTGTAGAAGGTAAGAAAAGACTCAAAGAATAAATCTGGTAACTAACATGAAAAGAGAGAGAAAAAATAAAGAATGAGGAAATTCCAGACCACACTATTTAAGCTTAATTCCCAGAAAAACTATTGAACAATTACTCAAACCAGCTTTTAAACACCTAAGTATAAAAGACAAGTAGCACTTAACATTGATTTAAAAACCAATTATGCCAAAACAGACTAATTTCCTTTTCAACAGAAAAAGAAACCTTGTAGAAAGTAAATGTCATGCACTTTGACTTTATTTTGGCCTTTGACGTCTTACATAATATTCTTATACGCAAGCTAGGAACAAAACAAGCATATCCATGGTATCCCACAGATGGAAAACTAGTTTGGATAAAGAAACACACAGTAATTATTGAAACAGAAGAATGCATCAACTGGGTTTCTGCCCTGAGTTTTTTTGCTATTTGACTTTTTATTAATAACCTAGGTGATGAAATAGAAAACATGTTTATTAAACCTGAAGACAAATGAACCTAGGAGGACACTGACTGACTGAATAAAATTCAAAACTACCTTGGCAAATAGGAGAAATTGTCTAGAGGTACTGGATGAGATTCAACAGGACTACAGATAATATACCTGGGCAGAAATTATTAATGACACAAACACAAGACAGTGATAACTGAGCAGGCAGCAGTTTTCAGAAAAGGGTCTAGAGTTACTGTGAATTATAAGCTTGATATAAGTTAGCAATATTTGACAGGAAAGGAGTCAATCACCTTTTTGGGGTTTGTAAAAAGACATTGTTGCTCCAAGGACATTGGAAGTGATCTTTCAGCTCTACAAAATCTGCGGAAGTTTCAGGATGTAAACAGGCAAACTAGGTAATGCTTTTCAAGAAGATGTGAAGCAAATGAAAAATATCCACAAAACGAGGTGTTTTAGAGACTAAGAGAGAGTTTTTGTAGCAGAATCCAGTACTTGCTAGACCTTTCAATTAGCCTGATGCCAACAATGAGCCACAGAAAAGTGGCAGCTGGAAATCGAAAAAATTTTGTCATCTGCTCATTATCAGGGAAAGAAAAATGAATAAAAGGTATGAAGCATCTCAAAAGCAGCAGCAAAGGTAGAGAGTGCTGGAAATCAATTGCACCAGGGCGCAGTATTTTGGTTTTTTTAACCAAAAATAGATAAATTTGTTAAAAACACATTCACCAAAACTGGACTACTGTCCAGGGAGGAGAAAATCTAATTAGTGGGCCTCAACTGCACTTGCTTTCAAGGTTTACAAACTTTCTCAAAAACAGTGAAGTCTCTTATGGTACCAGCACATTGGCAATGACATCGCCAAGTTCTGTGATGAACCTCAACTGTGCACAGGTGGAGGTATGTCTGTACTGTTCTTTCTTTCCCTTCAAAACAGGCCTCTCCAGCTGATCATCTTCCCATCCTTCTACTCAAATCACTTATTTACACAAATCGCAGTCCACACCCTTCTGTCATGGCTAATCCCATGGCACCAGTTCCTGCTTCTTTCCCTCCCTGTGTTCCTCACCTCCAACAAAGCCAGGGTCCAACTCCATCCTCTTACCTTATCACGCTCCCTGCTCACTTCCCCATGATCCCTGCCCTGTGTTGCCTTGGGTCTCCTCCCCAGTCTTGAAGAGAAAGTGCAGGTCCTGACACGGTCAGTGTTTTGGCAGCAGCTGCTGGGGGCGGAGCAGGCTGGGTTACCACCACCACCAGAAACAAGTTGCCACCTGCCACATTATTTGCCTTAAGCGCTTTTCAGATGTTTGGGGCAAATACCTGAGGAAGAATGTTTATCATGTGGTCAGATAAGGATCTCCAGGTAGGCAGGGCTGGTTGCTTCTAGCTGTCTGAGTGGCTCAAGTACCTCAATGTATTACGCCAGTCTGCAGCATGTATCGCAAAAGAAGACCGCAGGGAGGTTATTTCCCAAGCCAGATTTCATAGCTTTTCGCCTGCCTAGAAGAGAGACACCTCAGCTGGCCCAATGCATAAGACTTCACACAGCAGTTTGTGTTACCTGGGCTGTCACTCCAGACAAAATGCCTGCTGGCAGATGTCCCTGAGCTGAGGACTTCACTTGGAGGCATAAAACCCTCGGATACTGCTAAGCACCACAAACTCTTTCTGATTCCTGGTATCGCACACAGAAGACGCAGCTGGCCAGCAGGGTGGTCCGATGCATCCAGAATACGGAGACACACAGCAAGAAGAGATGCTGCCGTGTTGCATTTGCCAACACATGAATTGCAAACAGCACGGCTGAGAGGTGTAATGTGGAGATTGACCAAACAAGCAAGTCCCAAACCTCACAGTGCCCTGCAGATCTGAAAGGCCTTCACATAAAAGAATGCAAAGGCTCTTCCCACCAATTAAAGTCCACCTGCTTGACAGGGAGTTATAAAATAACAATCGTATCTTAAAGATGGGTAAATGCATAATATCTATTGCCTCAGGAAACATGGGAAGTTTGCAATTCTTCTTGAATAACTAATGCAGGCATAGGTAAGCCCTACTCCTACTAATGTCAGTGGCAGAACAGTTTGGCAAATGAGAACAAGATTAAGTTCTCACATTTTTCGAAGAAATGAAACCATTACCCAAACTCATTATTCAAACACTTTTTATACATTCAGGCTCTTTTCAAATGCACTGCTAGTAAACACAATCATAAGTGTAGGAGCAAGCATATATATAAAGTATTTTGTACATTTCTGTGATGACTGCAGTTAACCCTGAAGCCACTGGAATTCTGCTAATCACAAGACACATGTGTCCACAAGATAATAAAAATGAAATACCAGGAAGCAAATCCATGCCATACTGATTCATGTTTCTGACTCTGTCTAGTTGCTCAGTGCTGTCTGCTTCTACATTACTTGAAACCTCAAATATCCAAACAGCTTTCCCAATATCCACATATAAAACTTCAGAAAAATTAAGCCATTTCCTTTCATGTGTGAATCAACCTGTAAATTAGATAATATCTACTACAAAAGTAACAGTGAGACCAAGAGCTTATTAAAAATAAACAAACAAAAAAGTTCCTTTCATATGGCTAGTATGAATATCCATTACTAAGTCAAACAGAATTCAAATTGAGTAGAAAACCTACACTGTTCAAAGACTTGGCCAATTATCCCATGACAGAATATCCTCCATGCCTAGTTTTTTCCATACTTGCTCATGAGAAGGCTTTCCTTACCTACCTCAAAAGTGTTAGGTACTTTCAGAAGCTGAGATTACCAATGTATGCAAACAACTTGATTTCTTCAACAGTTCCTGTCTTCCTACAGATATCCATACGTTGTACTTTCACGTAAATATCACACACTGCAATTGTACAACTTTTTAAAACAACGTATTTGGCAGAAACGTGACACCATTTATTTGGAATTTCTAAGCTCACTAGAACTAAGAGTCTTCTGGCCAACTATTATCTAAAACTGTGCTTCTAAATGCATATACTACTAGAAGTTCTCTGCATCCAGGAGCTTCAGCAGGTGCATCTGGGCGTTGAGCACTCCGGAAAAAAAGTAGCTACTTATTTAGAAACATAAATAGAGAACTGGGCAAGGAAGATGAGATAATCACGTATTTCAGAGTTTAAGTCTTGACAGTTTTAGGATGTATGTTTTCTGTCTCTAGATCATGTGGAAAAAACCCTGATAACAGTTACCATACTTGAACAAGCATCCCTCTATGACGTGAGCAGGGGACTATCTCCAATGAAGCTTTCAAGCTGATTACTTACTTTCTTTACTGGCCTGATAGAGCCCACAGATATTTTGAAAATCCATCCTTATGCAGAGGGTTTTCACTGTGCAAACCAATGCAGAAAGCCATCTTCAGTATCTGAGGGCCCTTCAACAACTGCACAGGAACACAACAGTGTCCAAGGAGAGAAGGGCAATCATTACTACTCTGTCAAGAACAGTGCAATAGTTGGCCTTATATTTCCCTCAAATCAAACAAGTTACTGCAATTTGTTTTGCTTTGGATCCCCAGTATAGAATTAATTGCTTGGGATAGCTTATCTATCTCTTAAGCCAAGTCTGCATGGGGACATTGAGAATGCTAAGGCAAAACAACTAAAGGTTTGACACCAATATGCACACATTTAATTGTCTTGAAGCTGTGAGTAGATGCTCTAATTCAACAGCAAAGCTCCCTGTAGCTTCTTATTCAGTTAAGCTACATTGGTCTAAGACTAATTTACTCCTGAATTAAAGCAGTCCCCCAAGGACTCAGCACAACTCGTTTTTGCATACTAACTTCATGCAGTTAGCCAATTTGCCTCAGCTCTTCCTGAGTTCCCAAGCCTTACGGAGTTTTCAGCTGAAAGGAGCTGAAGGGAGCTTGGCTACTTCATCTCTAATGCTGGGAACATCAAACCCAGTGTTTTCTTCAACATTTTCCTTCTAGAGCACAGAAAAAAAAAAAAATAAAATAAATTCCTCACATTGATTAGCTGCTTCCTTCTCCCAGATGAAAATTCAGTAGATTTTGAGTTTATCATTACCTTGCTCCTTCTCTCACTCTTCAAGGCTGTGGAAGCCAGTCTTGGGAACTGGCATGTTAACATACAGGAAACAATCAGAAACAGACAATGAAAAAAATGCAGGTGGATACTAATCCCGTAGTGGGATTTGAACTGTCACATCATCTTTAGAGGCTTCGAATCATGTTGGAGCCATAATCTACTGACACTGATTTTGTTCATCACAGAATGATTTGGAAATGGCAAACGTATCACTGTGCTCTACTGTTTGTCATCGCAACCACTGTTGTGGTACCCCAGCACTCTCTGGAAATGAATCGTAGCATGTTAATTCAATACTAATTCAATTGAATACTAATCCTAAACTGGGACTGATATTTCTCAAAATATTCTAATAAAATTACCTATAGAAAGGATTGATTATTTTTAAAGAAATTAGTTGCTTCCTTACTGAGAGAGCTCAGACTAGCATTTTATTTAAGTCAAAATGTAAAGCACTTCTATAACTATAAGCATTTAGGAGAAATAAATATGTCCTTCTTCCACCCAGGGTCATTAGAACTTAACTGGATACTGGCAGTAGTTGGGCAATACTTTGTTTTGGCCTCACTGCGTGGATGTTCAGGTTTCAGTGATGCTGTGGGTGCACCCACACAGACACCCTTATGCACACACTTGTGCAGACAGTGTCCCAAGGTACTTCATAAAATTAAGTTCATTGAGTGAGCTATCAGAATGATAAACCAGTGTGTTAGAGGCCCTACTGTACAGCAGCTAGCTGAAAGGAGTGTTTAGAGGAATAAACAAATATACATAATGCCTGACGTTTCCTTTCCCCAAAATAAATTCATTCATTATAAATGAACTGTCACATCATCATCTTTAGAGGCTTCAAATCATGTCAAAGCCGTATGCACTGACACTGGTTTTTGTTCAGCACAATTTGGAAATTGCAATCTTATCACCATGCTCTAACATTTCTCATCACAACCACTGCTGTGGTATCTCAGCACTTTCTGGAAATGAACCATATTCCATGGATTCAGTAATAAATCTAACACTTTAAAACACCACTCAAGCCAGGCATCACCCGAATAAAGTGGGTAGTATGCAACATGGGATGCACTGGAGCATGGACTTCATAAATTTTTATTTTCAATTCTAGATGTGTTTAAAACTTAGTATTTAACCTCTCAGTGTCAATTAAAAAAAAAATAAATCCCATTCCCATGGGGATTTGTATAGCATTATCAAGCAAGAACCTCTGCATATTTTTATCTGTTTTATTGTTTAAAATAATAAAAAAATAAGTATACAAATGGCAGTAAAGCCCTCTGAACAATATTTTCATTGACTTGCTGGAGAGAAGGACCCCTAGTGTCCGCTGGATTTTAGCCAGCCTGGGGTCTGGTGACTACACAGCATCCAGGATGAAAAAACATCTAGCTTGTAAAATATTTTCTGAAAACATTTTCTCACCCTTTTTATTCGGAAACTGACTGATGAAAAGAAAAAATACATATATGCAGTTCTGCTGTCCTAAACTAATTATTTCAAAATATTATCAAGGTATCATGTGATCACCTGGACTCTGAGGATTCATCATTACCGATGAACAAGAATGTGCCTTGGCACAATAGTTTCAGTGGTTGATTATGCATTGCAGACACCTATAGATAAACATCTCTATTTGTAAAAAATGAGCACTGTCTCCAAGAGCAGTTGCTGATGAGGCTTTAAAAGCAGCATCAAAAAAATGTAATGCTAGAAGGATGAGGCTGCCCAGCCCTGTCATATAGTAGCTTCGCTTTCTAAGAGGGAAAAAAAAATCTGCACGATTCCTTATGATCAGGGTTCTACTCATTTATTTGGCTAATCATTCAAATGGCTAAACAGACCTCTAATTTGAAAATAAAAACCGATTGATGCAATCACAAACAAGTTCTGAAATTGTGATTTATAAAAAAGAGGAGAAATCTTGTTCTAAGCCAAAACACACACACAGTTACCTTTTTCTAATCAGAGCATTCATTTCTCCTCATTATGATCTCACAAGCACATTAAAATCTTATTAACATTAATTACTTCTGAGCGTCTATGCATGAGCAGCGACAGGCTTGCGTGCGCGCGCGCGTGTGTGTATGTGTGTGTGTCTCTGGATCATATCTACATTTATATACCTTGCTGCACTTTGCTTATAAAACATGTGAAAATATTGCTGCTAACACCAATTAGCTAATTTCACACACACAGATAGTAAGCTGCTGTCTCGCTGCACAGCTTATTATAGACCAGCAGACAGATGGACAGACAAACAGACGCAAAAAGCATCACGGCTCCTCCTAAATGCAAGATCTAAAATGCCTGGCACCCCCAGGAGTGCGAGTTTTATCCTCGTAAGTCTGAGGGAACAAAATGACACAAATAATAATAAAAAAAAAAAATAAAAAAAATACAAGACAGCCAAATATCCCATTTTCTACACAGATGGGTTCAATGATGAAGTGATAGAGACAAAGAAAAAACTGGCAGGCAGACAAGCAGCAGGCACACAGAGAGATAGACAGAGACAGATAAACAAAGCAACAGAGAAAGAGATGAAAGCATATTCATGTATGTGAATCTGGGCTAAGCAATATTAACTTTAGCCCACCAACAAGGTAAGGAAAGAAATGGCAGAGGCAAGAGTCACCATAAGGCTGACTTCACAAGCAAAACCCTGACTCTTCACAAAAGTGTTTATGGATTCTATTTACACTGAGCACACTATATGCAGCAGTGCTGCTGGTGACACTCAGCTCCACCACAAACTCCAGAGCCAACACAGGAATCTAGGCATTGCTATGGAACTGCACCTTCCTCTTCTTTTTCACCCTTTGTTTCCATCTAATTTAGATTCACCTCTATCCTTCTTCCAAATCTCATCCTCCTGAACCCTTCTCTCTACTAGGGGTTAAGATATAAACATCATGCCAAAGCCATGTTTCTTCTTCCCTGGGGGATCAGCCTCTCAACTGGGTCCTTTGCAGGGCCCAGGTGGATACTTTCCTGTCTGCCCAAATACCCATGTCTGCTCATCTTCTGCAGCTCTGAGAAGAACTGCAACCCTTAACTGGAATTAAAACTTACACTGACATCAGTAGGATACAAGGTTTAGGAGCGTCAAAATTTGCCTTTCAGAACTACACTACCCTTTGTTTCACTTCCGTGTTCTTCCACTGATGACATGATCAGGCAAAACACTATAAGGAGGGGAACAACCAAAGCTAAGGAAGATGGTTTTCTGGAGAAATTTCCAGATGGCATGAAAGGCTTCTTTATTGGGAAAATTTCTGAAATAAATACATCTTAATTTCTCATGGTAACATAAGTGTTTGCATTTCCTACTTGCTCTCCTCAGATCAAGAGAAGGTAAATGTGGCAATAATCCCTGTGTTATCCCCAGCCTTTTTCACCTAAAGATATTAGAGCACTTCACAAAATGTTAATGAAGCTTCAAGGGATGCAGAAGTTTCTCCCATCACTCCATTTTACTGCTAGGGAACCAGAAGAGCAAAGAGGTGAAGTACCCAGATCAGTAAGAAGGTCTACAGCACACCCAAAATGTCCTCTTATTTACATTTGTCACTTTTCCCTTCTTCCACATGCCCTGTCTAAGGTCAGTACCTGAATTTTAAGAAGAATAAATTCTGTGTCTGAAGATTGTACTCGGGACCCTTGATTTGTATTTATCTGACTCACGACCTTCTCCTAATGCTGCTTACCCAGAAGAACCCAATCCCATACAAACACAGCACAGCTGCTGAAAACACTACCATGAATTCAGTCAAGCAACTTTGGGGCATATTGGTCGTATTTCAAACATCCAAATCAGTTATGGCGCATTTTTAGGAAATCCAGTGATTCCAGGAAGCTGGACATTATTAGTTATATCGTACACAAGGGGTAAGCTTGGTGCACCTTGACTGAATTCTGCCCAGCTCAGTTTTTAGTGTGCACACAGAACAGATCTGGTTACACTGCAGAGCAGGAACCATGGCATATGGCCCCTTCTGCCACAAGAAGAGGTACATGACCTGCTGAGGCAGAAAATAAGTAAGCAAATTGAACACCACTCCATTTGCTCAGCTTACTGTGCTTCTTTAGTTAAGGTTAAATATACAGGCTTTGAGAGTAAAGATACAGAAAAGTAAAAGCTTTATAGAATAAGCAAAGAGCAATAAAGATTTGAAGCTTTACAGTTTTATGCATATGACAAAGTAGGCTTTTTCCTGCATATTTCCTAAAAAACAGAATGTAGACCATTAAAGTCTCTCTAGAACCATGCAGAATTACTTCCTTCCTGGCCTTTCCCCAAAGAAGTGCTCTGAGAGGAAGCAAGATTCTCTCTGACAAGGCATGGAGCCTCACCAGTTCTGGTTAACAGTGATTCACCCAGAAGTTCAGCTCATTTGCTCAGGTTTCCCAGAAAGCTTGGAGAAATCCGTGACCCGTCTTTTTTCCAGATTCCAAACTCTCTGCTGTGTTCCCAACATCACTGATCTCCAGGCACATTTGAAACTTAGGAAAACAGGACAATCATGGAGAATTTTCCCCCTAAACACATCAGTGATGCCCATCAAAAACCAAAGAAAGGCCACACAAAGACATGAGTTTAATAAAATGGTTAAGAAATAAGTATCCAATAGATTTGCTGACTTAATGCCTACACAGTTGTTGAGTCTTTAATCCATCTTTCCCCAAAACTCATATAGATACGTGATGATTCGTGGCACCCAGAAAGAAGAAAGGTGTGTCCTATAAAGCACTGCTTTAAAGTTTTGAAGACTAAAAGCATCCTAATTAAATATAGTAAAAGTTGTAGCTCAGTAAGTTAAAAAATAAACCCAGAAACTGGTTTATTTAAGTAAATGCATAACAGTGAACATGCTTAATGACAGAAAGAAGTTGCCAGTTTTTACTGCCACTACAGCATGTAGAGGCAACTATGCAACATGGAACCTCTGCAGAACTTCCCTGTGACTGAATTTTGCATGTAAAATGGACACAAGGGTCCTAAATAGTAAGAGGACTCAAATACAACTGGCTTGAGGATCTCTCAAAGGACATATCAGAAGAGACAAAGGAATCTTAGAGACCATTCAATCTGCAAAACTCGTCATGTATATGTGAGGGGGGGACAGGGGAAAAAACCCTTCTTAGGGGCTAGAGAGGAGGGAAAGACATTTACTGCCCATCCCGTACAAAGGAACTTGACCTGCCTTTCGCAGGTGGGATTTACCCCAGTAAACCTGTCTCCATCTACTGCATTCATCTGCTTTGTGAACCTTACTGTATTGTGTCTGCCAAAAGTTACAGCACACTGAGACAATATGAGGGTACTTAGGAGGTGCACTTGGCATCCAGACCAGCCTTGAGATCCAAACCCCTTTGCGTTCTTTTGGAGGTTAATAAGATGAGGTTTTACTGACTCCATCCTGGCTTTTATAAGCTTCTTGGGGATTACTGAAATTGGAAATTGCATATGAAAAAGCTGGTTCCTCAAGTTTTTAGAAGGGACCTTCATCTGTTTTGCCCTTCAACCCTTGAAATGCGAGACATGCCTGAGGAGTGTTCTTTGTTACAGTGTCTCACAAATATATCCAGTGATGGTGAGTCCATATGTCTCTGATAAAGGAAAACCTTATTGTGCATTCCAGCCTTTTCTTTTGTAAACATACTACACTAGATGAATTTGGCTCTCAAAGAAGAAAGTATTAATTGTGCTGGCTAATAAAACTTTCTGTTGCTGTCCTTCCAATCTGGTCTTCTAAGCATCAACAGACATTAAAACTGGCTCTTGGGAAGTGAAAGCAGTACAAACCCAAAACTTGTTTGCAAGTTTTCAAGAACTGAGATCTCCAGATCTTGAGAATGTAATTCTCAAGCTAAATGCAACTACTCATTGTACAATTTTCAAGGTTGAATGTACAATCAACTGAGTTCCTCCTACTGTTCACTCTCTGACAGATACCTCAGCAGCAGTACACCTGTGTTCTGCCCAGATCCCATACTTGCAGGCTCCTATCATTACTTGCATAGGCTTTTCTTCCACTGACAAATTTAAACAGAGAAGTAACAATCCTCTTTAAATTCCTGTGCCCATAGAACCCGTAGGGACTACGCTCTTCTTTACATATTGAAGTTCGTAGAGGTTAATGGCCATTGCACAGACAGCAGACATACATACAAGAAGGTCAGAACAATGTAATTATCTGAAGGTACGTTTGTCTTTTTACGTGACAGGAAGCTCCAGTCTTCTCTTGATGACTATTTAATTAGTCAAGCAACACTGTTACGCATTTCATCCAGGTGTAACTTTCCCCTATGATTATTACTGTACAAAAAGAGGGGACAGACTGGTCCAGTTTTCAAACATCTACTTCTTGGACAAAGCTAACACTGGAGCTCATCAGGATATATCCAGCTGGGAGAAATCCAGCTGGGGAAAACCAAAGAAACTGAAGTTACATTAACTGAGTTAAGAGATTAATTATTAATAATAAGCAAATAAAACACAAAAAAGATTTTGTTTTCTTGAAAAATTCTGCTATTAAAGACTTTGTTGATGTGTTGGTATGTTAAATGTATTTGGCACCAATTTCTAGTTACTGTAGGGTTTTTATATCTCATTCGGAAAGTAGAAGTAAGACTTTAATGGCAAAGAAGTTGCATATGGGTTACAATACCACAATGGTGTTTAAAAAAAAAACCCAAAACCTAACAGTCTTTAATATAGCCAAGAATCATCTGAGCTTCCTTTGTCCATGGAACATGGTCTTTACTTTTCCAGCACCCATTCGCATGTACAATACATTGAGGAAGGAAGAAAGAAAGGCCTCACTTCCTTTTTCTCTCTGTGCCTCAATTGTTTCTGACTAAAAATTGGAAATAATGTTGTTGATTCAGCTACTGGAATTAAGCAAAACTAAATTAACTGCTTCCATTAAACACTGTAAGATATTTGAATAAGTTTCTTCAGAAATGCAAACTGCTATTTATTCATATCAGCAGCTACCTGTGGCTAAACTGTCCTGGAACCTTTTGTCAGCATTTCCTCCTCCTGCTGATAACTGTTCTCTGTTTTGAAGTGTATGTGTCAGTCCTTTATCAAGAAAAGCCTGGGAAAGACTTAGGCAGAACTGGCGTCTCTCTTTTTTGGTTAATGAGAACAAAGCAAAACAAAACAACAACAACCGAAAAAAAAGAAATCACTCAAGGTCTCAGGGTTAAACCTTCGCAGATGAGGAAAAAAAAAAAGAGACATCTTTTTGTACATTAAATTCTTTGCAGGCTTTGCCTGGGCATTATGAGAATAATCAACAACATCAAGTAAAAGCAAGCTTTTTCATCAATTCCATAAGCTGAGATTTCAAGGAGAGATCTTGTAAGAATCTTATTAATACACCTATGTATGCTGCCACAGGGGAGACAGTATCTAATACAGCAAAAATGAGGTCAAATTCAGCAGCACTGTCCTAAAGAAAACAGTCTCCCGGTCACAAATCACTTGTGGAGTACCATGCATCATCTTTACTGCTTCAGACGTATGCCAGCTGCACCAGTAGGCTAGAAATACAAAGCTAAATTCAACTCCTGCTTCAATGTTATTTTTTCTAAACTTCATGGAATCAGTTCACTTTTATAGAAATGTAACATAGGGCAAACTGTAACCCATAAACATTTTAGCAGAGACACAGACATTCAGAAATTTCACGTGGAACTTCTTATCCCAATAGCACAGTCCTCTAAAGATGATTATTGTATGATGATTATTCCAGCACACTGCTCATGAGGAGAAAGCAAAGGGCTGTGGCCTCGTCCCATCCCACTCTGGTCCTACTCACACAGAATCTTGCTGAGAAAATTGTTGCCCTCTCTTGCCAGGGGTACCAAGTTAGCCCCTCTTTTTGCATGAAGTTCAGACTTTTTGTCCTCATTTTCTTTGAACAGCTCTGCCCCCTGCCTGCGTCTCAGCTTTTATTTCTTCTAGCTGCTCACATTCTTCACAAACCTCCCTCCTAAATGCTCCATTTGTATCCTTCTACCACACTGAAGCCAATGTTCCACAGTAACATTACTCCAGATTTTAATAACTCTTTAAAACAGCCTACAGTCTACTGTGTTACTGCACAACCAGACTTAACCAGGAAACTCCAGAAAAGTTCATTTTAGCTCACTTCCTTTTTGTTTTTAACTTTTTTCACCTGCAAAAGATGGGGAATGAAACTTAAATTAATTTTGGGAGCAAAATAAATTATCACGGGGCTGGATATGGATGTGACCTAGACAAGAGGGCTCTCACCCCACCATAGAGACAGCTTTAACTGAGCTAGCACAGTTATTAATAGCACTCTGGTCAAGACAGCGTCGGGCTAAATGAAGTGAAAGTACGTGGCTTAAAACATATGCAAAATTCACCTGAGATCAAACATAATACAGCCTGCATGATCAGGGCAGAACAGTTACTGTCATCCAAAGTACCTAAGAAAATGCTAGCTCTCAATTTCCATGTGGTTAAAAACTCTTTCAAAAACAAAACTGAACAAAGCAAAACAAAAACTCAAACCCCAAGACTTCAGGTGTCAGTTCCAGTCTGACATGCCAGAGAAATACCACAAGTATTCAAAAACCTTGTGGGAGACTAAAACAAAGCCAATAGATTAAAGGAAAAGGTTGCAGTACACAGGGTGATAACCAGGCACAAATCCAAGAGAGAAGGACAAAAGTCACTAGTATAGCTATAACTAATGCCTTCTAACGGCTCTCAGAAACCGATAAACATCATTATCCCTGTCCCAAAGACAAGTAACCGAGACACTGAGGAATAAAGTAACTTGTTGAAAGTGACACATAAAACTAGAAACAAACTGCGAATCCTGCTTCCCCTAGTTATCCTTACCAGTACCTTGGATACAGCAGAGACTGCACTGCGATGTGATTACAGCCTCCAATAATGCACCATGACTTTGTGCTGACAAAAATATTTAAGATCTCTGTATGCAGGTTAAAAAAAAAATTGTCTACAAAAGTATTAAGAAAGAGTTGGAATGGAATCCACTCCCATATAAAATGGGACTTGGAGATTGGAAGAAAAAGCAAGTTAAATTCCAGATTCAGAAATGTCCAGCATTAAGGAAAAATAACTGAGCTTTCTCTTGTCCAGCACAAAGTTCTGCATTGCTGACTGTACAGTAAAAGCACAACTGGCTTTTAATCTCGTTCAGGAGCAGCTGCTTTCACAGCAGTGAAATCTTTCAGGAGAAGCCTGACCAACTTAGTGGATAAATTATCTGAAGTTGGTATAGCTCAGAAGGAAACAGCTCATTTAGGAAAATGTCGCCATCTTAAAAACACTTCTTCTCTCCAATTGGAGCAAGCTTTGAAGATTTCAAAACTTGGCCGTCATTTGGATAGGAAAATAAAAGCAGCATTTTTATGAAATGCTGGAAATTACAAAACACGGCTTGGACTTCAAACGGTTCACCCATGAGCCAGGACAGGCTGGGCCTTCACTGGGAACTCATGTCGTTTCTAATCACTTCTATTAGTTTAGCACCAGCAAAAGGTGCCAGATTGGTAGCCCCAGGCGCTGTATTCTCTATTTATCCCCAAAGCAGGTACAGCAGAATGGCAAGCTATCACAGACATGCCAGCCACTGCTGCATTTCCTCATGTCCAGGGACCTGGTGAGAGGAGGGTGATGAGGTCTCAGCGCTATCTCCGCTGTGACTGCCCACACGGGGGCCAGTACCACACACTGTTTCAGGAGGATGGGCTCCTAAACTGCAGGGCCTGTGAAAGGGAAATAACGGAGCATCAGTCTACAAGTATCCTCCGAGACTTTGAGAGAGAAGAACCAGGGATTCTTTTCTTTGCATTATATTCCAGCCGTCTCAAAATGAATGAATACTAGAAAGAGCAATGAGGCCAGAGAGAGTCAACGTACTGAGTACAAATGAGATTTATACGTGGCTTGAGTCACTCCAGACAATTAGCTACCCACCAGGCTGTTTAGTTTATTGTCCCTACTGGATAAAGATTTAATAAGCAGTCACCTAGATGGGAAACATGAGACTTGAAGAAAGGAAACTTTTCACTACTCTACATGGAAAATTTGAGCCCAGTCCTGCAACAGCCTGCCCAGCTGATTCCCACTGATGTGTCAACAGCTGGAAGACGGGGCTCTTGAAGACAGTCCACATAGGTGGAAAACACAGGACAATCTTTTGTTATATTATTACTATGTCAGATATCTTCCATACATGTCAAATACTCTACGGAAATTAATAGAGCTTTCTTCAGTTTTTTTCTCTCCAAGACTCAACCTTATCCAGGACTTAAACCTTTTTTTATAGTATGAAAGTGCAAAATGCTGGATTTTATTAACTTATCTACTGGGGAAATATGCTGTGTAGGGAACATATTAAACAATTCAGTCTATGTTTGGAAAAGAAATACAGATTCATCACAACGAGGAAGGATGTTCAAGAGTATCCTGAAAAAACAGCCGGTATTCAAGCCAAAGGACAGGATGAAGTGGGCACAACAGTATAAAGCTGACAAGC
The DNA here is from genome assembly GCA_035584735.1 of Pseudotriccus pelzelni. Classification (NCBI taxonomy): domain Eukaryota; kingdom Metazoa; phylum Chordata; class Aves; order Passeriformes; family Tyrannidae; genus Pseudotriccus; species Pseudotriccus pelzelni. Next base: position 22,205,763 of record JAWMRA010000001.1, read on the forward strand.
AGATTTAACTGACAGTGACAGAAAGAATTGGAAGCTGCCAAACCCTAAGCTACACTAGGGCTTCTTCAGATACTACATGTACTAAAATTGAAACTAAAATGAGGATATCAGATAAAACTTCTTAAGATGGGAAAAATCCTAGAAGCAGCCACAGCAAAATGGAAAATACAAACTTTGGGAATTGATAGAAAAAGGAACGCTTATCAAGTATAAGTAAGACTGGAAACAAAAAAGTCTGAATTACAGGAATGAACATTTCAGGACCTCTCAGCAGTCATGCCTGGTATACAAATCTTTAACACACTTCCTCAGTCTTCCTCAGAAGACTTCTTTTGCTGTTAATACTGCTAGTTGCGAGAGAGCTCAAAGCCATTCATTTAGGCACAATTTTTGTCAGACAGTGTCCCAGAGGGTGTGGCCCGGTCTCCTGGGAATAGCATTTGTTAGTTTTAGAGAACCAGCAGAGGGAGCACATCAGCAATTAAACGTGGGTTTCTTGTGTTTGTGCCTAAACAATGAGATTTTTTTGGTTGGTTTTTGTTGTTTTTTTGTTTTTATTCTCAGCATTCCTCTTTCACTAATGCCTGTGACTCACTTAGCTATCAAATTGTTGGGAGTTTAGGAGCCAAAGCCATGGAGAATAACAGGCTCCACATCCACCCCACATAAGAAAACAGTGGACATATGCTTTTACCTACTTGTCTTTCTTCATTCTCTCCCCATGTCAACCTCCATCTTACCCGTTCCTGACATTCTGCCCATGAAATCTTGTGTTGCCACACGATGATTGCTCTCAAATTCCTGCACTGTGGCCACTAACTTTCTAGTCAGACAGAAAGGCATATGGATCTCTAGGGAGGAAAGAGAAATCAATAGTTAACTTTCAGTCAGCTGAAAGGACAACTCTGAAGTCCATAAGGCAACTTTCCCAGTCCTACTTTTGTATCCTCAAGGGATTGATAACACAGCTATTGATGATTTTAGAAGAAAGATATTAGAAAGCTCTTATTTTAGTTGAGAGGAAAAAGAAAAAGAAAAAAAAAAGAAATCAGTAATTCCCATGCTGTATTTACCACAGAATCAAATGACACACTACACTTGGCTGCATTTTTAGCTCTACCACAATCCCAAGATAAATTCACTAGGAAAGTGTAACAGTAAGAGGTCATCTACAGGTGTATCTTACAGAATGGCACCACGTCTGTCCCCTAAAGCGTTTCCCACAGAAACCCCGCAGAGGGTTGGAAGCATTGCCTATTCAGGTTTCCTTTCTACTTTGCTGTAGTTACCAACTGGTTTAAATACAGACCTTTATAACCACTGGTTTGATAGTAGCTCAAACATTCTGGAAGACTCCATGGGTTTTGGTTCATCCTTTGTACTGTCATTTACACTTGTGCAAACTGGCCATAAAAAGTTACCTAGTGATCTGTGTCCACCCACTTCAGAAAAGCACAAGGAAAGGATTATGGCATGAGGTATTGAAGAACGAAGTCCTAAAGACACTGGTTGCTCCAGCAGCTATGGAAGACGGAGGTGGCGCATGTCCCTGTGCTTCTGGTGCCCATTTTACAAGACCCGTCTGCAAACAGAACTCCCTCCAGCGCCAGGCGGTCAAAATGCCGTCATAGTACTCGCTGACACTGAAGGACTAAGTACAGAAATGTAAGAAAACATAAAAGACATAAGCACCAATCATTTTGAAGCGCCAGTTTCCTATTACAGGAGAATTGGATCAGTGCGGTTAGAACTAAATATTAACTTTTATGATAAATTATAACCCAGAGTATAGGCAACACTATCAAAGCAAAAACCACCTGGACAAAAGCCTTTACGTTTTATTTCACTCCTCACTGAAAGTTTAATACATCTGTGAAAATATCCCCAAGTTAAAGCTGTACAGATATTACAAAAGTATTTCAAAATTTCGTGTATGGTCAACAATTCTCTTCACCAAGAGAAACCTGGATTATTTGCATAAATAGATTATTAATATCCAAGTTATTTTTCACAGTTGATACTGTTTGTTTACTTTCTGAATTTTTTTGGGCCAGACCAACAAGAAGAGTGAAGTCCGTTTCACTTTGATTTGCCATCGTTTTCCCTCTGCAGCACATTGTGAATGTCAGACCCTACAGAAGGAACAAGCTATTCCTTAAAAGTAACTATTTCCAGTTCACTGTTTCATTAAAAAAAACCAACCAACCAAAAAAAAATTTATAAAGGCTTTGGATTTTCTAAAAGTTTTGCTAAAAAAAAAAAAATCTAAGTAACTTGAAGTTAAATTTCAGTCTTTAAATATCCATTAACATTTATGAATCTCTTTCAGTAGAAACTCTTCACCATAGAGAATGCAGTGCAAAAAAGTCCTATAAAAACAGACAGGAGTGAAACCAAGTGAAATCTACAAGGCCACAGCATGCCACCAATTTCTAAACAGAACTCCTATTCAAATTATTCTGCTTAAAATCTCCTATGGTCTGCAAAAATGAACAGAGTTTTCTTGAAACGATTTAAATAACAATTTATCTAAGACTGTAATCTCTCTTGTATGGGATTGTAAGCCATCCCACAGAATTCTCTAGCAGGGGACACTGTTCCCTATTTACATCAAAGTTTTATATAAATAATATTACTTTTTTTTTTTAATATTCTGCAGCTGTTTTCCCTTATGAATAAGCTGGGCCTATGAAGAAAATGCGAAAATAGGAAAACTGTGAGTAATATTTATAATAATGATATATTCAACGCAGGAAATTGCTACAACTGTCTTTATCAAAATAAACAAGATTGATATTTTTTTCCTCCTTTAAGAGAAAAGCAAAATCCTCTACGATTAAAAATAATTTGACTTGGTATTTTTTTGGTATTTGGATTTAACTGTCTTATATCCCATTTTCGGTCCTGTTAAAAAAAAAACACAGCAAAAACAACCACCACAAAAACATACACCCAGAAACCCCAACAGCACTGCTTTTTGTCTCACAGGAGTGAAAGAGGCATATACACACGCCAGTCAGCCCAAAATTACTCTAGCTACAGGGCATGGCAAAGCATGAAATAACTGCTCCAGAGCACTTCCTCATGTGGGTGTGTTAGATAACTGTCTGCTCCAACACTAAAATAAAGCACACTGTGACCCAATCAACACCGCGGGCTCTGCCCCGCACAGCTGCCCGGGCTGCGAGCAGGGCAACCCAGGGCACCCCGCACTGTCCCGCACACGCCAAGCTCGCTCCTACCCCCCTGGCCAACAGGTTTGAACATACCACACGCCGCATTTAAGTTTACTTAGGCATACTTTACCCTTTGCTGCTGTATCCAGATTGCAAACGGACTTTGTGCTATTGAAAGGGCTAAGATTTTTTTATTTTATTTTTTTTGTTGTTTAGAATAAACTTGGGGTTCAAAGAAAATTACAGCCTCCTAGTGAAAAAAAAAGTTTTAATATTAAAAAAAAAGATCATGCTGGGTAATGAAAAATGTTTCTATTACTCTGACTCACTTTCTTCTGCTTGAATTCTTCTTGCCTGGAGTTTTTACAAAATCAAGAGATTTCTTGTAGTCAGTTTTCAAGTTTTTCAAAAATGTTAAGATGAGTCTGGGCTTCTGCTAAATGTACGTGCAAGAATCCTCAGGACGGGTCCAAGTGCTTTCCTACAAAAAACCCCTGGGCTGTTGAGGAACGTACACCTGCACTGGTTCAGAAGAAAATGACAGGTGCCTGAAAACCCACCACCCATCCCATGAGAAGGACGGCTGCTAACACTCCTGCTGCCTCACTCGAGGCTGACCACCATCTACAGGGATCAGCAACTCCATCTTTAAGACCCCTACATTTTTGGCATAACTTCAGCATCCCCTCTACGACCAATGTGAGTTTCAAAGCTTAAGGTTCAAACTTTAGGAGGGGAGGAAATACCTTGCTGCAGTTAACAGGTCATTCGAAGCAATAAACACATTTAAAATCTATCAACAAAATATTAATTTAGAAGCTTGAATAAAAAGAAGGAGGAAAAAAAAATAGTAAACAATGAATGTCATTCCCCAGACAAGAGATGAGCCACCAATTCTTGGCACACTGATATATAAAACCTTGAAAAGTTTTGCTTATGTTCTGGAAATAAAGCTGCTAATAAAATGGAGCAAGTAGTTTCTGTAGTTGCAGTGCCAGTGAATAGATCTGCTGCTTTGGATTTCAATTAACTTAGTTTGTTCAGCGAGGAGGCACTTCTGTTGAAACTGGGGACTGCTAAGTTAAAGGGCAGCTAAAAAAACCCCAAAGAACAGCAAAAAAACCTGTTGGCAGCAAAAGTTTTATCTGGCTGCGAAATAATGGATTTTTAAGAAATATTTCAAAGGATTTGAAGGTTTTGGAGAATCTCCTAGGCAGTCTCAGGTGGGTTAGGAATATTGCATTATGGACTTCTTTGTGCTAAAAGGAAGGCCTAATGCATGTTTTTAAGAAGTCCGCCTCTTGCTATTAAATAAATAATTTTCTATTAAAAAAGGTGATTGTTACTGTTGAGAGATCTTCACCGATCAGCGTCCATTTTATATAATTACTTACGATTCTCCAGAACATTTTATGTAACTCACTTCCACTATCCCTTCTTTTTTTTTTTTTTTGTTACCAGCAGAGTAGCAGTTTTACTCTCCAACAGAAATGACAAGAGCTCAGATAAAAAGGCCACTGCAAATGGATCAGTTTAAGCAGTCTTTAGAACCCATGATAAATCTGGGCTCCAAAAACTCGACAATGCTAAATGGGCTATGAAATGCATCATAAATCCCTCCCCAGAAAAAAAAGAAAAAAGAAGAAAAAAAATTAATTTAGAGAAAAGCTTCAATGTTTGAAATTACAGATAAGCAGCATACTTGTAGAATGAAAAATGGTAAATAAATAGTTACTATTTCTGGACAAAATGGCTCAATAGATTTCATAATTTGCCACCGCTGTAAAAAATATCTATTCCTTTCCCTCCCCCCCCCCCCCGTCAGTACACACGGAAACACAAGCATAACCATGCATAAAGTGGGAGGGTGGGGGGCAGCCAAGGATACAAACTCCCTCTTAGAAAGTTTGAATTCTTATTAACCCAGTGATGCCTCCATAATGTTACATTAGATCAGCAACATAAAAGTTAGAATATACGTCTCCTTTCTTCCTAGTAAAGGAAACTGGAAAAACACTAATAATGAAAAATAGATGTTAAAAATATCCAGGAGGAAAAAGTACATGTACAATAACCAAAATTAACCCCCTCCACCCCCACACCAAAACAGATAAACAGCAAAATCTCTGAATCAAAATCCTGTCAGGAGGAGTGGAACCTGCTTTCTCTTTTTTTTGCTTTTATTTACAGTATGCCAGGCATGGACTTTAAACTTACAGTGCGCATATATATAGAAAACAAAGAACGAGAGTCACCGTTAACCCTGGTCACCGGCATTACAGTTAAAAGTCATTGGCAAATACTAATAAAACCCCATTTAGCAGTAAATAAGGAGAACATGATATATGGACGGACAGATGGAACTGCATAAACAGAAAAGAAAAAGCAGAGAGACCCACAAACATACGGAGAGGGTTGCTTTAAAAGAGTGAAAGAAATTGATTTACTTGGAACTAGTGTTGGAAAACAAACGTATTTGTTTCCTTCGTGATTAAAAAAAAAAGTAATTAAAGTGAATCATAAGGGGGCACACCCTTAAATCAGTGGGGGGGAGGGGGGGGACCAGTTGGAGAGGGTGAGGCCTTC
>JAWMRA010000001.1:22211624-22276758 GCA_035584735.1 Pseudotriccus pelzelni
CCTTAAATAAGTGGGGGGGAGGGGGGGGGAACATTTGTAGAGGGTAAGGCCTTCTATAGATGTTCCGAATTTTAAGCTAGCAAATAGGTCTGGCAAACTTACATCTCTAAATTAAAAATCGAGGGGGGGTTCGGGGGGGGGATAAAGAAGTGCTGGTGGTTTAAGGAGAGTATAGGCTTTATTCTTTCATTTTTTATAAAAGTTGACTGGCCTACCTTGTTCCCCAGTCCTCAGTTTGTCTCCTCATAGTCGCTGTCTCCCTGGAAGTACAGTGTGAGTGGTAATGACTGCCTGCCTCCCTAATGAGTCCATTTTCCTGCTCTTGATGTTGTGTATATACACACACTGCAACCTACCTTACAAACCACAGAGACGGGAAAGGGAGAGCGAGCGAGAGAGAGCGAGCGAGAGCGAGCGAGAGTGCGAGAGACAGGGAGAGCGAGAGAGGGAGAGAGAGAAAGGCGCACACAGACAAAGCCCTCCTACCAGACAGCAGACAACCCTCCTTCCCCTATCTAGCAAAATACAACTCGGCTAATGCAGCAACAGGTTCAATACTGCCAGGCTGAGGCAGCGTAGAAAAGGTATACGGGGCTGAGCAGGATTGCTGGCAAATAAACAGTTTGGTGCCGGCTGGCTCCACCTTTCTTATTTATGTTACAGGATGTTGGAACGCATTGTTTCAGACAGTCCATATGATTATCATAAATACATTTTTTGTGCATATTAGCATGGAGCGCCGAAACGTCTCAGCCATTCTGCTCCGTAACCTTATAGCTCTAACACATGCAGGGAAGGTGTAAACATATCTCTTTTGACAGGCAGACTACACAAAGCCCACTGATGATTTTAAAGTCATGAGATCTTTCAAGAAAGACGCTCCTGAAGATAGGTTTCCCCAGACAATAGGGGAGCAGGGAAAATTGATCTTGATGAGGAAGAAGTCTTCCTAAGAGACTGCTCGGTAAACAACTGAAAAGAGAGGGCTATTCTCCCCAGCATTCCCTCCTTTCAAAAATATATATTGGGAAGCTTCTACCCCTACAGCTATAATAATGTGCTGTGCTTATGTCTGAACAGGTGCAATGCATATAGTACATGGTGTTACAAGGACAGAAATAAATCTCTCAAGTAAAAAAAAAACATTTTCCCGGTTGCAAACAGGCCAAGGTTATTTAAAATACAGGTCTAATTTGAAGAACGTTCTTCTCCCTACTCCCTATATATTTTTGCTGGGGGGGGTGGGGGGAGAGAGGACGGGCGGGTAGAGGGAAGGTGCGAAGGGGAAGACAAGATGGGACAATCAATACGTGCAACCAGTTACTAGATTTTTATTTTTATAATATTCTGCCACACCTGAAGAAGATATAGACTGCTTCTAAAATAATTTTCACTCAGTCCTGCCTCTTAGCACACGTAAACCTATGCTGTCACAAAAATTCTGTTGATTTTAATGACAACTACAGGCACGTGAAAGTAGCAAGAGAAGGAAAACAACATTTTGCACCAACATTTCACTCTTGGCAAAGGTTCTCCAAGAACTTTAGCCACAGGGTATTTCTTAGATAGAGAAACTGAGTCCAAGGGAAAAAAAATAAGATTAAGTGATATTCCCAAGGTTATGCTATAAATCAGTGAAAAAACAGATGAGGACTCAAATCTACTGGAGCAAAACAGAATTTGCCTGGACTAACTCATACCCACCTAAAAGTTAAGTGTCCTGTCTAAGCCAGTTGTGTAGGCTCCCTCTATTGTCAGTGGAGAGACAGTCACCTCCCATAAGCAATTCATCCCAGCTTTTTTCCCCTCTCTCCCCACTGAGAGCCTACACAACTAGATTAGGCTAGGCAGATAGCTGGTAGTTGGCTAAATTAAGTAAAATGAATCTCACTTTTGATCTAAAGCTCTATTACAACAACATCCTGCTTCCCAAAATACATTTTTATTATCACATTTATTATTAGGCAATGTATGCCTAAATTGTAGTGATGGAAAAGGGATAGCCTGCTGACTAACAGAGACAGGTAAACTCCCTAGATTCATGGATTTGTACCCTCAGGCTGGCTGGCTATTCATGATTCACAGTCTTTATAATATTAACCAGCCTGGTGACTGGTGAATGTGATTAGTTTTGTTCACTGGTAGATGCTACACATTTTTGTATTTCACTTATAAACATTCTGTTTCATCCAGATGTACAGTAAATACAGAAGGATTAAGTAATTTATTTCAAAATGTTAATTTTCATTAGTGTTTTCATTAAAAAAAATATTTTCTTACCTTAGGGTAAAATATAAAGAGTAAAAAGCTCTAATAGGTGACTTAGTGCAATTCCTTCTGTAATATTTAGCTGCGTACACACCTGGCATATGTAGAGGCTGCTCTACAAGTTACTCCAAATATATACTGCAAAAATGTAGTCATATTACATATTTTCTTCTCTGCACTTTATGACCATAATCACCTTATTGAAGGGTATGTCAGGTCAGGAAAGCAGAAGGGGCATTTGTAGACTTTGCTTCTAACTGTGGTAACTCGATCTGGCCGTGTAAGTACCAATTAAGCACTCACTGCCTCAGTTTTTCCATCTGTAAAACAGACTCAGCTGTAGTTCCATGAGTAGATGGTACTGTAAATATGTGAAGAGTCTTCCCATCTCAGCCTGGCATCTCTCAGAGTTTTACGATGGCAAGTATTATGGGAAAAACATAAATACTTTGTCAAGGAACTCTGTATCAAAGCCAGCTGACGAAAATCACAAGTTTTTATATACTTATAATTCAGTTCAAATAATGGAATAGCCTCTGAATTTAAAATTTAAAAACTAGATCTACACCAAAATAAGGATATCAGATGTGAGAAGTTCTTAGTACTCTGCAATATTTGACACCAAACTAACATGAATTCCTTGGTCCTACCAACCTTACACATACAAGTCTGAAGAGATATTCAAAATGTACCAAGTTCAGATAAAATACAGACTTGAATCCTTCAAATTCAAGACATTCAGGTTGAAATCTGAGGACTTAGTTGTTAACACTTAAGTTTGAAAAATGTTCAGATTTGCAATTGATCCAGATCCAAAACCTGTAAGTTGAGCAGCATCTAGATCCTTACTTTCTTCAAGTTTCTGGAAATGTCACGTATGCATCTGAACGAGGATCAGAGGCCAAAACTGCTGATATTTTGAGGAGGCCTGAATCTCAGTAAGAACACTAGAACTGAGCTCAGTTCCATCCTGTTACAACAATGCTTAGAGCCAGACCCAAACTGGAACCCAAAGCCACCCCTTCTAAAGTTGCATAGGGTTATGTACTTGTAGGACTATAGAACTAAACCAAAGATTTTCAAACCTCGAGATTGTTGGAAAGCAAATATGAAGTAGATTCCAACTTAGCTAGTTTTGACCCTCAATGACAAATTAATCAAATTAGCTATAGTCTTTATAAAATCCAAATACGTGTCAAACCTGAATAAGAAAAACCACAAGATGTGATCTGCACAACTGGTTCCTTGCCTGAAAGTCTTTCCTAGATTTAGATCCTAACCATCAATGGCTCGAAAAAAAAATCCCAAATGGTGCAATTTGAATAGAGAATCCTGATTTAATGTTTTGCCGACAAAAAGCTGCCCATTTGCTCGATTCAAAATTCTCAGCTGAAGCCTGCTTGCCACCATACCACATTCCTGTGGGCCTACAGTTCTTCCTCCCCATTATGTGAGGAGGTCTATGGATGTGCACTTGGATCACTTGCAGGAAGAGGAAAGAGGACACGTAGCTGCTGGCAGCTTTCAGCTCTGTCACAGGAGAGGGCACAGACCTGCCATGTGACAGTGAGGGCCTGCATGGCAATCACATGGCTGGTCTACACTTGGCCATGCAACAGCACAGGCAAGCAAATTCTTGTCATGTGCCCAGGATTGTGTCTCTCCCATGACAGAGGCACCAAATTTTGGTTATGCCACACATGGGGTCACCCCACAAGAAAGAGGCTGAAACAGAGGGCTCAGAGCTGTCTTAGTAAAAGGCTGCACTATCCACCCTGAATGCAAGAACAGGCAATGCTGGTCTACCCAGTAGATGATACTCCTGGTTTTCTTTTTCTGCAAACTTGTCTTCTCAGTTCAGTTAGTCTCTAGTGACTGTCATTAGGAAGGCAAAAGAGCCCCAACCCCTCTAGCAAAGCCTTAAGAAGAATGAAAAAATTACTAGCACCATAAAGGCAGGTGAAAAAATCTGGTGCTTGGTGCAGCAGGGGCACCCATCTACAGTTCTCCCAGGAAGCTGTGGAGCCCTATGAACACACTAATCTTCAGTAATAAGGGGTAGATAGGGAAAACTAAACTGCCGACCAGAACTGTGAAAGACTTTGCTGCAAATTACAAAATTCTGGATGATGGACTAAGAGGGAAGGAAGGTGCTTCGGTGCCAAATAGTTCGATACTGCTCCTCTCCTCTCCTTTTTATATCACCAGGTGCACCAACATGCTGAGTTTGACATATCTTGCTGGTATCCAAAACTGGAAAAGGAGTCACAGCATCATATAACCATGTCACAGGCTAAGAGCTACTTCCTTTGAAAAAACACCCAACTGAAACCTAGCCCCTGAGCAGATATCCAAGGGTTGATTTTCAAATTCTGATGAAATTTAAAGTGGGACTGACTTCCTAAACTGGTTGGATACCTTACCCATCCCTGTGGTGGGCTAACACACTGTTTTTTATGTACTTCACATACCTGTCTTACAACAGTTCCATTAATACCTTCAGGGAGGTCCATTTTTCCAGAATTCCAGGAACTGTTCTTAGAAATCAGGCTGGTTTAACAGCATACTGCTTTTAAAAATCCCAGGCAAATTTATGTCACAATTCTGTTTCAGATGGTGTAGGCAGGACCTAGAAACACTCACAGCAACATGTCTGAACTTGATTGCTTCACTTAGTCCCTTGACCAGATATGCAGATCTCCCAGACTCCCCTGGTATATCACACCATCATGTTGCCAGCCCAACAAGACTGGTGATTCACATGTCTCTACTGATGTCCCGCAGTGTCTCTGCAACTTTGTGCAAATGTAATGAGAAAGATGCCAATTAAAAAAGCACAAGAGTCCTGCAGTGTGGCAGGCTGATTCAAATTAGATACCTGTATGAAGTGATTAAAAATAGGCTTTTAAAACCTGACGATAATGGGAGGACAGTATGTTTGATTTCCATCAGCAGGGGCCAGCAAAAAATTTAGAAGGACCACACAAAGCTCTTTATTCCTGCAGATTTACTGGTGATGATGTTGAGGATAGAAAGGCAGAAATACAGTGTACTTCTGGTGCCTTTCAATATGCAAAGAATCTCAATTGTTCTCCCATCTCAGCAGCCGCTACTTACTGCCAGACCTCCAAATAAGTAATACTTTTCTTTAGCAACTTTGATCCATCATTCCATAGTTCAGGTGCACATGATCATTGACAAATCAAATCTCACAACTTCCTTTGGCAAAAAAAACTACTGTCGTTCTCATTTTACAGACGGTAAAAAATAAAAGGAAAGAGTTAATCACTCTGTTGAGAATAGGAGTGAGACTGGGATGTCAGCCTTTCCTGATCAGAAGTTCAGGCTATGTTGCCTTTATGGATCAGTCTCTCAGACAGCTCAATTGATTGGCAAGACTGGGATGCACTTACTGAACCAGAACTGCCTTTTCTAATCTTGTTTGTTTTGGTATTTTTAATCTCAGAATAATAAATCGGATGCAAATCTCATATGTCTCCAACAGTTTCAATAGTTTTGTGTAAATCTGTCTGCAGTAGTATATACCAAGTACCATAAATGCCCTTTTTTCTTTATGATGACATGATCTGCACTTCAGTAAAGGAACACTTTTCCCAATGACTGTTCCCTTACAGCCCTTAGGCCACCTTGTACAAAGGCTGAAAAATGGTGTTTCTGTTGCATAATCATCCCATGTCAGATACAACAGTACTGCATTGCTCTAGTACTTACTGGGTAAGTATTACTGCTACATTAGTAAATTGTGACAGTGAGATCTGGCAACATAATAAATTTTGTCCCAGCAGGGCCAATCCCTTGCTTCTCTACTCCTCAACACTGGTGTATATCAATCACCACCTACAGAGACTGAGAGTCCTCTTCAACTCCAGAAGACCAGTATCATACCAAGATATCATTTTCCAATCCACAAACCAAAACCATACAAAAAGTTCTCATACATACATGCACACAAACTTGGGATGTTCATGTGTTCAGCTTTCTGTCCTGAGTGCATAGATTGTGTTGCAATTATTTAACGCTTGAGGTGCAGTTACTCGTAGCCTTGGCTATATATGTGTTCATCCTCCCCACTTACAGAGTGCTGTAATAATAAAGGTAATATCTTTATTTGCATCAGCACGCCATTTGTGACCAATTTAGCTGTTGAGCTAACGTGCAAGGCCCTCGTGCAAGCTGTGGGGTTACAATGAAGTCGGATCTTGTTACATAGCGTACTGCATTGTATGGTGCACCCTCTATTATATAACTATATGGTTCCCAAAGGTTACCGCTAATTTCATTATAAAGAGTCATGTTGCAGTTCTGTCAACATTTAAGGACTAGAAATTTGATGATTTACTTATGAAAATACATACTGAATCCATCCCAAACTGGATAACAAATTGTAAAAAGTAGTTTTCCCATCTGAAAGCAGCTTTAGTAACAAACAAGTCGGGATGCACATTCATCACTCTCTTCTACCAAATAACTAGGATGACTATCAGAGATTTCTGGTTTTGTCCCTGAAAGTTAGGGAGCGTGCAGAGGATTTGATTGCTGTCATAATGATTGCTGGCTATGACGTGAACTGCACTGAAAATTCTGAAGCTCAAGGTGGCCAACACTTCTACTTTTACCCTCTTGAAATAGTAGGGGGAAAAATAGCCAACAAACCAAACCAAACTTCTGCAACGCTACTGATTGTTGTAGCAGTTGAAATGCACTAAGTTTATCATGAATGAAGATCTGATCTAGATGGGAAAAACAGTGACACGCATCACTAGCAAATTTTGGTAGTTTTTATTTTACCCTCTGGGTGCAACTGAATATTTTCATAAGCCTATCATTCTACCTGGAAAATATTTATGTCAGCATTTTCAAAGGTGCTACTCCTTCAAGAGGTAATTATCTCCTAGTTTAGAATATTGCATCTGAGAGTACTGTGCCCCAAATGAATAGCCACTTCTGGAAAAATAAAAACAAAAATGCAATCTAAGTGCATCAGATGTACAAAGGCAGAAATTTCATATGGTAACTTTTATTTGATTGACTATACATGAAGTGGACAGAAAACTCCCCTACAGAAAAGAGACAAACAGTATTGAAACTTCAAACATCCAAAAACTCTTCAGTAGGCTCTAAAAGTTACATGATTATCTTAAAAGCCAGGGATTTTTTTTTAATCTCTACTTCGATCAGAAGTACTTTTTAAGCTTTTTTTTTTTAATGCAATTACTAAACCTAGACATTTCTTTCTTTATTTTCTTAAAGCTAAGCCTATATGACCAAAAAATAAAAATAAATCTCAGCAGTTACAATAATGCCATAATATTTGAAAGGAGCGACACTGAACACCATTATTCATCTAATACTTCACCATGACATCCCTTCACTGGATGCAGGATTATTTTCCTCAAATATAGTAACTGTAAGAAAGTTCCTCTATGAGATTTTTCTTCATGTGTTCTAGACAAGGGTAAACCAATGCATTTACCAGGCAGACTGAACCTCTTAGGTTTGTATCTCACTTTGAAGCAGTTCACCCCAAAATTTCACTGCAGGACCCAGTGTCAGTTGGTCCAAATTCTTTCTAAATCCCCACATTTAGCGCTTCTGGATACAGGCCCCTAAAACCCCACTGCCAACTAATAAAAAACATAAAGTGCGGAGACCTGGGCGCATTTAGGCCAACTGGCTCTGACCTGAGTATAAAAGAGTGCCTGATTCTGTTGTGGGGCAAGCTAAATATTATGAGGCCATGCAGTAAAGAAACAGAAATGAGTAACACATCAAGCAAAGGTTTATCCTTGATAGCCTCAGAAGCACACCAAAAATAAATGTAACCACTGACCTCTGTATCAAATGCACAGGAAACACTACTAAGGATGTAACCATTTTACTAGAAGTAATGCCACCAAAATTATGTATAAAAGTTTCACTTTCACAAACCTTGATTATGTGTAGACCACCTCAGGGGGATTATTCTTGTGTCTATGTGGGCAGGATTTATCAGCTTTGAAACATTTAATAAAAGATGTATCTGAAGAATAAAAAACAAGACGTAATAAAGAAAAGGAATGTCGAGGTCTAATTTTTTTTTTTAGCTTTATATAAGCTAAGTTCCATTAGAAAAACCAGGCATGACTGGTTCCAATTAGTCCTTTAGTTTTAGCCTAAAGGAGAATATTTTTTATAAGGTGAACACAGTTTGCTCAGCTGTTTTAAAGGACACATTTAGAGTGCATTTCTTTTCCTGAAATATTAATTGAGATTCATTTTGTAAGGAAAAGATGAGAGAGTTTATTATTTAAAGGAAAAAATTAAAACTGAAAAATTGTACTAACTGAAAATTAAGCCTCAGGTCTTATTTTACACAAGAACAGAGATAAGAACCTTTCTTTCAATCAGACCTATCAAAAATCAGAAGATTTAGTGAGGTTAGTGGTAGTGTAAGTCTGATAGAATTGAACTTCGGTATCCTATAGACAAACAACCCTTTTATTTTGCCTGTATTTGAACAAAAGGGTCTTTCATTACAGAACTAGAAGATACAGAACAAGGTGACATAATATTTTCAAAATTATATAATAGAAACAAAGTGTATCAACTTCAATGTCACTCTTCAGTCAGGTTTTGTAATGAGCCCAAATCAGATACTATCTGATGGTCAAAGGGATCCTTTCCTATAACTTTCTTTGCAATTATTAGCTAGTACTGTATTATTTGGCATTGCTACCAGGATTATCTATGATTATAAAGTGAGAGATCCCCTTTGTAATATCTTTGCAATTAGACATAATTAAGTTTGTCAGAGGAACTTTAATTTCCTGATTTTTGAGTAAATAAAGAATCAATGTTAACATTGCACTAATCAGTACTAACTAACGTTTAATTTGTTTTGTTTCAAAATCAGAGGTCACATTGTGAAACCATTTGATAGTATGCAACAAAAGACTCAACAAAATAAACAGAAGTTGGAATAAAGATAACTTTATATTAACTGGTACTTTGCCGTCCTACTGTTCCATTTGTTGAGTTGTCCTGAATCCAACAAAATATTGGTAAGAATCAAGATACAAATATGACTTTAAGTACTCTCAGTTGTAATCTCGGAATGAATCAACATCTGTTTTTACCACACTGTGATAACATCACAGATGTTAGACTCATAAATGCCTGTATACCTGTAAGCTTTCTGTTTCAGAAACAAAGCTACTACTACTACAGCTAGATGAAAGTCTCACTAGCTTCAGTAGACCATTTGAGGGCTCGGCACCAAGCAAGAGATGAAAATCATGTCTGAGAAAAATCCCATATAAATATCAAGCTACACCCATCCAGCCAGCTGAATAAGTAAATGAGTTTCAACCTGAAATTCCTAGGGATTCCTACAGTAAAGCTGCAACATACCGTAAAAATTCTCTGGGCATTCTCAGATATGGGCTTATGGAGGCAAACTGTGGGTGAGCTGTTGAAGGCTATCTGGTACAACACAGCTATTATCAATCACGAGAGCCGGGACTGGTTGTTCCGGCACCACATCCAGCTCACGCAAGCATCTAGTGCCCACAGTTTAAAAACAGGTACGAGAAAGGTAGCCACAGGTTTATAAAGAAGAGAAGTTATGGGGCATTACTCTCCCAAACTGCTGTTTCTATAAACAATACTCTGGGCTCAAAGCATCAAGGTGTGACAATGCTGAAGCTCTCCATAACAGGATTATCTCTTTTATTTTTCCTGCCTCATTTCTTGAAAAAAGGGAACAAAAACAGTAAAGCAGTAAATAGTTTCTACATTTAAATGAATGTCAATAGTCTTCGGAGTCAACACTGCATCAGACATCCAAGACTTCTTGTATTAGGAGGCTGACTGGAAATAAACAAGTGTCAGTTCACATCTGATGCAATCTTTAATTAGAACCCCACAGTCAAGCAGGCTACAAGCTTTTTACAACCTAAATTAAGGCTGTAATTTTGGAGCACAAGAAGTCAACCACCAGGAAAAAAAAGCACCAGTTTACCATACTGCTAAAAGTCAACTCAGTCAGACTCCTGTTTCAAAATATGAAGATAAATGATAAAGTACATCATTTTCTGGAGCAGACACAACACAATAGTTTCTGCGAATTTTTGGTATTAGGTACTTAATGATATGCAAGTTCTTTGGGATAACTACAGACTACTCGTGTGAGAAAAGTTATGTGCAAGACAAATAAAACCCAAAAAGTTGATTTACAGGTGCTACCTACATGCATGTTACAGCACTATCCACAGGTCTCAAAGCTTAAGATTATCCATCCCTATCTATGAAAAGTGTTCTCTTTCAGAGGAATAAGAATACTTACTTCACAATAGCTCAAAGGTGTTCAAATCCCTCCAAGATACTAACACTTTATTCCATTCATTTTAATGGAAAATAAATGTCCAAATTCCCAAAGACAGCCCTTTTACCACTGGGCCCAAAGAAGCAGATTACTTGAAAATATCTTTTTATCACAAGAGAAGACAGGAAAAAAAATTCCAATTAAAACTGATGGAATTGATCAAAGAATGAAAGCCATCAAGGAACAAGACAGGCAAAATGGGGAATAAAATAAGGGAAAAGTGCATAAAGTTATCTCATTCTCCTCAAGGATTATAAAAAAACTTCCTACTAGAGTAAGAGAATATTTCCAGTTTGTTTTCTAACAGCTAAAAAGAAGTGTAGATTAAAGACAAGGAACCATATTTAAAACTGTGGCAAAGACAGACCATAAAGCTGGAAGTCAAACATTGTACCTTGAATTACTCCACTGTCACAATTAAATGGCCAGAAAGCACTTCAGTGTTTTAGGAGTAGCCGTGAACACCTCTAACATCACAGATTTGCCTTTGACCTCAAGTCCCTTCTACTAAAAAACAAATTCCTAGTTAATACTGCTTGGGCTAAAAAAGAATTTCCTATAGCTGCAGCCCCTTAGGCTTATCACAGAAATCTGTACATGTCTGGGAAGATCTGCGGATTGTGGCAGGTGATTAAAAGAAAGCACATTAAAAAAAACACGGTTGCTTTGCAGCCTTAACCCCACTCCTCTTAGCACACCTCCATACTCCAACTCCTTCCTGCTAACTTAGCCTTTCGGTCCTTGGTGGTCTCATGTGCACTAAAGACTAGATTAAGTCCTGGGAATTTCTGAGGAGAGCTCTGGACCTAAGACCTGTCTCTGTGGGGACAAGGAAGTACTCGAGAGATAAAGAGCAAACCATCCCACACAGTTACCACCCCACACATTCTCCCCCTGTGGCCATGCTCTAAACCCTCAGAAAGCCTCTTGGAATTTCCTGTAATACCCAATAAGTCTTTCTCTTAAAGCAGTATCTGCACCTGCATCTTTGAGAAAATGTCAGTAAACAACATAAATTGTTACTTGTAAAACTAATAGCTCAATTTTCCTTTAACAAAACTACATCTAAGATTGCAGAGAGAAGGGAATCATAAAATCATAGAATGGTTTGGGTTGGAAGGGGCCTTAAAGATCCTTAAGTTCCAACCACCTGCCATGGGCAGGGACATCTTCCACCAAACCAGGTTGTTCAAAGCCTCACCCAACCTGGCCTTGAACACTCCTGGCACACAGATGCATACTACTTTGCAGCCATGAGAGACACTGAAAAAAAACCAAACAAAAAACCAAACCAAAACCAAACCGAACAAAACAGAGGCAAAAAAGGCAATAACCTATAAAAGACAACTAAATATAAAAAATATGAACAAAAGCAGCACAAATTGTATTGTACTGGTAAATTAGCATATTTTTCTCTTTTCAGCAACTGAAAGCATGAGGAACGCTGGCTTTTAGAGGTGTGCTACCCATGCCCTCCCACTTAAACACCAAACGAAAACTCACACAGATGTGATTGATGGGACAGAGACCCAACAGACAAAGCTAGGGATGGTTTCAAAAGCAGAAACACATTTGACCCAAGATGTCAGCCCCTCACAATAGACCCAGGGAAGATCTTATTACATTTTGCTGCGGGGGTGGCTTATATCTAGTTTGGCCAAGAGTCCATGAGACATGATACCTGTATTACAATGTCAGATACAGGAACAATGCAGTGGTATTTTTCTATTAGTCCTGACTCTTCAGGATCTGACACTTAGAAATGTTTACGTGAAAATAACAAAGAATAGGAACAGGTGATGCTTGAAAAATTAGGCTCGAATTTCTATTGGTAAATAAGAAATTTAAACATTCTAAAACTCAACAGGAAAGTGACACAAGTACAATGATTTCCATCCCTCATAAAAGACAGCAAAAATGTACACTTTTGCCTTTCTACTTACATGGAGAATAAGCAATGCTTTCAGGGCCTGATGAGAGAGGTGCTGCTAGTTGATAGAATCATTTTTCATCTGATGCTAAAAAGAAAGTAATAAATGAAACAAGTTTCGAACATGAGCTTACAATACTTTTAGTATCTAAAAACTGTCATTAAGTAGTCTGAGTATTCTATAACAAGGGTCTAACAAAAGCTAGTGTTCTCACTTATGTTTTCCATCCTAACTGTTAAATCCAGGCTGCAGGCTTCTTGCTGTACTGTTAATATTAAAGATACCGGTGTTACAAACTGGAGCTTAATGGTTAACACACATAAAAATATTCATTTATCTGACTTCAAGAGAGGTTGAAGAAAGCAACAAGTGTATGCATGTACCGAAGTAATACAAACCCCAAAATAATTCTTTAACAATATAGGGTAGGCATTATCAAAAATTGTTCAAGAATAAGATAGGATGAAATCATATCCATCTCAAAAAGTGCAGACAATTCGTTTTTGTAGACCCTTCAAGATGTGACGTTCTTTTAAGTGAAACTACTGAAGCAGGACTCTGATGAGTCTGATGACCCTGAAAGTGAGATGTTTTAATGCTATCATTATCATTATTAAACGTAGCTGTAATGATGATTTAAATCTGTGTTCCAAACCTCCTAGATGCTCTTCGACATTAGACACTTTTGTGTCTTGAAGACCCAGAGATACGCTTACTAGTTGATTATGCTCTATAGAAAAGCTCTGCTCAACAAGACAGATGCAACCTTATTTTTATTTAATGATATTGCCTTCAATGGAATACAAAAGAAGCAATTGATAGCGATGATTGAAACGTTTCTTTAAGAGACTTGTAAATTCAGCTGTCCACTACAAGAATCTCCAAGAGAAGAAACAGGGGGATAATAAAAGAAAAAGAAACAGCTTTGAACAGTGACATTAGTGCATATTGGCTATCTGAACGTGACGAATGATCTCCTAATGGCCACAAGCTTATGGAGAATGGAATGTATGTCCTTGTTTGCTGCTATTAATTCTGTTCCGAAATGAAAGTCACAAATCTCAGTGCAGTGTTACCAAAGATACCATCCAACAACAAAGAGAAATACATGAGAAAGGTGTCTTTGCTCTTTGGTTTGACAACAAAAACAAAAACTGAAACAGGAATGTATAAAACTATTCCTTGTGCTTCTGATATACAGCTGCCCATTGCTGCATTGCAGCCACACTGAGTGAAAAAGTAACAGCCAAACTTTTCCAAAACTGTACTATAGAGCCTGAAGACAAAAATCACTCTGCTGTCACCAGCAGGCTGCCTAAATCGAGTGAAAAAGGGTCACCTGAGTGAAAAAGTGCCCCTGGTTCTCAGAGACACTTGGTGTTCCTCTCAGGAACACGTGCCTCTGTGTTTGCATCAACAAGTGTCTTGAAATTTGCACTGAGAACAAGAAGGACTTTGATCAAAAAATAGCACACATTTTTCTCTTCAAGGAACTTTACAGAGAGGTACTAAATTTACAAAAGCAGTTGAAGGAGGTTTCAGAGGGACTTGACAGATTACAGGCTGATGACACTACCGTTACAGCCTCAGTGGAAATGTGGTTTGATCTAATTAACAACAAAGAACTAGAACCACTGAAGAACAAAATTAAAAAATTATTCAAAGACTCTTGGAAGCTTTCCATTTCATGACCACCAGGACTGATTTGAAACACAGACGGATGGGATTAAACCCAGAGTAGGATGTCAAGGTTGGGACAGGCACTGAACATATTCTAGATATCTCAAATCTTCTAAGATTAAAAACTGAAAATCCATATTTTGCCCTAAATATGCAATTAAAAATGGATTTGATTGAATACAATTAATTTAATCATGCAGGTGGCAAATACAGATGTTAAATTAGGGCAGACAAGATGGCTGAACTTAGAAATGCTGGATTTTAGAACAGACGCATTGCTGTCCAGCCAACTCAGCATCATTTTTTACACATTTTTAGTTTATTCATATCACTTTCATTGAAACTGTGTAACAGCATAGGTGCTAAAATCAAAGGATCTGGTGAAGTGCACCAATATGCAGAGTTAGATATAAAGCCTCATAGACCTAAATTTTTCACAGGCTATAGAGACCATGAAGATGTTCTTGTTTTTTGATTACACTTTGCATTTTAGGTAACGTATGTTCAAGGGATAAATATGCCTATAAAATACTTCATGTCATTTGAATGCACTGTTTCAGTGGATAAAACGCTACATTTGTGTTTTCTCCAAGAGGGTTTTGCAGAAAAAAAAAAAACCAACAAAAAAACGTCATGCTGGGGAGAAAAATTCAACTTTGATATGTTGGCTGCTGTTTCCACATACAAATTTTCTCTCCACACCCAATAGAGAACACATACCTCAGCTAAACAATTGTGAGCATCTGTTAGCTATGCCAATATCCTGTGGAAAGTAACAAAAGGCTTTAACTTACTTTTAACCAAGAGAACCAAATAACTAAGAAAGTTCTTGCTTGAGAATTTCAAGTCAGATTTGGGATTACTGTATTTCCCTCTTTGGGAAGTTGTATGATTATTAATCTTATAATTAAAAACGTAGAAGTTAATGAGGAAACATGTTAACATAAGATGATTTACGTGCCTATTAATAATAAAAGTGTACTGGGAAAAAAAAAGGGGGAAAAGGAAAAACCCATTGTGTAATCCAGTTCTGATGAAATGCCGGACAATTTTGAGGCTGATAAAGTGAGTCACTGCCAACTGACTCAGCATGACAACGGGAGTTCATTGTTGCCTTCGGACCAAAGGAAGAAAGCAGACAGTTGGTTCAAACTGGATTTGTTCTTTCACTAAAATGTGCTCTTCCCACCATCTTCTTGTTCTTCTTTCGCGTCTTCCATCAGACCCTCTAGTGTCTCCAGTACATACTGCATTTATTAAGCCCTGCAGTATTCAGCTAGCATTGGATACAACACACATCAAGCCCTCAGATGCAGCATGTTACAAAATTAACTTAAAAGGCTGGAATGCAGCTCCATTTTTAAGTCCCAGTATATTTATATTTCACATATGGTTTTCGCTAGGCTATTCACAGGGGGGACTATAAAGCATCTCAACATGTGAGGTACTCTTGTAAACCTCACTATGTCCTCAGTTGCACTTAGTGTCCTCAGGCATGGGGGATGTTGTACTGCAAGCATTAATATGTATATAAGCGCCGCTTTTTACATTCACGTTTCCCCCTCCCTGCTTGTAAGTTTGGCAACAGCGGGACGGCTGAATTCAGCTCAAAAAATGGAATTCCTGTTTGTCTCCAAGGCTTTCCAAACATTACCTTCTGCCAGTCACTGCAGCTTCCCCAGGCACCCTCTGAATTTAACAAAACAAGGAGAGCTCGTGGGACTCGGGACCCTTCAGAGTCCGGGCAACAGAACTAAACAAAATGTGCTCCCCCTCTCCTTGAAACCTCTCAGCTATATGAGAAGGGTTTACTTTAATATTGCAATAAGGTGGCTTTACATTGTTAATGAACACAAGAGAAAGGTTCACCTGTTGCTTAAAATTGTATAAAGGGTAGAGAATAATGTTAGAAAATCTGGTTTGTGGATCTTTACCTTCAATACACTCAAATCTCCATCTCATCATTCGTTATTTTCTCCTTCTCTCATTAAAGCAGCTTCTCCTGAAGTCTGTCTGAAATGTGAAAGTCACTTTTTCTTTTTATTTTGTTTTACAAGGGATTATTAGAGCCTTAGAAGTTCATTGATTTAACTGTACCTTATGAAAGGCTCCTAGAAATAAAATTAAATTATTTTTGAAAAGAAACAAGCAACAAGAAAGGTTCAAACTTGTTCAAGCAGCTAAAGCATACCCAGCCATAGTAATTTTTAAAATGCATATTTTACCAAAGGGAACTATGCCACATCAAAAATTGTCATGCCAGGTGAAAGAAACTCCTCACAACTAAAGGAAAGATTGGTAATCAGCAAATTTGGGTTATATTTAACTTGAATACAGACAGCTTGGCAGGTGACTTGAACTCAACATCTCTAAATATAAGTTTATCCATCAGTGCAAGAGGCTACTAATGCTTCCCTATTTCAGAAGGGTGTATTAAAAGCTTAATTAATTGTTCATAAAAAACTCCGATTCTCAGATGAGAAGCATCAGAGAACACCAAAGTATTATTAATCTCAGGCGCCAAAAAATTATCCCTGCTCTTGCATGAAACAGGTCTGAATATTTGTAATTTCTATGGCAGCAATATCCCCAGTTCAGTTTGCAAATGATGATAGTTATCCAAGTAAAATAAATGTCTGGCCATCAGAGTAAACAAAGACATCATTTTACGAGTCCAATCTAAATTGTAGAGATAATCAATATGAGAATAGCAGTGCCCACAATGAAACCTGTATTAATTATGAAGAGAGTTTATGAAAGAAATTAATCATTATTATGGAGTTCGCTGTAGGAATTTAATAGCATGAGCCAATTCTACATGACTCTTATGATGCTTGAGGTCAAATATGCTGAGTTTGAAATAAACTTTAATCTACTCTGAACTAACTTTGTATAAAAAAAGAAAGCTTCTCATAAGTTCCACATTACTGCCCAAAATAACAAATCTATTCTACCCCATAAGTGCGTGTGGTCTGATATGCCATCCTGAAAATAGATTCTAATGTCTCTATTCCCTCTCCTTTTTTTTTGTTTTGTTTTGGATTTTTTTTTTTGTTTAGATTGGTGCTATAGGAAAATTATACACACTGATTACAAGAGAAAATTAGATATGGGAGACAGGCAATATATTTTTAAGCTTACTTTGTTGTTGTTTTTTTTTTCCTTAAGTAACCACTCTTCCAAAATAAACACAGAAATGTTTATGGAAATAAAGAAACAAATTACAACAATTTTAGGTAGCATACCGCAGTCAAATAAATACCATTTTCTAATAAAACAAACTGAGAGAAAGCCTAATAGAACTTAACCCATAGTAACCAAAACAGCAGCTCAAGGGACTTTCTGTTCCAGAATCAGACCTGTTCTTGAGAGCTTAAAATTCATATCCATTGATCAACTTCAGTATTAATCAATTAATCCCTTTTGTAAGATCATAGATTCTCTGGGGAGAGGCTATGACTGGGAGTGGTGAAAATGACCAGTGTGGCCTTAATTCCACCTCCAGTCAAGTCCAGTCTTGATTGTTTGCAACAGGACAAGAGCAAGACTGATGGCGAGAGCTCTTGAAAGGCCTATCCTTTTGCATTTGTTTGTTTTTGTAAAGTTCATCTTAAACCAAATAAAACACAAAGACATAAGTAATGAGCCCATCTCATTATTCTGAAGTCCACGCATGGCAAGAACTCCATGAATCAGAAGTGGATAGAGAATTCTTGGGAGATTTCTTTTTTGGGGTACTTCCGAGCAAGTGTGTGTGGTGTTTGTGAGGGGAAGGAGGGCAAACCCCTGGGATGCAGCCAGGATGAAGGGGTTGGCTACCCCTACAAGTGCACAGAGAGATGCAGCAGAAGTATCTTCTTGCTTTTGCAAAATGCAGGATTAGCCATTTTGGAGACTCCTAATAATGTATGCAAAGCTTACAATACAGTCAATAACAATTAGGTGTGCAAGAGGAAAAACAAACCCTTAAAATTTTACAAGAACAAACAGTCTTCAATTAAGAGTCAAAAGGAGCTCAGTGTGAATATTTCTGAGCTTCCTTTGTTGATGCTGTAGGATTTCTTCGTAGCTGTACAGTTCTGCTTGCTAAAATCCTCTTGGCAACTACAGACTTCCTTACTTCTGATCTCATCACACACAGATGGCTAAGGCTTGTAAAATATTATTAGGGGACGTGTTGGAGTGGCCTGAACACGGGTCACTCCAGCAGTGTAATTTGACTCTCACAATTTCTCCGGATTTGTATAACCTTGAGTTCTGCCAGTGTTTCCCAAACTGCAAAATGGGAAGGGAGTCTACCTCCTCATGAAGTGACGAGAGCGTGCAAGTTAATATACATACAACTCTATATAAAAGGTAAAGTGTTACTGCTGTTTGGGGAGAGTAAGATAGGGTCATGTGGACTTCAGTTTTATTCTCTTCTCTGAAACAAACACCGACACAGATATAAATAGCGCCTGTAGAAAAGCAAGGGATGAACTTCTGCTTGTTTTTTTAAACAATTTGTAGCTTTTACATGTAAGTCTGTTTAGAAGCAGTCTGAATAGTTTAATAATTAAACCAAAAATCGTAAGTTCTAAAACTATTACATTTACCAGAGTGGATTTTTTTTTTCCAGTGGTGTCATAAATTCACAGTATTTACCCAACAGTTCTGGTTTTCATAACAAGACTGTGGTTTTTATTTTGATCACTGGTTAATTTATTGCTGCAGCACATCATTTTGCTTTTCTTTTGGAGGTTCTGAGGAAAAGTAATTCTTTACAGACACTGTTCAGATGGTATTTTTCAATTAAAAACACTTAAAGCAGAAAGGAACGATTGTCTGGTGGGGGACTGAAGATCAGAGTTCAATGCTTGGCTCTACAATAGACTCCCTGGGGAAATTTTCAAAGGCACAAATGGCAGGTTGGCACATCACTCCCATACTTGCTTTAGTGGGAGTTAGTTGCCTCTGAAAACCTCTATTTCCTTTCCCTAGATTATCCCGATCAGGTCACCTATTTTTTCTCTGTTCCTTGGTCTGCAACCACAACAGTGGAAATTCTAACATTTTGTTTCCCTCACCTTTCTCCCGACTTGCCTTATTAACTATAAGCTTCTTGAGGTTTTACAGTATGTAAAATACCCAGCACGGGTGGATGGGGCACTGATCTCATCTGGGATTCCCTAGTTTCTGTTAGAATACACACGTGCAAATAACACTAATGCTAATTGGGAGTCTGGAGTTAACATTGTTATCGTATGAAATCCAGGTTACCATGATTTCCAGGAGCAGCACTGCTTTGGTAAAAAGCACCAGATTATCAGCCCAAGTGAACGGGATCCACAGAACAGGTGCAGAACAGCATTTAAGCAGACATCCTTTGAACAAAATGTTACATTTTACTGGAACAAAAAGCAAAGACTTAAAAAATGGCCACAAAAGCTTTCAGAAAACAAATCATTAACCTGAGTACGCATTTGAACCACGAGAGTACAAGTACTCATCCACTGTGGTAACAAAACCAGATCAGTCTTACTTATCTTGCAAGACAATTTTTATTTTCAAATGACAAATGTAAATTTCCCAAAAATGTGACACATGGAACCACTTAAAGGGAATGAATGACAATATACTGAATAAATGTGCGTGACAAGTAAATTCAAGAAAATGTTGATCTGTACTTGTTTATCCAAAAAGTGGAGTGCTCCAAAGAATTATTCTAATAAAATTAATAATTATTTTTTCCTACTTTACTGAACTTAAATGCATTGTGCAAATCAAAATAAAAACCGATTCATAGTCCACGTGCACTCATTAATTCTCTACTGTCCTACCAGGAATTACCATGTTTGCCAAATGAGATGAGGCTAGTACTCATTATATTCCAGAACACCACCACTGAGCAATGACGTCTTTCAGATACCCACTAGTAGTTAAACTAGGCTTTTTATTTTTGTCCTATTGCATAAATTATTTTCTAAGCCATTCATCTTTTTCAATGATCTCTTTATAGCTGTAACCAAGACCCTAAGTTTTGTGGGCATTTTTTCCCCTCAAGTTAATGCAGCTAAAGCCAGCAGCTTTACTTTAGGAATTATTTTTTATATAATATATTCACAAGACTAACACATATCTTTATGTGCTAAGCACATCCTCCATTTCTTCCTGCATCATTCAGTTTGTATCATCTATGCAATCAGTCCAGTATGCAACGCAAGACAGAATTCCTACAGTAGATGTAAATAATTCAAGAAAGTTTGTAACTCCTCAGAGAGATTTACTCACAGATCACCTGTTCACAGAGTTTAAAGAGATGTCAGAAGAGTTCCACAGTTATTACAGACCAACGATGGGAAAAGTTACAACAAAGTATCCGTATTCTTACAGCATAGAACTGAAGCTGGCTTTGATTTTGGATACATTAACAAACTTCAAAAGGATTGGTCTAAATCTGCCAGGGGAGGAATGTTGTTTGATTGCATCATGTACTGGGATGCTGCTGCAGTCGGATCCAGAAAGAATGACGCATCACAGTCTGACATGGCTCTGATAATAGATAAGTAAACCGTAGGATTGCCAAATGAAGAGGTCAAAAAAAATCCCAACAAAAACAAAAGAGCTGATAAAGCAAATTACACCAACAGAATTTGCAGTGCAACATGAACAAAAGAAACCCAAACAAACCCCATTCCTATTAGTGATGGGATGCCCCTGTGTCCCACATGGCATCATTGCAAACAGATTCTGCACAGAGTGAGAAAGGCACAAGCCCATAGTTCTGCAGTAACACCAGCCCACACAGAACACCACCATTTGCCAGCTGAGAAACCTTGACCTACTGGCCATGTGCCTCCATTTCTGTCCTCCTGATCCACTAAATCGGTCACATCTTAAAGTAGCTTCACAGTCAGGGGTGACAAAACCCAAAGCTTTTCTGTCTGCAATAATCATTGTATTTTCCTCCCAAAGGCAAAGCATGCTAAGGACATTTTTTATATGTCCGGAGGCCAACAGCCTGTCACCCTCTTTACACCGTGTATCACATGTATCTAGGACATAGAAAGGATTATTTAAAACTCTGAAGGAGACATTTATACCCACTACACTTCCAAAATAAGGATGGTAAGTTGCTGAAATAACTTATTTAAAACTTTTTCTCAAGTACAGAGTGATAGAATTAGAGTAAAATCATCTAGAAGGGGTTGGAAACACTTTCTCATGAAGTCTTAAACATCACTTCGAGTGACATTAACTTCAGCTACATGTCCCATTGGAGAGCAAGTGTCAGCAAAGTAAATGCATTAGTTAAAGCTTAATAGTAGTTTGGTGTTCAATATCCTGAAATATTTAATATGTTTTTTTCCCAAAGTAAACTGTTATTCAGTTTTAATGAAGACATTAACCTGCTTGATTTGTAAGCTCCTGTGGGAAGTCAGTCTAAAACACTGTCACAAGAGGTAGGCAGATGTAACAAGAGCTGTGACAGGAAATCAAGCACATTTTAAATGTTAAAAAAGCAGCCAGACAATAAGTCTCAATATGCTCTTGTTTTCTTTTAGTTTTGTTTATTTTTTGGTAATACGATTTCTGCCTCTTAAAAGACGGCAATTAAGGCTGGCTATAACGTAGCCTGAAGGTAACTGTGGGTACTGAAGTCTACGTGAGTCCTCACCAACTATTTTGTAAACAAGAAGTGGTAGAATACAAACTAAAAACAAAAAAGTTTGGATCAGATTCTGAACTTCAAGACACTTTGCAGTTTGCAGCATTGTAGGATGACAGCTTTAAACTGGAATCCACTGTTAGACTTTTAGTCACAGTTTGAATTTTCCAGACTGACTTTCAATACAGTCTACACTGCATGAGAACAGCCGGTCTTGTGAGTTTTCAGCTTGAAATGATAGTGATATAACGAGATGAGCAAAAATGGTGAGACCCCAAGCAATTAAGGTGGGTGTGTACTCTTCCTGAAATGCATATTGGTGGTTTGACAAGGGAGACAAGCTGGCTGCTTTGTTTCACAGTAGCTGTGTTTAGTTCATGCTGTCAAGCGTGGATTCTGACACTTAACAGTATTAATATTGCTATTTCTATTGATATAATTAGCACTTCTATAAATAATAGCTAAAGCTGCCATAGCTAAGTATATTACTGCAATCAGCACCATCAGGCCCTTCTTCGTTACACACCCTCCTGGAAAGACAAGCTGATTGATCTCAACGAGAAGACAGCCAGTGAGCAACTCTGTTGATTCTAGCGGCCCAGCTAAGAGCAGCCACCACCACGTAGAAGGCTCTCCTAAACAACTAGTTTGTATGTGTGAGACTAAAGTTTCTCACCAGTCTTGCACCTGCCAACGTTTGAATGCTATTTTCAGCCACATGATAAAAAAGCCCTCACATTGAGTTCAGTGGGTGTTATTCATACACGACAATGGGGGAGAAGTCCTACAAATCATTTTGGAGACAAACTAGACTCCACAGTTAAAAGTCCACCTAAATAGCACAAAGATTTTATTTATTTACTCGACAGCTATGAAACAGAAAAATTCTTAAAAAAACATATATTCCTGCTTTTAACAGAAGAAGAGCAGCACCTGCCATTTCAATCCCTAACTTCATTGTTACACTTAAAAACACTGAAGAATAACAACTTTTCCAGAGGCCCAAACTTCAACCACTTCCAATCTGTCCCAAAGAACTTTGCCCTTGTTTCACTACACCTAAAAGCCATAACTTCTACATGAGTTTTGACGGTGTTCAGTATCTTCCTTGAGGTAGTTATGCTTAATGACTCCAACTTACAGCTTATAGCACCAGTGGGAGACGGAAGTGCATAGAACTAGTAGTGCTGGTGTTGGAAATAAAGCCTCAGGGTCTCAGAGGATGCATGCAAAAATACAAGCAGTTAAAAATTCCAGTTTTGGAAACAGTGGGTATTTTCTTCTTTCTTCATCTTCCATAAAGTGATGTGGGTAAACACTGCACAAAGCTTTTCTGAAGGCCAATATTTACAGTGTCTGGAAATAGAAAGTGTTACGTATAAGAAAAGCAGCCTAGATGTCTGACTGGAGTTTGTTACAAAAATGCTTTAAAACTCTACGTTCTTATGCTTTAGTCAAATGGATGTGCTGAAGGCCATATGGGAAATTAAGTCATTTGTGTGTACAATTAGTATTGGGTGTGAGATGTGCACATTTTTGAATCCTGTAAGTTCTTCCAGAAACACTGCTTGCTAGCTGCAGTACTTGAAAACTTAAAATGGTAAAGAGAAGACTACAATTCCAAAGAAGTTCTGTACTTCTGTACTACTAATACAGCTCACTTTGTATGAGGCCAAAGCAGTCACAGAGCACTATGTTTTTCAGTAGTATCAATGCCAAAATCATTCCTGTATAATTCCACTGATGTCACTTCAGTTATTTCAAAGAGGAAATTCATGTCTAAGCCACCTTCTGTTTTCTGATGCAAACCCAGAATAACTACACTAAAGTTTATAAAATTACTGGCATTGGCACTTATTGTCAAACCAAAGTCAATGGAAAAACTGGCACTTACCATTTGAAATTATTGCTTGAGATATTATTTATAACCCTAACGACAGCATTTCAGAACTCTCCATGTACATACCTTTGCAAATATTTGTGATGACAGCACATGGTATTATTCCCGCTGTACAGATAGGAAACAAAGACTGAGCAATTTTCCCTAAAGTCAAATATGCTATTTGTGGCAGAGCAGAGAGCTTCATGATGCCCAAGTTTTAAGCCAGGAACCTATACCAGTAAACAAGGATTCAGCATGCTTTCATGAAAATATAAGAAGCAATAACTGGGTTAGACCCCATATTAGATTAAAAAATTAAGGAAAGATGAAGGGATAATTATTTCTTTGAATAAGCAGATACAAGAACCAGAATCAGAACTTTCCCTTATGAGAAAATTCGATAACAATATGTTGTATTTTGGTATTCCTTGAGGTATCTTTCATGAATATCTGGGAAAATAAGAGTAGAATCTGAGATCTACTGATATCGGTAAACACAAAACTATCTACATCG
Source organism: Pseudotriccus pelzelni (assembly GCA_035584735.1). NCBI lineage: Eukaryota > Metazoa > Chordata > Aves > Passeriformes > Tyrannidae > Pseudotriccus > Pseudotriccus pelzelni. The sequence continues at coordinate 22,235,931 of JAWMRA010000001.1, forward strand.
CAAGATCTTTTGTTTTCTGCTCACCCTGCTCAGGCCACAAACATGGGACCTCCCAAAACAACACAGACCTCATAGAATCACCTCTGGCTGTGAGAAAACAGTCAATGGCAATTATTTGCTTCTGCTTCAGAAATGCCCAACGATTCATCTCAGTATATACATGAAAATTAAAGAACTGAATTTTGATTTGCTCTGATACCCAAGATCAAGGGTCAGCATGCCTGTGTAAAGGTAAACAAGTAAAGTTTACTAAAAGCTGCCAATTTGAGATTCTATTTTTTTGTTTGTTTGTCAATACTGTAATGATTTGTGCACACTTCCTGCAACAGCTCTTCAGAGAGCTTAAATTGCTGGTAAGATTTCTTGGGCAATTACAGATGAATTCTGCTTACTTAACATTAATCTGGTACTTTGAGCAAATTAAAAATAATTATTTTTCCCCATAGCATCTTCTACATTAATATCTGCAGTCACTCTGGAATCTTAATGAGCTAAACTCAGTAAGTTCTGTCCATACTTGGCTAGAGGACAGCCTTTTCCTTCAGGATACACATGCGATCATTTGGGAACAGTTTGCAAATCTAAAATTCCACCTCGCTTGAAGGGATTTACAGCCTCACATGACAAACTCTACTGAACAATACCAAGGCCCTGTGAAAAATAAACAGAAAGAACACACTTATTTTCTAATACCAAGATGGAAATAGTAAGTCTTGAGGGCCGCCTGGAATTTGACCAAGGTTACCCAGCAAGGATCAAATCCTATTTGTCTTAGGCAGGCAGCCCTGCCGAAATCAAATAAGCCTACAGCACAGATCAGTATACTAAGGCTATGGTTTAACCTCTGCGGCATGCAATAAATCCTGTGCCATAAAATAGGTGCTATGGATTAATTTCTAATCCAAATTACAACTTCTCATTGAAGAGCTGAAAACTCAATTCCCCACACAGATTTCCATAACAAGGGCAGGACCATGCTGAGATTTTTGAAGATTTCACTTATAAAATTTCGAACAAAACATTTTCCAGGATACTCAATTAACACAGTGACAAATAAATCACACTGTTTGAGGTAACAGAACAAATCATACACTATGACATACCATCTTTTTTTTTTATCTGCCTGCCTACTTAGTCATTAATTTACCCAATAAATTAATTCCACAAGTGGCTCTCCGAGTCATCAGTTTGAATTATCAAGTTTCTGCTGTATTTCCAAAACAATGCCAGGCATGCATGTGCGTAGGAGGGATGGGGCAATGAAGCCAATAGGTGCAGCTGTGGCCTGGGAGGCAGAAGGTCTGTTCAAACTCTGTCACTGACTGCTCTTTGACATTGGGAAGTCATTTCCATGCTGTTTGATTCAGGGTCTTCCTACTACATAATATTTTAGCAACCATGCCACTCCCAAAATGCTTGGAAGGCAGAGATAAGCCTTTATGAAATCTTATTTTCCTCTGAAAATCAGAAACATGGACGAGGGGGAAGGGGTGTGTCCAGCCAATCTGTTTGGATTTCTTGCCTTTGAATCTTCCCCATGTGTAAAACAGGAAGCAATTCAGCTTTCACAAAGCATCTTTATGCAAGTACAGGTGAAAGACCACCTCTATAAATTCAGATGATTGAATGAGCTAGCTTGTATCTTGTACATCTGGTACTGCTACTGCACAGGACCTGAATTGTTCTTCTCTTTAGTCTGAATGCTGGCAACCTTTATTTTAAAGCAGGGGGCTTAGGGTTCCATTCCTAATGTTATAACATAGTAAGAGCAACCATGAAATCCTCAGCCAAAAAGATTTTTATTTTATTTTATTTTTTGTGCTAACCCAACAAACAAGATACATTTTAAGACTCATAAACCATTTCACTTTGGAAGACACGAGGCATTCATATCTTTAACAACTGACTAGGCACAGATTCCACATGCTATCAGAAAGTTTTCTTCTCCTAGAAATGAGGATTTTTTAAAAACACCTACAGATTAAATGATGAGATTTAAAATAATGCTAAAATTTTCTGTAATGTTCTTCCTGCATTACAAATGGACTATTAAATCAGTGAAGTGCCAATCAAATGCTTTTGTACTTTGAAAGAAAGGTTTAAATAACAAAAGCAGTTTTTCAGGCCTCTCTCTCCCTCGGTAGTCAGTGTCACCTATGCACTAATTACAACATATTTACTCGCTTTTCTAGTAAGATCACAATTGAATCTATTTTTCAGAACATGATTTTTAAGAAAAGTTGCAATCAGAGCCTTGTGGATTCTGGTTCTTATTAATCCAGCTTGTCTAAGAAAATATAATGTTGTGCAGTAAACTTCAAGATATATGACAGGATTGAATAATAACAGCTCTGGATTCGGTCTCGAGCTTTAAAAATCAACTCGCTGCATGACCTCGGGTGAACCATTAATTAACTAGGGCCAAATCCTCTGTGGACTAAACACAATGGAACTAGCCAGTTTGTACAAGCCAAAGATCTGCCCCAAGTTTCCAGAAGTTTTGAATCGGGCTGGCCAAATACTGGGATTTTCATCCTATGAAAAAATGTTCAGTTCTGTTTCAGGGTAAGAAGTAAAGCTCTCATGTCCTTTGTAGAATAAAAAATCCAAGCAATTCCTTTAAAGGGGGAGAAAAGGGGAAAAAAAAGAAAAGGTGGAGGTCTCTCAGGGGAAGATTTTGTTAATCATGCTTTCTCCTTGCAAGCAGAAAGTAGAATCGACAGAACTCTTCAAGGCAGGTAGCCATGAACCATCACTTTAATTTTCTGGTCAGAAAAATCAAACTTATTCTTTTCCAGCAAAACTGGAACCTTCATGCCGAAAACTGCAGCTTCACAAATACCACGTTTTTCACTGGGTTGGGAAGGATACTCCCAGTCAGCTCTAATATTGTGTACTCATTGCATCCTGTGAAGACAGCCTAGCTGCTAAAAAAGCTCTTGCCTCTGAGGGTGGTTTGTGTGTGTGAGAGAGAGAAGGCTAACAATGCTTTCGTATCATAGATTTATTTTTGTCTTAAGTTACCCATTCTTGCAGAGCACCCCGAGATTCACGCACGCTAAATGATTCTGCATTTCTACCACCTAAGCCCCGTAAATTCCAAAGACATCGTTTCTACACCGAGAGTACATCCCAGGCATTCAGAAAGACCCAGGAAGGCGCTCGGATTTCAGGGCTGTGATACAGTAGCTGTAGACAACAACAGGTTTTATGGCGGTACTTTTCACTCCCAAATAATTACTCTGCTCAGAGAGCCCAGCTCCCGGCTTTGCACATTACTTCGCTTTACTAGGCAGCGACTCTAACTTTGTTAGAATTTCCCGTCTGCCGTCCAGCAAAGAGGATACAGGGCTGACACAGGAGGGCTTTTAACCTGGGGAACACCGACTGACTCCGCTGCGAAGGGAAGCAAAGTCAGGGAACACGGCCGGCGGTTCGGCGGCGCGTTTCCTCTCATCCAGCAAACCCATTTTCCCCGGCTTACACCCCTGAGCCCCCTCCCTGCCGACGGGGCTAAAGAATCCCGTGAGCGAGTCCCTGCCCGGGGCGATGCCCGGCACAAGGCACCGGGAGCTTTTGGAGGCGCGCTCGGGTGGGACCTGCCAGAACCTCGGCCGGGAGCAGCGAGGAACGACTTATTTGCTCCGCGAGCCTTCGGGCACGGCATAAAAATAAAAAAAGGAATATAAAAAAGGCAGCTGAGCTCTGCGGTGAGGGAGGACGAGGAGCTCCTGCCCGGCCCCGCATCCCGCGGGGCATCCCGGGCGGCGGCACCCGCGCCGCCTCCATCCCGGGGGTCAGGCCGGGTCAGGCTGGAAGGAAACACAGCGGTTCATCGGGTCCAGCCTCCCTGCTCGAGCAGGGCCGTCCCGGAGCACAGGGAACCGGTGGCACACAGATCCTATGGCACAGGACCGCGTCCGGACGGCTCCGGCATCTCTGCCCCCTCCCCGGCCCTGGCGAACAAACGGGCGCCGCCAACTTTTCCCAGCGCGGCGGCCGGAGGAGGAGGAGGAGGAGGAGGAGGAAAAGAAGGAGGAGGAGCGGCGCGGGGGTGGGGGGGGATACGCGGGGGGGGTGGAATGTCGGTGCCAACTCTCCTTCTCCGGCCGCGCGCGCCCTCGGGGGAGCGGCCCCGCCGGATCCCAAACTTTTTTTCGGGACGGTGAAAATAACTCCACGCGGCGGCGGGTGCGGGCTGTCCCCCCTCCCTCAACACGGACTGTTCTCCCTGCCGGAGCAGTGTCTCTCTCCCTTTCCCTCTCCCTCTCCCTGCGGGACGCGGGAGCCCCTCGCCCCCCACCTCCCCCGTCCCCTCACTCGCCCCGCCCCCTGTGGGCGTGTCCCGGCGCGGTCCCGCCCCCGCCCGCGCGCTGACCCCGGAAGCGCCGGTACCTCTCTCATCTTCCCGCGCCCCCCGCGCGCGCCGCCGGCTCGCGGCACTTTCAGAGGCGGCCGCCGCCGCCCCGCGGGGGCCCCTTATTGGCTCCAGGCCCCCCCGCCCTGACGGGCCGCTCCCATTGGCTCCCAGCGCCGCCACTCACGACCCGGCCCCGCCCTCCCCCCGCTCTGCCGCCTGGGCCCGCCCCGCTCCTCGGGGCTCGACGCTAATTCTCTATAGGCGAAGCCGGCCCGCTACGCGCACCTCCTATTGAAAGTTGCGAACGTCAGTCAAACCGTCGGCTCCTCTGATTGGCCGGATTTTAGAAAGCCAGAGGCCTCCCTCGCCGCACCCGGGCTGTGATTGGCTGCAAGGGATGTCACTCTCCCTGGCGGCCTGGCGCCGATTGGCCGTCGGGAGCGCGCCCGCCCCGGAGGCAGCAGGTTCGGTTGCGCTCCCCCGCGCCCCGCCCCCCCCGCCCGCTGCGCATTTTCTATTTCCCGGTTTATTTAGTTATTTCCCCTCCATAAACTTAAATGACCCCGCAGGGGGCGGGGCCGGGGCGGGGCCACGCGGGCGCGGGCGGCCAATGGGAGCGGGGGAAAGGGGCGGGGCCGCGTGGGGCCCTGGGCCAATGGGAGCGCGGCAGACGCGCCGCGCGCGGCCAATGGGTGGTCGACCCCCGCCCGGAGCGCGCGGGGGGTCCTGGCGTGGGGGGGAGACGGGGAACGGGAACGGGAACGGGGATGGGAATGGGACTGAGGGTCTGGGGGGCGTCCCGCGGGTGGGAGGAAAGGACACTTACAATCGCTTCCTTCCTCGCAGGCCGGAGCCGCGGGAAAACCCCCGACCCCCAGCCTGCCCCAGGCTGGTCTCGGCTGGTTATCCCGAGAAGCAGCGAGGGGAAGGCGTTTTCCCGGGAACGCACCAGTCCCTGCCATGGCCCTGGGACGCTGGCACAGGCTTAGGACTGTGACCCGCTCAGACAGAGCCGGCAGGTGTTTGTAGAGCAAAGGCTCATTTGTGAGCGTTGGGTTTGCAGCCGAGTCGAAAGCGAGGAGACCGCGGGGGTTCTCAGCCCCAAGACCCGCTGGCTGGTTGCTGGTTCCTCCGGAAGGGAAGTGGGCTGTGCGAGGCTCCAGCGTTTCCCATCTGAAAGGCCAAGACCTTCCTCAGTTGTTATACCATTAGTATGTTTATGTTTTATTATATTAGTATGTTTATAGAGCTTTCCAGCATCCTTGACACCTCTTTGTTTTTGGGGATGGTTTTGATTCAGTGGGTTTTTTTCATTCTCCCAAAACTCTCCACCTGACCTGCCTTTCACCTTTTTGAGTTACGCTTTTTTATTTCAGGTCAAATAAAACTCAAGCTTTATCCAAATTAATCTCTTACATACTTCCTCTTCCTTCCTGTACACCAGAGTAGTTGACATTTGGTGGCTATCACGCCTTTGAAGAACCCTGAGCTTCCTATTTCCTTTTATCCTGATGAACTACTCCTTTGTGATCCAACATAACAGTTCTCCCAGTTCCCTCATCCTGAAGGTTGGTTGTTTGCTGTTCTCTGTCCTTGCCTTTGCACTAACCCCACAATTTAAAATTATCACCCTTATCCAGGTTGCCTCCCATGTTCCTAATCACAAATATTTTTATCAGTCTCTTGGAGCCACATGGGGAAGCACTTCCATTCCAGATGGTTTCTCCATCTTCCATGCCCAAGCATGTCACATGTGTTTTCCAGGAAACGTCCCTTGTTGGGGTCCTTCCCGTGCAACAGGGTGTCCTGTTGCCATGAGCGTGGGTAATCCTGCTGGCTGTTTGCACAAAGCTCCTCTGTTTCGTGAGCTGACTTTTGTAGGAGGTCCTCACCAGGATAGTGCCCAGCTTCTTTCCTCTCATCATTCCCAGGGGCTTCTCTCAAACCAGCACTTCTGTAGCACACTCAGCTTCAGAAAAGGTGTGTAGAAAACAAGGCCATCTCTTTTTCCCCCTAAAACCTCCTTGAGCAAGGCAGTACCTTTGTATTTGTATTCCAGTCATGTGGGTTACCCCACTACCCCTCTGTTGCTCCAGTCAGCAGATGCTCTTTATTTTTTAGTCTGTGTGGCCCTTTGTGTTTTGGAGGAATTTTTGGTTTTGGTGGGTTTTTTAATATAATGGCAGTAAGTAAATGACAACTGCTAGTAAAAGAAGGTAAGAACCCTCATCAGACTCAGCTCAGCATTGTAGTGAAGCACTCAGATTTAAGCACGGGTGTAACCTGACTGCACAGCTGCTTCAATGTAAGCATATGCTGAGGTTCTGTGCCGAATCAAAGCTTTAATTTCCTTCTCATTTCCTGTGGCCTGTTCTGCATTTTTAAGCTGAGACAGAGTGTGAAATAAAATACTTAGAAAAATAATTTCTCTAGGGCATATTCTGTTTGATAATGTCATACCTGGAACTTCATCTGGGCTGTCAAAACAGTGGTGCATGACAGTAAAACTGAGCACACCTCATATAGATAAATCTTTCACAGCCTGTAACTAAGTATTGAGAATGAGCTGAAGGCTCCTCTAGCTGAGTTATTTCACTGAATGAGAAATGATGTGACCCTTAGAGAGCAGGTGCCTCTCAGTGACTCCGGGTAACAACAGGTAGAATAAATATATGGAGGTACACTTATGAGACACACTGTGGAAGGACAGAGGGGAGGAAATTCCTCTCCTTGAACAGCATTTGTTGTCCACCATGGATCACGAAGCTGCATTTCTGGTGGGAATTGCAGTTGTATCAGAAATGCCCAACAAGTTATCAGTGATTTACTGACAAAGGAGGGAACAGTATTTCCAGTAGCGATGTGGGTCTGCTTATTTTTGAAATCATCATTGACAACTGTGGGACACCTTTAAAATCTGTAGTAAGAAATGTGTTACAAACCTCTCAGAGGATGTGCCGAGAACCAATTGTGATGACCTGAGAAAGCAATCCAACCAACAACCTGGTATTTAATAGAATTACTTAACATGGTGTAGAAATATAAATCAACTATAGAAAGAGTTAAGCAATTTCATCCTGGAAAAGGAATAACTAAGGAGGCAAAAAGACTATAGAAGAGGACTGAAGAGGTCAGGATAGATCGCAAAGGAAATAAAAAGCAGAAGTGTAAAGGGTAAATCTCATTCCAGGGTATCCAAACAGGAGAGTCGTACTTAAAGTAATCCTAGGGAGAAATAGTTCTGCACTCAGTGCCAAGGAGGCCTCAGCTGGAATACTGTGTTTGGTTTCAGACAGTGCATTTAAAAGAGGTTTTAAAGATCAGAGGCTGAAATCTTTGAAGTGGCAATGGCAACGATCTTAGAAAACGTGGCCTACAAGAGAAGAACTAGATTTGTTTAGAGAAGGGAAGAAAGAACGAGGGGAACAGTACAAAATTCTACCAATAAGTAGAATTACTGTGGAGCAAGATAAATAAATTGTTCTCCAAATCCACTGTGTCAAAACAAAAGGTAACAGCAGCATTTTAGTTCAGATATTGGGAGAACCCTTTGTGATTTCAGCACTGTCATAGAGTCTTTGGAGGCCATAGGATCCCCGACGTTGAATGCTTTTAAATTTACAACAGACTGGGGCCAGCCAGCCTCCGGACAGTTGCCCAGCAAAGCAGGAAGATCTTGAGGGGCACGCTGCCTTGCTTTGCTGGGACAGACTGGGAGCTGCAGCACTGGGAACAAAGCATCTGTGAGAAACAACCCAAATCTCCCCAGGTCCTTCAGCAACAGCCAGTCAGCTCCATGGTAGCATATCACTGCTCTAAGCTGCAGCACTTTCCAGCTTCTGCTTAGTTGTGTTGTCAGGTTTCATGTCAAAGTGGAGATCACAAATATAGTCAGGACACCACGCTGGGAGACTACCAGGCACTAGGTGTCAGATACTGTCAACTGTTGCCCTCGCTTGTCCCTGCAAGATCTTTCAGGTCTGTCCTAGGATTACATTCTTATGAGCAGGGGTTTGACGAGAAGAGCATTATAACAAAAGGCAACTCTGTAGATCTACACCTCTGTGCTGCTTGAGCTAAAATCCCATAGGGAGCAATTCCTTTCACGCCAATAGAGTTGCAAGAAAATGCCTCTATTTGTGGAGTCATTTGAAACAGATGTTAAAAATAAGGTGTGTCTGGTCACACAGTAAAAGGACTGGTTAGATTCTTGTGAACAACAACATTGAAATGTGTTACATTTTTTAGTAACTTTATGCATATGAATATCGAATTCCATATAGATGTTTACTGAATTCAAGATTTGGGGGCTGAATGTCCTACCTTAATTGGTAGGAATGAAGAAATAATCCCTCATCAGGCAGAGCTCATAGTAAAAGTATAAAAAGTCTAATTTATTGCATTCTTTGAATATGACTTCATTTTCGAGTATTTTGTGACAATCTGACCCAATATTGCACTGATTCAGACAATAGAGCTGTTCTATTGTACTTTAATGGCTGGAAATGTAATTTGCTTCCTGTTTAATATTTAAGCCAGCAATAATATCAAAAAGGCTTATTGCTCCTAAGAAAAGATGAAAGGGGCATAACTCTTAAGGTTTTTTTTGTGTTCAAAATTTGACCTACTTAAAAAACACTAGAAACTCATGGGAATGGTCCTCAGAATTAAAAATACCAATATAAGATTGTTGCCTGGGAATTTTTAGATCCATCACTTCCAGCTCATTGAAAAGCAGAATTTCCCTCCCAAGAGAAATCCAGATAATTCAAAATTAATTTTGTCCCAAAATACTGATTTAACAGTTTTTCCACAGAAAATTAGGTTTGAAAAGAAAAAATATTCTGAACTTCAGAAATATTTAATTTGGGTTTAATGACTGCCTTGAAATTTTTCAGTCTGGCTCAGCTGAAGAGCAGTCAGTGCCTGCCCCAGCTGCCTCAAGTGACTCTCACATCACCAGTGCTCTGTGGTCTTGCTTTATCACACTGCTTGAAGGGAACAACTGCATGGCTATCCTACCTTACCCATATAGCTTTTCCATGGGGAGTGAGGAAGAGAAATTGTGGCATAACATGTGTGGAAGACAACTTGCAAAGGCTGATCTGAAGAGGATAACAGGAATACCTGCTATCTGAATTGCTACAACAGTGAGGTATATGGTAGCTCAGACAGGGTTGTAGAGCTACGGAACTAAAGCAACACAATTAAAACAACCTTCACATGAGGTGCAGCTGTGGATCTGCCCTATCACTTTGCCCAATAAAGGCCCGATGCCTTTTCATTTGGCATTGCTGCACATCCTGCTATTCTGTTGGATGATATTACACAGCTCTTCGATACCTCTCTTTGTCTCCTGTCCCTTCTTTTCCTGTGTCAGACCCTTTTGCAACCCCATTCCTCCTTGTTGGTCTCTTATTAGGGCTTCATTGCAGGGCTCGGTGTGCTGAGTCCCACACCTGCACGGAGAGGAAACCTGAGACCCAAGGCTTCATGAAATCCCTCAGGGACAGAGCCATTTCTAATACAATACTTTACATATTACAAGTAGTTAAATATATACTGAGAAGCCTCTGCCATACTTTCACTTGACAAATGGATATGCTGGTCTTTGTGTAAATTTACATCGGTAAATATAGATTAAAATATCTCCCTAAGCTATCGGAAGTAATTCCACAGAAATACCTGTTTCTGCCAGGCCCAGCTAAACTCACTCCTCTAGAAATGCACATGAGAATTCCAGGTGTCACTGGAAGGAAAACAGGCAGGAGACAAATACTTTCCAAATGTTTTGTTTCACTTGGTTTTATAAATAAAAGTGTGGCATCTTTTTTTAAACCATGACATTTTGACAAACAATGATGCTTTGTGTTACCCTTTGGTGAGAAGAAATGTGAACAGAATGGTTTCAGGCAGTCTGAATAGCAGCTTGGGAATGAAGACTGCTGTGTACTATTCCCAGATCAGTCATTTACTTACTCCATATATTTGGATAAGATACTTACTCCTTATCTATATTGCCAAGGTTGCAGTGCTTCAACTTTACCAGTTCAGTAAAGCTATACAAACTCTAGTATTAACACAACTATATTGGCATTCAAGTACTTTTATCAGAATAATATGCTCATGTTGGGCAAATGTTACCACTATAACATACCTTTGTACCATTACAACTGCTGGCACAGCAGGGAGCGTACTGTTATAACAAAAAGATAAAAATATCATCCCTTGCCAAAATACTTATACCTGATACTAAATTATGTGTAGCTCATCTTTGCTGCCTCACTTTCACCCATCTATAAAAGACTTTTAGATGTTACCTTGCCAGGTTGTTGAGCCTTAATTCCTCTCTGTAACAGGGCTTTGCAAAGTCTGCGTGAAAGGTGCCAGGGCTTGTTTTTAACCAGCCACAGAGCTTTGTTAAGTCTCTAAAAAGTGTTTGCAAGAGGCAGCTGTGCCCCAAAACATGCCATAGCAGAAGAGTTTGGCTGGGCATGCTTCCTTTTTCTATGAACATTTCACTTTACATTTGACTCAGACTTTTCTGACAGCTATTTTGTGACATATTGACTATGTGATTGTCCCTGATATTTCATGTATTAATGTGAAATCCACTCCTCTTTCTGTGGGCTTCAAAGATTGGCTTCTTTCCCCGACCATCGTTAGTCTGACAAGCGAAGGTTAAATCAAGAAGGACAAAAATCTTTCATGTTCAAGGCAAAAATACAATAAGACCGCTTTCCCTGCTGCCTTTTACCCAGAGTGAGCATGAACAAGAGAAGTCAAGAGGCTGCCATCTGTGGGAGAAACACGGGAGGACACCAGAGCTTGGAACCCTGGCAGCACCTGAGGAGAGTTGAGCAATGTTGGGCTAATTGTTGGTGTAAATGACATCAGCATTTGGCCTAGGATCAGTAGCTTCTCTCCGAATAATTTAGTAAGTACAAATATTAAAAATACTTGAAGTTAGACATTAACCAGATGAAATGTTTAGACAGCAATAGTAAAATGCATTTGATCAAACTTTATGGACTGAAACTCAAACAGAGGTTTATTTAGTAAAAATAATGGGGATGCTGATGCAATTCCTAGTTAATTGAAAAGGAAAAATTCAGAAGAAGCAGTCTTTTGAAATTAAAAATATAATTTCAAGAACAACTTTGGACTTGTTCATGAAAGATTTCCTAATCCACAAATCCATTCTGATGGCTCTTTTCCCACAGGCATTTGCTCTAAGCGCCAGGGCCACTGATGTTTTCTTCAGGTTCACTGTTCATTTTGAAACCATGGAGCAGGATACTTAAGAGCAGAAATCCTGCTGCAATCTTGCGAGCCACGCAGGAATCCCAGTTGCTCAGCCCTGTGTTGACTTGGTTGTCTGCTACACTGGATATGAGAGATACTCAGGTGGAACATTAGCAGGAAAAGTCTGGATTGCGTAGGCCCCAAAAGATGCCTACACAGAACAGGATACATAGGAATGGGGTCCTCTGGATTGTCAGACTCTAAAGGTTTATGTACCTGTGTTTTCCAACATCTAAATAGAATGTATTTTAACCCCATCATGGACATAAACTCCCCCTCACCTGCTTTCTTCCAAGAAGTATGTTTTTAAGCAAAGTGCAAGGTCACCAGAACAGCCAGTCTGCCTGCTGGATGATAGCCTGGGTCCAGAAAGTCCTTCGAGCTGGAGGAAAGGTGAGACCTTTAAGAGCCCCACTGGATTTTAAGTGCTGGAGCCTTCCATGAGGCTGCAATCCAGGTCAATTCCAACAACATGGGACTCCAGCTCCTCCCTCGTGTCTAGGGAGGGGGTCACATCTGGCTTGAATTTAGCATTTTCTCTTTGTTAGTGCTCTAAAGACTGTTTAATTTATGCTCAGCCTGTGTGTATGTATGTGTTAAGTAAGAGGAAGCTGGTCCTATGCAGGCAAGGTTGACTGTTACCCCTGAGGCAAGAGGCCCATGGAAAGCAGGGTGACCAGTGTTTTATTATTGCCCTTTACTATTCTTTTGACCTCCATTTAATATATTTTTCCATAACCCTAGGCAGTGAGCAATCTGGGGCTGGGAACTATCTGTTACTGTCTGTTGAATGAGGACCTCAGTGTGAAATACAGCTTCTGAACATCACTACTAGACAGATATTACCAATAGGCAAGATGGCCAGCATCTGTCTTAACTGGTCCATCATCACAGGCAAAGTGGATATCACCTGATCCCAGGGAAACCTGCAATGGGAGTAAAATGCTATTGCCTTAGAATTGTGTCAACACCAGTAAAATAAGAAAGCCATAATTACTAAAAGCATGAATAAATAATACGCACACATTTCAAGAAGCAGTAACTAGGTTAGCAGCACACAAAGGTGACCTGTGAACCTCCTGAGAAAGACAACGGGGAGACAAGAGCAACTACAGTCAGAAGTAATAGTGTGAGAAAATGCTGCTTCAAGGCACACCAGAGGCACATAATAGTCATTGGTGTTGCCCTTTCAGTTGTGTTCTTGCTGAAAACTGAGCTATGTCAGCATATCAAGGAAACCTCCAGGAGACTTGTACCTACATTTCTGACCCTCCAATAGTCCTTTGTCATGCAGAACAAATGAGATTTTCCCTAGCCTGTGGTATCTGATATATGACAATGCTCGTAGGATATTTATACCCAGGTGCCACTGTCATTCAAAGGAGCAACAGTTAGAGTGGATGGAATTGCACCATTAAGGATAAATGAAACAAAGCTGTATCAGAATGAAGTTGAGAGGCCCTTAGCTCAAAGTAAACTCAAGGGCCCAGGGCATTCCCCGATTCCTTGGGAATAGTATTCATGGTTTTGCTGTGAAACTGCTTTAGGATGTGAGTCCTTCCTAAGGAAACACTGAAAGCTTTAGCTGAATGTACCTGATGAAGTATTGCCTGACTGCTTCAGTGGACTCTGAGGCTTTAGCTTGGGGGGAATTACAAGCATTCAGTTCCTCTCCAGGGGACATTAACTCTGGAACATAATGCTAGGCATTAAATTACAAAGCATATAATCATTTCACTGCTGATCAACTCATGCTCTTACTAGAACTCCTACTTATTCCTTACACCTTCCCAGATCTCACAAGTTCATGTTGCCTTCTACTCAGCTGCCCAATTTGGACTGACAATACATGAACCCTGTCTGAGTGGTGTCAGGACAAAACTGTTTGGCATTCTGAAAACTGAAAGTAAAAAGATTAAACAAACCTGAATATAAAAATATAACATGTGACCTAGTGTCCTCAACGTTGTATTTATTTTTCACATTTGATTTCAGTAAAAATGTACCTCTAAGATTAGAGTCAACACATTCACTGTCTAGTCTCCTGCACTGTCAAAGATAAAAACCTAGGAGACTTTCTAAAGGGACTGGGTCTAGCTGCCTGAGAATTTCATGGTGGTGAAGGGCCCTGATAATGCAGCACATTATTCAACAGAGGTAGAAACAGGACACGCAGGTACTGCTTGTTTGTGCTATATACTTACAGAGGGTTCTTAGACAAATTATTTATTCTTTGTGCCTTCCTCTTCCCCCCTCTTACCCCCCCCCCCGAAAAAGGAGTAATAACAATATGCAATACACACAAAATTAAAAGCATAAAACAACAGGGGTAGAGATATTACTCATATACTATCTACTATCATTACTCTGGGATAATGAATAAGTGTAATTAGTGGCATAGTGGACATTACTGTACAAGCAGTAATGGAGTAAGATTGTACTGTGTTAAGGTTAGAGATCTATGAAAATGTTAACTTTCTTACTGATTCCAAAAATAAGCTTGTCTCTCGCTGGACAGCTGACAGCACTTGCTGTATCTGGTGATACTGCTGAAGTGACAACTCACCACCCTGGCTCACTCCCTCAATTCTGTTCACCTTAGGTTAGGACCTAGAGAATTGCAGGACACCATGTTGCCTGATTGGGGAATGATGTCATCCCAAATCATTTATGTATCATGTCTCTGAGGCACTGAATCATTTCCCTTTTTGTGCTCTTTATGATGAAGAGGAACTGGAACTAAACACTTTTGCCTTTCATAGCCCTTGGCTAGTAGTATCTGGCATGGGAACCAGTTATACTGAGCAGGCTGTGCTCGAACTTCACATTTCAACCAGAAGCGCTTAGAAATTATGGTGCTTGCATCCCATCTAGTGGAGGGATCAGATGAATTCATCAGCTGTTTGTTGCTAAGTAAGCACATACTTCTGCTGTGATGGTAGGAGCAGAACTCTCAGCCTTGTCAGGATGCAGGCAGTCTACACAGCACGCTCACAGTGGTGATTCACCCTGTGCAGAGCAAATTGGGTGTATTTCTTGTCATGAGGAGAAGTCTGACAGTTTATACTGATGTCAGGCATTTGCACTGGGAAGGAACAACTGGCTGCCTTTAACTGTGGGCAACAGCTTTGCTGCTCCAGGGCATCAACATGAGAAGCAGCTGTAATTTCTGAGTTGCTGCCAATGATTAAAACTAATTAACCATTTTGAGGCTAACAAACACTTTTCAATTCCCTCTGAATCCTTCTACAAACCCATAAGGGTCATGATCCTTGGAAGAACTTGTATCTACTTCACAAGCAGGATGGAGAGGGAGATATCCTTTCTTCCTACATGGAAGAGGCTGCAGAGCCAAAACCTGTTCAGGTGTCCTTACCTGAAAGAAGGACCTGTTCACCAACAGGTCGGGTAAGCAGGGCACATCACGATGTTTCTAATAAGTCTGAAAATGAACTTGAGTGACTCCCTCTTGAGGACAGTTTATTCTGCCAGCCCCTAAGCCTCATTCCCCACTGACTCCCTGCAGCTACACAGTGCAGAGCTCAGCTGTCTGCCACTGGGCAGACAGCTGCTATATGGTGCCACATGCAGGAGTTTCCCACCGTGTGCCTCAGCATGTAGGAAGCTTGTGTGCTAGGGCAAGAGAGTTATTCCTGAGCAGGGAGAGGGCTGCAAACACTTTCTGCTGTTATTGCTTGAATACAGCCCATCAGACCATCTCTCTTAAAAAACCCAAGGAAGTGATTCAACTCAGTTGTACAGCCAAGAGTTTTTCTTACAACCAAGAGGTACAGAGAGAAAGCCTGGGGGTGTGGAACAGTCTGGGTGCAAGTGAGCACACAAGACAGGTGAGCATGCCACCATCCTGACGTTATGCACTGCCAGAAGGGAATCAGACATTGCTAAGGCAATATGAAGGACAAGCTTGCACCCAGAGAGCTTGTGGAAACCTACTATGTAGATCAGGCACAGATTTCAGCTAAAAGCATTACTGATGCATAATAAGTGTTAGAAGGGGATTGTTAATTCTTCTTCCTCTTCATACTTAGTGATCACCTGCAAATTAAAACACTGTTTCTTTACACAACATAAAAATGCCTTCTCTTACCTATCAATGCCTCCAGCCTTTGCACACATGGACACAAATCACATTATTTTTGTACTATGGGAATTCTCTGTTTGAAGTGCACTAGATGGCAGTGTTCCTTCTGAATCACTGCAGAGCCACTGCTCCACCATGATCACCACATTCAGAAAGCAAGGCCCTAACAAATGTTGACATTGTAATTCCCAGGATACTCCTCCAGATTTTGGGTTTCCAACCTTAGTGTCTTTCCAAGGTGGAAAATGGCATCCTAGCTCTTTGAGTCCATTCTGCCATTCCTTCTACAAAAGCTTTCCTTGTGTCCAGTTGTCAACTCTTGCTTCTTGCTGTTGAGCCCTCAGAGCTAGTACTGAACAAAGGCTAGTTGTGTTTCTGCGGCACAGGGGCTGTGGCTGCTATATTCCTTAATTTTATTCAGAATGAGTTTAAACAATAAGTTTTACAGCAATTTCCCAGTACAAGCTCTCATCTGTTGTCTGCATTGCTCTTTGCATTCTTTGGAAGAGAAGGTGCTTCCTTGATCTATTAATATGAATTTGAAACTTCCAAGTAACACATATGGCTTTCCAGTATGAAGCCAAAGATATTTTTACTCTGCAAGATGCTGGGAATGCTAATAATCAGCACACCTTACCAAAGAAAACTGCATCTAACTACAAACAGGGAGAAGAGCAAGTAATTTTGATAGGCTTGTCCCATGTTTGAGCTTGGTCTGTCCGCTCACAGGGGATTTGTGAGGGAACATTAGGATTGCTTACATGTAGTGAGAAATTTAGCTTTAGCCAAATCTCTCAACTGTTCAGGTCTGATCCCTTTTGTCCTTAAAGTAAGGCTTCAACTGATTTAGCATCTCTGCTTTTAGGAGAGAAAGCAAGTCTGAAGGGAACTGCACTCTTCGTCTGATGTTGAAGGGATGATGAGGGTTGAGAGCAGCTCAGAGAAAGAACAGGGAAAGAGTGAAGCAGTGCTCAAACTGTCTTGATTGACTTCTAAGTCCTTATAATGCAAGAATGCTGTAAAAGGCTATCATATAAGAGGGAAATCTGACAGTAGTGTTAAACAGATCCCAGATGGCTGAAGGACAGGAACCCTCTCACCATAGACTCTGCTGTAAAGTGGAAAGTAGAACTACTTCCATGGCAATGAATCCCTGGGAAACCCAAACACTGCACTATCAGTCCCTGTTCAGTGCCTGCATTCAGCCCATTCCTGCAGACACTGGAGGAAGAGATAGGAAATTAACCCAGCCATCATTTCTTCACAGTCTATAAAGACAACACAAGCATTTCCTTTCCAGTAGATCTGAGCTGAGTCCCAAGCCCAATATCCATCCATAGGAAGAAAATTGAGCTGATATAACCTTAACCCTGGCCCTGGTCTCAGAGTTAAGTCCAAGCATTTATGTGTAAGTGAAGGATGTGAGCACTTTTTATAAAACAAACAAACACCTCCCCACACACAAAACAAAAACAAACCTACACAACCCCCCCCTCCCCAAGTTATAGTGTTTCTTGCTTAAATGCCCCTACACTGACCACTTGGATGGAAACCCACCAAAGCTTGTTGGGTACCATACCCTGCCAGCAGCCCTTTACAAAATGTGATGACTGCCTTGACCACAACACTTAAGATCTTGTAATCTACATCCTGATGCTACAGCCTCAGCTGTATGCTCTGGTGTCCTTCTGGTCCCCCTGTGGGGTAGTTTCTGGTGGCAAACATGGCTTTCTGTCCATATCCAAGAGAGGGCAGCATTCTCCCTCTGCTGGGAAGGCAGAGGAGGAGGGAGCTGCCTGACCACACATCTCTTTCTAGGAAAAGGCATGCTTTGTCAGATGGTATTTCAGAACACACTTCTGATTTAAGACTTCGTGCATCTGTTTAGGGAGACAGCAACTCATTTATACCTTGGAGCTGCTGGGGACAATTTATCACACACCTGTAAGTAGCACGCAAGCCAGTTTTTGGTTTGTCAACCACAGGTGCCCATTCCTGCCTTTATCTCATCAAGAAGGTGTGGCAGTCTCCTGGTAACCAGCATCCCTCCCCAGGTGGTGGCACAGCAAGAAAGGCAACGGCATCTCTATTTCAGAGCCTACAGCTTTACACTGTAAGATGATGGTGATGAGAGAGAGGATGCAGAAGAGAAGAACAAACGGGCAGATGCCTACACTTTGTTACTGTTTTGTGTTCATGCTTAAGCTGTACCAAAACTGGACTTCAGAAAGAGCAGCCAGTAAATGTAAGATTCCAGCATTTAGCAGTGGCTTGCATACCAATTGGGGCCCTCTGTTTCCTAGAGCTGTATATCCTCCAATTAGTTATCAGCATAAACCACTGAGGTGGATGCCTTTGGAAGCCCACACTGATGGTTGTACTATCTGTATATCTGGCAGCCTTCAAGCACTGAGCGCATGATGATCTCAATGAAGATGTAGTGCAGCTGAGAAAAATCCAGCCTGCTGGATTGCTGCAACAAGGGAGAAAAATACACAAAAGCCTTTCCCTTCCCAGGTTGCTCCTGCAACAGGTGAGAAGTTGGGAGAAAATGTAAATAGCTACTGCTACACCTTTCCCCAAAATACAGAAGGCAACTGATCACAGAAGGGTTCCGCATCCAGAGATCTAACAAACTTGGGAAAGATGTTCCAATAGCATTTCATTGAAGAGTTGCATTTCAGAGCTCCTGTAGTATGCTTCTTATTGGCCTAATTAACAAGCTTGAAAGGCCAGGAGTCACAAGGTTCACATGTAAAAGAGATGGGAGACAGGACATCAATAAAGCTCTTTTAGATTATGCTGGAAAAAAAGCAGAAGCTTTTTCTTGAAATAGTTTCAAGCAAATAGCACTTGATTTACAGCCCTAATATGGCATATTATTTATACTGTTGCAAACCTGTATGGATGTGAGCTTCTCACTGAAGATGGGTTTAACTATAGAAGTAGATGAGGGTGGGTTGGATGTAGTGCTTTGAACATTGCATCACTGTCCGAGAGAAGAAAGTCTTACTGCTGCCTCTGCTATTGCCCTGGCACACAGCACTTCACCCTGCCCTTCTGACAGCCTTTTTTAAAGATTGGAATATCTCCTTTACATAATGCTTCGAGATCCTTTTAAGCTATGTATGGTTAATTATCCTAGCAGAGAGAAGAAAATGGAAGATTGTAAAAAATTCATATACTTCAATTTCTGAGTACTATATTTAAGTTGGCAAGTGTTTTCACCATTTTGATTAGAACAATTTCAAAATAAAACCAGGATGAGCCACTGTGCACTGATACACTCAAACACTGTACAGTTCACCAAGCCATCTCTCTGGCTCAGTCCAATTCTTCCGTAAACCACACGGAAGGACCTAAGCCCTGAAAATACACAGGTATTTGGCATTTGGTAATTGGCGTTTGTCAGGCTGTACTGGCAACACTCTCCCCCACTGTCATTACTTCGTAAATTTAAGATTAGCAGGACTCATACCACCATGCCCATGGTTGTAACTTCTAGACAGCTGGAGGGATCCAAAGAACAGTGAAAATATATTATTGTAGAAGAAAATGCCCTAGCCACTAGACTGCATGCCCAAAGGCCAAGCACCGGTTGGTACTGTCTGCTAGCTCATGCTGTCACATCACCACCACAACCAGACACTCACACTCCCAACAGAAAGCAAGTACTAGGATGTGAGCACATGCTACACTTCCACTCTTACTAATGTAACAGACATGGCTCTCAGCTTCAGTGTCACCGTGACATTGGATGCTGGTTTCAAGCATGAAGAGAAAATCTCTCTGGGACAACTGCAGTCACTGTATAACAAACCCAGCACTCAAGTGGAAACCATGAAGTGAGAGTTTAGTAAAAGCTTGGTCTGCTCTATTGACCAGGCCTATTGAAGTGACTGCTGACTGAAAAGCAGACAGGAACATTTGGAGCTCGGTCTCATGAGAACCCAAATATAAACGGAATAGTGCTATTTCTGCAGCTTGTGCCTGCTGGGACCACAGAGGATGCTGGATGTGCTCTCTATTCCAGGGGAAGAAGAGACCCCACATTCAGCTATTTGTCTTTACCTAAAGCCCTGACATCCTGATTGATTTTAGCAGAAGGATGGAAGGGGCACACCACACCCAATAATTAACTTTTGTACTGATTGTGGCAATGGTCAGAGCAGAGGTCATCTGATATTGTCTCCTGTGAAACACTGAGAGAAATGTGAGGATTTGCAGCTCTCAGGCCTATTTCAGTGGGAAGCAAAGATGACTGGTGTGCTGAAAGCAAATGGGATCAGTGGTTTTCCTGTATTTCTTAAAAGTGCTAAAGGGACCTGGTTCACTCAAACCACAGGAAGGCACATTAATATCCCATAAGCTTTTGGCAGAACACAGAACAGCAGTAAAACACTTGCCAGAAGGGTTGAAATGCAGAGACTTGGGACTAGGCAGATCCAGTAATAGGCTGGAGCACCTAGAATGGCAATTAGACAGAAGTACATAGGTCTAAAAATGCAACTTAATACCCCTAATCTCTTCTCCCATCATATACCCTCCTATCCCCAGTCTCAAAGACTCTAGGCCTCTTTACTTCCCTCCAGGCATCCATAGGTCCCTTTAGTCCAGAGGATGTTCATAGTGCTGCTCGTGCAAAGCTATGGGCAAAATAAACCCCTCCAAAGGCAATTTCATCCCACTGCTTTTTCCACAGAGGTGATGGAGAATAAGAACACCCCACAACTGCATTCTTGAGTAGGTGTCACCCTAACCTGCACATCATGGATTTCCAAGCCTAGCTTTATTTCTCTGTGTGCCTGATGGGAGCACCTCTGCGCTGAGCTCCTATCTCACCCTGACTGCAGAGAAAGTAATAAGTATATACCCTTAAAGCATGGATTGCCCCACATCATGCACAACTACCATACCATGTGACTGTTCTTTTAGAGAAAATCCCCTTTGGATTCGTTAAAGGGCAAGAAAAATTCCTCGCTTAGTCCTTTGACAGACACAGCAACACACACCTGCAAACTGCAGAGGATCTGACAGCAGTGCACGTGTAAGATGGGTCCTACCCTCTGCCACAACTTATGTGTCCCTCAGTAACAACAGAGGGACTGTCCTCTGTGGGGCCGTGGGGGAACTATTTGCATTTCCTTTAAAGTGTCTCCTACCCTGAGGTCCTTTTGTTTCCCAAACTGATACAAACCAGTCCAACCCTTAAACTAACACATCTGCAGAAGCTCCAGACTCAGTATGGAGGCAGCAATAAGTTACCCAAGGAGAGGCCTCCACAAGATGGTATTCCTGAAGTTATCCCATATAGTCAGATCCTGCTCTCAGAGCAGCAAGTCCTAGACCAGCACATGGGCCTATCTATGTGTAGTGATTGTGCGGGCAGGAGGACTTGCTTGACCCAGCACTTCCCAATTGCCTTGCTTTTGCCAGTTGCCAGCAGAGCCAGAGCTATGCCCTTGCTTAATGAGCAGGCTTCTGTAGGTCTCTTCCTGTGTCAGACACTGCAAAGGGAGCCTAAGCCAGGATACTGGGCTCCAAAGGCCATGACAGCTAAGCACTGCAGCACCCACATCCTTATGGGATGGCACGGGCAGAATGGAAGCTTCAGAGAGGGTTTGTCAGTGAGACTCTCCCATTGAAGCACAAGGCACAGAAGGACCCACTCACTTACTTTCTAAACTCCTTCTCAGAGAGGAGTCTATGGTGTGGCTGGATTACACTGGTCAATATTTTCTGTCTGAAGTATTATATAGGTGTAATTGAGCCTTTATATGACTTTGTCCCACAGAATGAAGAATAGGAAACCAAATATTTTTACATAAGTAAATTATTTATTTAAATTGGTGATGATAACATTTAGGCAAAAAGATCTTAATCAGAATTATTTACTACACAGTATAGATAGCTGTGACTAGTAGTGTACCGCACTATTTGTTGAAGCAATTATATTAAAACTAGCAAAATAATTCTTAAGTAGGCATTGATGTCATTCACCCATGCCAGTGACTGTGGGCAAATCTCTTACTCAAGGAGTAACCTTGAGGACCATCTCCACTTAAGGGAGGAATCTTCACACACACTCAAAGAAGGGGAATGTTAGAAAACCCTACTGTTAAATCTGGAACTGGGCTTTTATAGTACAAAATGATTGACTGTCAGTTATATGCCTCTAGGCCAGCTATGTCAGGTCAGCAGCTTTAGATAAATTACCAATACTATCACATGTTGGTTCCTTGATGAGGTACTTTGTCTGCCACATCCTCACCAGTGCCAATTTCAGTCAGGAAGCATCATTCTTCCTTAGAGTGTTTAACTTTGGGATTGATGAGTCAGGCTGGTCTCAGCATTCTTCAACACCAACACCAGCCTGACCCCCGTTCTCTATCCACCACTGTTAATTTTTGCAAATAGGGTCAAGTTTGAGGTGTTTTACCCCCACCTAGGCAGAGCATCATCTTATCCAGGATCTGGATCTGATCAGTGGCAAGCAACATGGTCTGGTGACTAAAGCACAGACTTGGGCATCAGTTTCTACTGCCAGTTCCAATATTGACATCTTGTGTTATTAACTAATACTTGCAGACAAAAAAGGACATCAATGGCTTATTGCTTCAACACACATAACACTTAAAGAGAAGGCTATTCTCTCAAGACTACTCCCAGCATCTAACACATCAGCCCAATGTAGTCACTTGTTTAATAACATCCCTTTACATACTGTCTTCACTTTGACTCACCTTTCATTATAACTAGAGAATTCTACTTTAAAGTAAGATCTCTGCTTTTATGGAGGTTCATCAGCTGCAAGCAGCAATACCCCTTCTATTCCTCAGAAGATATTTGTAGTATATAAGTGCTATCTATAGAATGTCCTCTTCCCCCACTCCAGAATTCTCCATGAAGTTCTGTAGGAAACCATGTTGCTCACCTTACATACAGATACTTCCAAAGCAGAATGCTTAACAGTGTTAAGACTATAAAACTTCAGAGAAAAGCTGACAAACAGCTTCCTACCCAAGTGAAGTGAAGGGGAAAGCATAGCTAGACATCCGAGTTTGTAGTGCCAGTGCTTTATAACAGTCTTACAGGAATCAATGACTTTAAATGGTCAGAAGCTCCATTTTAGGTTTCATGCAAGAGATGGCACTGTTAGCACCAGCAATTGATTTAGAACTAGGAGGAGGTGTATGTGGGAGGGCACGGATGTATTTTTAATGGTAGATTACAAACATTAATATTAGAAAAGATATTTTTGTTTCTGTTTTGAGTAACAGAAGGTTATTAATTTTTCACTGAAGAAAGATTCATACATTCCACTGCAAGCATATTGATATTTCACTAGGACACAGGAAACAGAAAATAGAGCCAGCTAGGAAAGAAAACCCAGAAATCCAATGCCAACTGAGATAGGAATGTTTCTTGTTTAATCAAGAATTTACTTTTTGGTCCCCAGATGAAAGAGATCTATGCACACATGTGTGCCAGCACACTAGCATTGTAAGTGGGAAAAAGTGAAGAATTTAGGTCTTGCTTGGCAGGTATCATGTAAACCTTTACTTGCTAGATTCTGCAGATAGTAGTCGAACATTTCCAGTTTTAAAAACCCAAGATAGAGTTAAAAAAATTCTCAGCAGAGCAAGTGATATTCACAAAGCAGACTATCAGTGCATAAACACACTACTCAAGCAGTCTTTTGCTAACCTTACACTCACCTTAGTTGTAAAGGCTACCAGTAAAGCATCAAATCTCTGCTGCTCGCTACAACACCTCAAACACATTGAGCTGCTCAATGTCTTTTAAACCTTGGCCCTTGCTGGGGACTGGAATGATGAAGGAGAAGAGCTGTGTCTTTGGTAGAGGTGCCTGACCTGGCAGGTGTGTCTAAATCACAGAGTTAACACAGTGCAGCTGAATAAGGCGGTGCTGTTGTTCTGATAGGCAGATGTGGCCAATGCTTGGGATATTCACCATGGTGTGAGGCACTCAGATTCCCCTCTCAGGTAGGGAAGGGAGCAGAGGCTACTCTTGAGATGTGCTTTTAAGCATTTAATAAAAGCCTTCTTCTCCTCCCTCCGCTTTGATGCTAAAGACCAGTAAAAGGCCTTTAATCGTGGGATTTCCTATTAGTCCTTTGAGAGGTTTCTTGCAGTATTTCCTATTAGTTCCTTTGGGCAATTTCCTGTCAGGCTGTGGTTTCCTAATTGGTGAAGCTGACCAAAGTGGAGGCTGGAAGCTCTCCTCTCCCTCCCTCCGCTCTACCCTGTCAGCATGTTTCAATCCTTGCCCTCTGCCAGTGCAAGTGCCTGTACAATCAGCTTTTGTGTTTGCTTGGGTCAGCCCTGTGGTCCAGCTTCCTTGTGCCCCATGCACACTTGTACAGAACAAGGGATGAAGTGGGAGGGGAAAAAAACCCTAAGGGTGCCTCTTTTGCCAGCAGTTTTTTGGTGCAGCTAAAGCCAACACGGCACTCCCGTTTTGCCTTTTCTAAAGGGTAGCTGGTGCGAGGTCTGAATGCATCTTCCCACAGAGAGTCTGAACACTCTCAGCATCTAGCTCAGATTTTTAAAACAAAATGGTCTTGAAGTCTCAGTGTAAACGTGAGTGTAAGCCAATTAGGAAACCACAGCCTGACAGGAAATTGCCCAAAGAAACTGATAGGAAATACTGCAAGAAACAGTGAATGTATTCATTGTACAAAGAGGAAAATAATTAATGAGAGAAATGCAAGCAGATCTTGTTGACTAATTAAGTTACTGGAAAGTGGTAGTTTCAACACTCTAATGATGTTTCAGTGTTTGGAAGTCAGAAAAGTACAGGAAGATTAGTGGTATGTGATGTTCATCTAGGTCTCTTCTTTTTATTAAAGGAAAGAAAGAAAATTAGAAGTTTCCTACTACTAACCCAGCAGCAGATACCTATAACTCCTGAAATCCCAGTGTGCCCAGCTCTGCTGTAAAGCAGCTTTTCTTGAGATGTTGGGCAATTTCCTAGGGTAAGAGATCCCATAACTAGAATATTATTAGGTGACACAAAATAGACTGTTAGGCACTTTTAATGCCTTTCAGATAAAAATCCTAGAACTCACATAGGCCAAATCACTGCAGGTTTATGTGCTGTTTTGCTTTTTCATCCAGAGGACAAGAGGAGAGGGAAAACATTCAGTGCCCAGACATTTGCTTCAGTGCCACCCACAGACTGAGGGAAAGGGAGCAGGACCATCACACTGGATGCATACCAGGACTGCCAAGTTCCCTGCCCATCTGCTGAATCTCTGAGGAGAGTGGGAACATTGCACATGATTTAGAAAAAGCAAAATCAGAAGTAAAGAGAAATCCAGTTCGCCTTTTTCTTAGATCAGGGTAAGACAGATAACTTTGCCCGTTCCCCAGGAATAGCTAACTCACTTGCTCCGGAAGGAAAGAAGGAAGGAAGGAAGGATGGATGGATGGATGGATGGATGGATGGATGGATGGATGGATGGATGGATGGATGGATGGATGGATGGAAACAAGCATGGGCCAGCCACAAGCTAGGGTAGTACATTTTTCTGTCTGTCACTGCAGGAGCTCTGAGGTGGGAACGCTAAAGAGGACAAGCCCCAAATGTAGTTATAGGGAATTGTGTTTAACTCATGTTTAACTATAGGGACAGTGAAAGTACAGGTAGTAGGATGAGGGGATTAGCCACACAGAGGTGTCTATGGAAGGTTTTGTCCATAGAGTGCCCTTCTCTGGGAAGAGTGATGCTGGTGGGGTACTGGACAATCTGAACAGACAGCCTGAGGGCCTGTATTTGTCCAGATATGCTGTTTGGATGTGATAAGGCAATCTTGTTCCCACCAAATACAGGATTGCTGTGCTAGAAGCACTCATGTTTCTGAGTGTAAGGTAACTGAGAATCTGTTCAGATTGGAAGGTTAGGGCTCTGTGCTCGACGTGGGGACAGAGGGGAGCTAAATGCTGATGATTTAGCTGAAAAAAAAAAGTTGTGGGAAGATTGTGCTGCATCCTTGTTACAGAAGCTCCATTAAATAAGCAGATAAAAATTGTAGCATACAAACCTGTTGTCTCAGTGTGCTAAGATGGGCCAGTTTCTGCAGACAATAACACCAAGGGACAAGTGTGTTTGGCATTAGACCTGGCTGCTTTTGAAAATGCATTTGGAATTATGAGGTACTCATTTACTATTGAGCATATGGGGGTGAGCCTCAAGAATTTCCTTTGGGAGCAAGAAACTTAAAGGACAGCCATCACACCTCTAAGGGGTTCAGTGTTCATCACAGGCAGAAGTAGTTGATAGATTATCCTGTCCTCATCTTAATGGAGCACTTCGGTGTTGTTCACAGCACAGAAGGGGTTAGTAAAGATGTCCTAGTGTCCTGTTGTATCATCTCTTTCCAAGGTTCCTGGAGTTACGAAGTCATTGTAATTCAGGTAGAAGGCTTTGCATTGACCCACCAGAGAAGCTGAGTGAGACTTAATGGGTTGAGGTGCTGGATCTCAAGCACTTCCTACCTATGTGCAACCTCTTACTTCAAAGAATGGTCTTTCCACTTCCATATGCTCAAATCAGCTGTGTAGGAAAATACTGCCCTTTCCATGTCAAAGCAATGCTCTGCTGTCACTTATTAAAAAAAAAAAAAAAAAGAACGGCAAGAAAACAAAGGTTGATTGGAGAGCCGAATGTTTCTTCCAAAAATGCATTATCATTTTCTGCTTCCACAGCTCAGGACCCAGATGGGACCAAAACCAACAATCTTCCTGCATTGCGTCTGGTACGTGTCATTAATTTAACACAAGGGATGTTGTGGATAGACACCAGTTTCTCAGCCTTCCAGTGTTATTAGTGATATGGAATCTGCTGCAGAGTCTGGTGCAATGTCTTGTGTACAGTAGCTTTGCTGCATGAAAAGAGAAAGTCCAGCCACCACAGTTACACGGATGTATGAAACATTTCTTATTTGCCATGACTCCTAACACAGAGCGTTTGTTCACATCTACCTAAGCTTTCACAGTAAAGATATATCTATATTATGATATTATGAAGCAACATTTGTTCACCATAGTGGGTTTTGAACAGCAGAGAAGCTTCATATTCTTTTATGCTCCCTGTTTTGCAGCTGATTCCTCCTGCTTTTGAGGATATAGAAAATCCACATAGTTTAAGTACATACATCCACCATCAAAAAAAATATTGGACCTTCTTCCTGTGGTGCTGGTTTAAGGCAGTGACTGAGAAGTTTCTTCTCTGGCTTTGGATGTAGAAGCAGATGACAAACTGGGCATGAAAGAAATTTTCTTTCAACAATGGATAATGGACCTCCCCTAGTTTCTGAGACTGAAACTCCAGTACTATATGTGCTTCTGACACACCATATGTCTCACACCCCACCTTGCAGGCAGCAGCCTGACACTCTGCAGCACACACAGGCTTTCAGCAGCAGCCTTACCGGGTCCATGTGTCAGACTCCACTGCTCCCCACCTCCTGTTTGCCTCCCAAAGCTATATAAATGGATCGCTATCACTCGGTGCCGATGCCCTCTCTGCTAATGTTTGTTTCCTGCATGCTAATGAGAAGACCGGTAAGAACAGATTTATGTTTGGCTCAGCCCAGAGGTAACACGCATGAAAACGCTGACACAAATGCTGAATAAAAGGGATTTGGAAATCAACATCCCCTACTGTTACTAGCCTCAGTGTAATCCTTTTCCAGGCCTGTTGGGAAATGTCCTCAGAGAAGCTGTGACATCAGTTGCAGCTGCTTCGCTCCTCAGCAGCTCAAGATTGGTTTCATGTTTTCGACTGAGGCAAAAAGAAATGTCAGGGAGTGAACACGTGAGAGAGGGAGAGATTATCTTTATTTCTTAAAGTTTTGGAGATAACGTTCTTTATATTTCTGAGAATTAAATGGGCAACGAAAGAGGATAATGGATGGAAGTAGCTAACTCCTAGGCACTGCTTTGCCTTTTTGCATGCTAAACCCTTCACCACTGAACCTTTTGTCTAATCCAGTGGGATTGTTGGTACAGTTATTCATATGATCACAGCTCTGCTTTCTTGCAGTCAAATCTCTCAGTCTTTCAGGCCACGTGCAGAAACGCAGCTGGGAAGATGTGAGGATATGCGTGATTGTAACTTCTTTTTCCCACTGTGTCTGTTCTTAATCCCCTAAGATATCTACTTACTGCACCTAGCATGACACATGGCTCCAGTCTTCCCCCTTGAGCAAAGAAAGCAAATGTGGGAATGTCAGCACTGGCCTTTAGCCGAGGAAGGCAGTGCAGCATCCTGGGAGTCTAAGCAACTTTGCATTTGCACGCCCTCAGAGACCAATTGGCAGCCCATGGGATTAGATGAGCACTGACTGAAAGCATTAAAAAATGTGAAGAAGACTGGAAGAATGTGTAAAAGCCCAAGTCCAGGGCTGCGGTCTTTTGTCTCAATCAGAGCAACTTGCACATTGTCTGGGGTGAAGCAGGGAGGCCTGGGAACTTCAGCGTCTCTGGATAAATGCCATCCTCATAACCCATCCCTAGCGTGTAGGTATTTGGAGGCCCTGTGTACTGTAGTCCTTTTGCATTAGTCTTTGGTAAGAATATCACTTAGACTGGACTATAAAGGAACAAATCTTCCCTAAAAAGCTGAGGGCAAAATAAATGGGCTGTCCTGGCTTCCCCTAAAATAAACAGAAAGAGATGGGAGAGCATTGCACCTCAAGTTGTCCACCCTGTCCTGACTAATTTACCCTGTTTCTCCTTGGATGGAGTGAACTATTCTCAGAAGATATTTTATTCATCTCTGTTGACTGTAGCAAGAACCTAAGGAGTAGCTTAGACCTGTCTTGCTTTCAAGTTGCATCCCCTCTAGATGGGAGGGGTGTAAGTGTTGTAAGAAGCACTCTGCCTCTGTTACAGAGATGACCAGTGGCAGTCTGGATACTTGGAAGACCACAGCTACGGTCAGATTTGTTCCTTTGCCCCACTGAAAGTGTCAGTAACTGTGTACATGCAGCAAGTATGTTTTGGACACTGAAAACTAAGTGTTAGGTAATAACTCTCTGCAGATTACTTAAAATTTATAAGTGGTTATAAATAATGAATTATACACTTCAGCTTTTAAAGCTATCTGTGCACTCTGAAATTTAAAGCTTCAACAAATGTGTTTATTTAGTTTTGGAGAACTGCACCTTTTTTTTTTTTTTTTTTTTTTAAGCTATATAACCTATTAAAAAAATGAATGAATGTTTTAGGAGCTGTAACAGCCCTACAGTAAAAAGAAACCTGACTCTAAAACGTTGCACCTGATTTCTTTTTTTTATTTAGTTGTCTGTCACTGTGTGCAACATTGATGATTGATCCCGGCTCTCTTGCCAACCAGCATGAGGATAAGGAGACATTTGTGTCCATAGAGATGGCCTCACTTGTCCATCCGATTACATATGATTCAGATGACCTTGGAAAAGTCACCTGAAAAACAAATAAATTACTCACTGCATGTCATAGTGGATCTAGAGCCTCAATCTATAAGACACCTCTGGAGATGCTGACTACTAGCATTTCAATGAAAATTGAAGGTGCTCAAAATTAGTTAAAACTTCATAGAATTGACCTTGTGGGTCTTGATCGAAAGCCCATTAAAGTCCAATGGAAAGACTGACCACCTTCACTGGGCTGTCGATCAGTTTGCTAGAAAGGAACCCATAGATACAAGATAACAAAACCTGAAGAAAGGACCTCAACACAACTTTGATGTTGTCAAAGTCCTGTATAATGATTTCCCTGCATGCTAATGTGAAAAAAGACCCCCAAAAGGTACTAGTCATCCCAACCATGTCTGTTGCCTATGCAACCTTTTTCTGTATGTCTTTAGGGACTGCACTTCATACTGGAAGTTGCCTGTATCTAATGCTTCAGTCAC
Organism: Pseudotriccus pelzelni; assembly: GCA_035584735.1. NCBI lineage: Eukaryota > Metazoa > Chordata > Aves > Passeriformes > Tyrannidae > Pseudotriccus > Pseudotriccus pelzelni. Next base: position 22,265,621 of record JAWMRA010000001.1, read on the forward strand.
TGATGGATGGGTATTTGATGTGATTTTGAACTGACTTCTGGTGCAAGCTGAGCCTGCATGATCTCTTCCTGGGATCAACTGGAGTTAAGAACTGCTCAGGTTGTGCCTAGTGAGCCATAGCCTAAGACCAGCACCCACACAGACTGAGAAAGAATGGGGATGTGTTTAAATATATTGTTAGCATGTTTTGAGGTAAATATTGCTTCACTCCACTAAGCTGATAATTAGCGTTTAGTTTCTTTTCTGTAGCTTTTTTTTTTGTGTGTGTTTTTGTTTGATTTTTTTAAAGGAACTTTCGGGGTTCTCTAATTTGCAAAAGAATTACTGAAGTAAGAAAAAAATTAATGAAGGTATCCCTAACTAGCTGTAATTTTCGCTCCCTGTCTGGCTTACTTTGCACAATAAAGGATGTTCAGAAGTTGCGAAGGATTCAGCCAGACCTGTAAATAAAGCTGTTACATAATTGTCTCCTTCCCTCCATCTCCATCCATGTCCTTAAATAGAGGGACTGGCGCCAGTTACATAACCCACTCCCATGTCCTCCCTTCTGGCTGCAGTCAGCTCCCTATAACCTGGATCGAGATTCCTTCTGGCTTCTCCAGCCCTGACCATGTCCTAGCATAGGTAACTCTCCCCTTGGGACTTTGCTACCAGCTATGGTCTGGTGGGACCCAGGCTTTGGGATGTGTTTCTGGGTGGTGAGGGAGACTGAGACTGTCTCTGCTTGAGCAAGTGCAGTGTATCTTACTGGGCCTGATCAGCAATGGGTCATCTATTTGACTCCACCTGGAGCCCGTGTCTTGTCCAAGTAGGGCATCAGGAGGGGTGCTGTGCCTTCTGGGGCCAACATTAAAATCCATGGAAATGGTGGGTTTGACCCATCTGCTCCAGTACAGCCCTTATGGTAAACCCCAGCTCTTATGGTACAGTTAAGGGTTGCCCTGGATTCTGACAGCCCAGGACATTCACATTCTTCCAAATCGTTTCTGATGTTAAATTGCTTCTCCCCACTCCACTAAGAAAGACACCTTGGTTTGGAGAATTTTTCGTTGACAGCTTGGATGAAACCTGTTGTGTGTCTTAACTCCAGGTGTGGGGCTCCATGACCATTGGGTGGGCTCTGCAGCATCCCTGATCTGGCCCCAAGATCCTGGGTGAAATGCAGGAAGCTCATGCTGCCCCATTCAGTTGTGGTTCTGGCAGGCATCCTCCAGGCTCTGCTTGTCTTGTCTCTTACTGCTTTAAAAGGGAAGTCAGACATCCAGAGGGAATACAACCACAGAATATTACAAGCCACTCACACAGGCTCTGATAGAAGCAGAGTATTGTAGTAAAATGATCCTTTATGGTCTCAAAGGTATTAAAAAAAATCTACTGGGGAGAGTATTTTGACAAATACCTCATTAAAACCCCCAGAATCTCACACTGCACCAGTTTATGTAAATCCCAAGGACAAAGGAATATTTAACTTTTCACGTACCATAAATAAACCTGTTAGACTAATACATCTCCAAGGAATAATAAAATAGGCAAATACAGTAAATACATTAGTTCTGCTCCACTTTTATGTGAGAGGTGCTTTCCATTGTCTGCCAGACAGGCAATTCTCTCTGGAGGGGAAAAAAGGGATATTGTTATTGATGAAAGGTGGCAGCCTGTTTGAATCTCAGGAAGCAAAGTCACAGCCTTCAACTGAAGGAGTGGCCAGAGCAGGCAGAATACTTGGGAGATATTGGAAAAATCAAAGGGAAAGGAAAGCTTCTAGTGCTGGAAAAGGAGCATGAAGTAGATGTCAAATACAGCTCCAGGAATGGCATTTGTGGCTGTTAAGATGAAATTACAAGGTTAGTGTACTCTTTTTTAGTTAGTGTACTCTCTTTTCAGCAAATGGGATAGAAGACTTGGACCTTATAGTTTTAAAAAATCTCTTTCTTGGTTATACCCATCTTAGTCAATATAGAAGAAAGTTTTGAGACTTCAGTCACAAATTACAGGATGTGGGAACACAGAGCATTTTATACTGACTTGCTGCACATAAATAAGAGAAGAAGGGTGTTGGGTGGTCCTTAGAGCTGACAGTGGACAGTGACAATTATGGTAAATGGGCACACACTACAGAGTCTGCCCACTTCAGCCAAATTCAGGTCAGGATGTCTCCAATTCTAGTTGTGTCAAGTGAGGGCCAAACTCCAGCACACAGGCAGGGCCTCTGTAAATACTGGGAATGTGAGGGCATTGTGAGACAACAGCTTGAAGGAAAGACCTTTACCTTTGATAGCATTTTGCTTCACAGACTCAAACCAAAGGCTTTCTGTCCTGTTCTGAAGAGCAAGCCTGGGACACACACAGAAGCCTAATCTTTGCCGGACAGCATAAATCCATAAGTCCTCAAAACATATGTACTGCAGTTTTCAGCAAGCTTCTCCATTGTATCCCATCACTGTGCCTCCACAGTGGCATAAAGAGGTTGAATGTGAGAAGGGTCTCTGTACTCCCAGCAACACACCTATGGAAGGACTACCATGCCTTAGAGGTCACCACCATTAATATGCTATGTTGCTGATATAGTGGGACATTTGTTAAAAAACAAATAACCTCTATACCAAGACAAAAACAATGAAACAAAACTAATGGGACTCCCCCACACCCCCTCCAAGTTGTTCTAAGTGATCTGACCAGTGGAAGACGTCCCCTGTTTCTGAATCCAGACATCAGTTTAACCTTGAGTGCATGTGTGGAAAACACACCAGCCAGGTAATGGAAAATTCAATGAAGGTAGGCATTACAACATGCCCTGCCTGCATCACAGTGGGAATTAATTCTTTTCTCATCCTACAGACAGTTAAAGTATGAAAAGTGGAGGGAGAATTCCTATATTTGGCCCAGACAGGCCACCAGTGGTAGATAGACTCATGAAATTAAAATAATGCAAATATTACTCAAACGCTATTGATCCAGTCTCCTTTCAGCCCCTCTGAAGTACCAAAACATGGTACACCCAAGGGTTTTATCACAGGCTGGCTTTTCTACCTGCAGGGATTCTTCTATCGAGCTGTATCTTCTTTCCAGATGCTACCAGGTTTGGTTTCTCCCATGGAGCTGTAACTAAAATTGCTCCAACTAAAAACATGTGCTTTTCTGCGATATGGATGCTTATCCTCTTTCTTTGCAGCAAAAGCAAGCTTTTTTCCTTTTTTCTTTTTTTTTTTTCATTTTCTATTTATTTTATTTTTTAGAGCCTTATGGAGGTGGAGAGTGATCTCTGCAAGGGCTTGCTCTGTACTGCTCAGTCTGGTCTCTTCCTATTTGTGAGCCGTATCTTAAGAAATACTTTTGGTTTCCTCACACTGCCTTTCATTGTACCAGGTAGCCATTCACTGTAGCTTGTTTGTGTTTCTGAAAATGGTGCTCTAAACTCTACCAGGTTCTTTCTCACATATTGCTCGACGCAGGGAAAGGTGGTGGTGGTCAAGTGGCAGCTGCTGGTCTCCATTTAGTAGGAGATGTTATGTTGTATATAACATAAGCAACAGTACTGGCTTAGAACAATGTTTCAGCCGTCCCAGTATGTGGTCTCTTTTGTTGGCCAAAAGTGGATACCTGAAGAAGTATGTCAGAATAGAGAAAGTATATATAACACTGCTTCTGACTATACTTTCAGCTTTGTTTCCATCTCAGGGACATTCTGAACTTGGTCTCATTTCTGAACACTTGAATTTTATTATCCACCAGTTTGTCCAGCTGCTCTCCGAAGGCAACTAAGGTCACTGCACACCTTGTGGCAAGGAGTTCCCCACTTCAATTGTGTGTTTGGAGATAAACAACCTCTTTTGTTTGTTTTGAACCATTTGGCTTCATTTGGTGCTCAAGGTTCTTGTTTCAGAAGACAAGTCACGGTCAGTGTGTGTCTACCTTCTTCATGGCACTTGCTGCTTTACAATCCTATCAGATATCCCATTTCTAGCCTAAAGAGTCCTAGATGACTTAGTATCCCATGTATGTAAGCTTTTCCATACAACCTCGCTGTCTTTCTCTGAACCTTTCTCAGCTTTGCTATATCCCTTCCTGAGAGGGGAGGTCAGAGCAGTGGACAGTCTCCAAGATGTGGGCAACCTGTGAATATCTACAATAGACTGCAGATAGTCTGTGCTTTCTGCCTGGTTCATCTCCTTGGGAGTCCTAACATTTTCAACCACTGCAGGCTGCCATTCTCTGGAGTAAAACTTCCAGAAGAAATGTATACTAATGGATGAATTTTGAAAGACAAGGGCCATGTGTACACATTTGATGTAATGTGTTTGTTCATTGACTTGTGGCACATGAATCGTAACGTAAGGATCACTTGGCTGCAGCTGCTAGCTCATGTGATTAGCAGCCTGCAAATGATGGTAACGTGGTTATCTAGAAAGGTTAGTGGGTAAATAAGAGATACCAAAAATTTGTGGATTTCCTAGGGGAAGTCTCAGGCACTGGTGGCCAGAAAGCACTGGCTCTTCATACAATGCCAGCACATTCCATGAACTAGGCATCGGAGCTCCCCTTCCTGTGTTAGCCCAGTAAGACCAAAGCAAGATGATTAGTGGAAGGCACAAACCTGCCACTTTTGGACATTTTTCCTACCACCATTGGAACCCTTATTTTTCAGCCATCCTGTAACCCCAGACAAGTCTAGGACTTTTCTCTCTATGCTCTCTGAACAAACTCTTTCATTCCTGGTTCCTTGAAGAGGGAGCAGGTGCAGTTCCTGCTGTCCACCTGAGCCACAGGGACACTGTCCAAAGGTGTTAATCCAAAAAAGATATGGTACAGAGGGCACCATATACCAATCAGAAATCAGTCAGGCTCCATCTTCAGCAAGCTGGAGTTTTAGGTTTCTTGGAAACATTGATCAGTGCAAGTGCAGGTCAACGGGGGGGTTTATGTTGGCATTTAAATGTTAATCACATTTTACTGGAAGTTTAGAGAGACTGACGTTATGTGTATGTCAGTGTGTGTGTGTGTGTAGCAGGTGGATAGTAAAATCCGGCAATGTCAGATCAGGCAGCAAGGTGGGCTGTCCTGCTGCTGCACAGTGGAATTTCAGTGCCACAGCAAAGTAAAATGGTGCTTTCTAGACTTACACAGAACAGAGACAACAGATCCCTATGGGACAGCTGAGAAACAACACCTAGTTGTGCATTTGAGCTCTGTGGTTAAGTGCTTGGTACCTCCATGGCTGGTAGCAGGAGGGTCGAAGTTAGGGCGGGGGATATGCCTTGAAGCACATGCCAGCACACAGTGAGTCTGCTGCAGTCATCCAGACTTGCACTGGTAGCCTCCCTCTATACCAGGGGCCTTGAATGACAGAAGTGACTGACCATTAAGTAAAGAAAGAGAATAAGATGCTTCCCTGCAGGCCCCTGTTATCAAGGACTGCAAGAGCAGGTGATGCATGGCCAGCTCAGGTCCTTATCAGCAAAGTGTGAACAAGGGATCCCAGGCTGTGTTGGAGGGCTTTGGGGAGCCCCTCAGAGTCTCAGAGGATCAGATAAGTATAGATGTGGCCAGTGCTTTTCCATTCCAACACTGGGCAGGCAGTACCCGGAGCAGTTCTTTATGGCTTTGTTTCTCTTTACTGAGATACAACCTGTATAGCTCAGGAACATGATAAAAGCCAGTCCAGGTCTAAAATGCCTATGAGAGTGTTGGGAATCAGGACTACAAAGGGTTATTTTCCTGGCTGGCACATTCCCTACTACATCCTGCAAGGTGATGCCTGACTGCTTCTCTGCTGTTGGGTAAATGGGGCTAGGTACCCACTCGCCCACAATGGGATGGAGAGAAGAATCAGAAAAAAGTAAAGCTCATGGGCTGAGATAAAAACAGTTGAATAATTGAAAGAAAGTAAAACATAATGATACTATGGATTTCATAGTATTTAAAAAGCAAAAGTATTTCAAAGCAAAGCCTTTGACACTGTCTCCCACAGCATACTCCTGGAAAAGCTGACAACCTGCAGCTTGGACAGGGGCTCTCTGTGCTGGGTTAGGAACTGGCTGGAGGGCTGGGTCTGGAGTGATGGTGAACGATGTTGCATCCAGTTGGTGGCCGGTCACTAGTGTTGTCCCGCAGGGTACAGCGATCACTTCCCTGGTCCTGCTGGCCACACTGTTCCTGATACAGGACAAGATGCCATTGGCCTGCTGGCTCATGTTCAGCTTCCTGTCAATGCCAGCTCCCAGGTCCCTTTCTGCCTGGTTGCTCTCCAGCCACTCTGCCCCCAGCCTGTAGTGCTGCAGGAGGTTGTTGTGACCAAAGTGCAGGACCCGGCACTCAGACCATCTCTCCAACTTGTCCAGGTCCCTCTGCAGAGCCCTCCTACCTTCCAGCAGATCACCACTCCCCCCTAGCTTGGTGTCAGCTGCAAATTTGCTGTTGGTTGACTCAATCCCCTCTTCCAGATCATCAATAAAGATATTAAATAGAACTGGACACCACACTGATCCCTGGGGGACACCACTGGTGACCAGCTGCCAACTGGATGCAGCCCCGTTCACCAGCACTCTCTGGGCCCAGCCCTCTAGCTATTTCCTAACCCAGCAGAGTGCCCCTGTCCAAACTGTGGGCTGCCAGCTTTCCCAGGAGTATGCTTTGGGACATGGCCCAAAGGCTTTGCTGAAATCCAGGTAGACAACATCCACAGCCTTCCCCTCATCCACCAGGCGGGTTACCTGGTCATAAAAGGAAATCTGGTTGGTCCAGCAGGACTTGCCTTTCCTAAATCCAGACTGGCTGGGTGTGATCCCTTGATTTTCCTGTATGTGCCATGTGATCACACTTGATTCCTGCGCACCCACTTGCTGGCAGAGCATGAGAAACTGATAAGTCCTTGACTTAGTGTAAACACTGCTTAGCGACAACTGAAACGTCCATGTGTTATCAATATTATTCTCATACTAAATCCAATACACAGCACTGTACCAGCTACTAGGAAGAAATTAACTCTATCCCAGCCAAAACAGACTGTAAGATGCATCTGCTAAGCATGATCAAGATGTAGGGCTGGGGCAGATTTTGTACTTCCCGAATGCCTCTGCTGATCAATGCCAGAGTGAAAGCTGAGGCAGAAATGGATGAATGAAAGCAGCACGGTAGGGGGTAGGAAGCTGAAGAAGTAGGTACATCAGAGTTTGAACAAAGTGATAGGAAGAAGACAGATATCCAGGAGAGGCAAAGAAGAAGGCAGAGTATAAATCCAGGGCCTCAGTGAGAGACTGTGGAATTGAAGAAAAACTGTGGAGTATATATAAAAGGGGCCTTTAACAGGGACTTCCAGTGACATCTGGAACAATGAATGGCTGGACTAAACAGAGATAAAAATCTCTAGAAAAAAAAAGTATGCATCCTTCCCTCTGTAGAGATGTAAAAGCCCTCTTGGAATCCTGTGCTGAACTGTTGTTCTATCCCTCCTATAATAGAACAGGGAAGTTATCACTGGGAAAGGGCAAGGCTCTATTTCTGGATCACATTTCCCAAAGAAAATGAGAGTGAAATATAACTGTGAATGTAATTTTACTGCCTTTTGCAACAAGTCAGACATATGCTCATGATTATTTTAATTGTAAAAGGATGGCTGCCTCATGTTGAGGAGAAATGAAATTCCTCTTTTTCCTTATTGTTTAAAAGTCTGGGTTCATGTCAGAAAAGATCCACAGCACTTCCAAAAATCAGATCATACATGCTGTGATGGGCAGCTGGCTTGTCCACCAGTTTCTGTAAGAGCTGGAGTGATAGCTCTGGTTGAAGAAGACACTCATGCTCCCAGGAAGTCTGTTCCAGGGACTTTAGCTGTCACTGTGAAAGGCTCACAGCTTAGATCTGGCTTCTCATGGAGATCAGCCTTAAGCTTGAAACTGTCAGAGCATGGTACAGGGATCATATCTAAAGGAAAACATCTTCCTAGTTAGGGAAAACCGTCACGCCTTCATTTGTCATAGTTTTAAGATAATTCTAGCTGTCTGCTGTAGAGGTGTGCGCTGGATAAGTGCAGTATCTATGCACATAGAGAACTTGCTGCTGACAGCTCAAGTCAAACCATTTTTCCTGTCTTTGATAATATCTGTAAGGAGCTATGGATACTACAGTGACTGGTACTTTGGGCGTACCCATCAAAGAAGAAAACCAAATTACAGGATAATCAGAGTTAACAATGCTTTCTTGGTGACTTTCAAAGTAATATGCAGTTTGTCCCACGCAACATTTCAGTGGGCATCAGGACCCAGAACGCTCCAAGATTTCCTGAGCTTTTATTCAGTCTGTAGCCTTGCTTTGAGCCACAAAGGTGGGCAAATTCAATTATTATTACTGAAAGTCCCTGAAGTATACAGGCTCACTTGAAACTGAAACTCACAGAGAAGTTTAGAGATGCAAAACTTTGCAAAACTAACACGTGCAAAATGCCTGCTTGTCCTTTTCACTGAGCTTAAGAGTGGGTTTGACTCCCAAATACAGTGCCATATACAACACCATGTTGCCTCATTCCTTTCCAGTATTCTGTCTCTACTTCTTATATAGCCTTGGGGAAGATGCTGATTATCTCTATGCCTTTAGTTTCCTAAAATGTAAATTAAAATAATGGTTACCCACACTTAGATGAGGTCCTGACTCTTTATCCATTAATGTTTTTAAACTTTCGTTTGGGATCCTGCATAGAATGGCACTGTGGTTGTTTATATGCAGGTGGAAAGAGCATGTTTTAGCTAAGATGGGACTTGTAGGTGGAATAAGGTCAGATGCAGATGAAGTGACTCAGGCCTTTAGAAGTGAAAAGTCATTTGTGTATCTGAGGACCTGATGTCAACCGATGAATGCTTTGCCATGGTCCTTATAAAAACCATCTCTCTGACAAACAAGATTTATTGACCCGCTCCCAATAGGCTGGAGCGCTCAGATGCCCATGATGCCATCAAGGCATCAGTGTGTCACAGTCGGGTGGCTGAGTTACAGGCATGTTGTCCATCACAGCATTTGAATCCTGCACACCGAAGAGCAGATGTAAGCAATGCAGGGATCTAACACGGAACAGCTTGGGTGACTTCAGAGTGACTGTGTGCTTCTGATGGGAAATGGTAGTATCAGGGCAGAGCAGGTGTGAGTCATCTCCCAGGAGAGGCAGGCAGAGAAAGGGAAATGGGAAGGGGAGGAGGAAGGCAAGAAACAGATTAGCTCATACAGATATAATCCCCCGCCTGGCTTCCCCTCCCTATGTGCATCCCCCTCTCCCTCCACAACACACGTACATAAGCACGGAGACTTCACTGTTACGGCTCGATTCCAAAGGCCTGTCGGACAGATCATTTGCTGCTTTGCTTTCTTCCCTTGCCCATTTCTGCCCCAAATTCAAGATCATTTAATATGTGGCTAGATAAAACTTGAGCAGTTCTTCAATAAACATTTACTTTCTGCTGTGCATTAGTCCAGTTCAATAATTCCTGTGTCAGAGACTCAAATAAAAGTGGGATGAGGATCTAGACAGCACTGGCTGCAGAATGATTGCTGTACTTCTTGCAGGATCAGCTTTCACCACATCTCTAGTGTGTGCCAAGTGCCTCCTTCAAATGACTTAAATATGCAAGGCCATGATCAGGATGGGAGGTGCTTTGAGTTTGTTAGCTGGGTAAGGCAGATGAGCAGTACAGGAGGTAGCAGAGAGAATCTATGTGTTATCGACACCCCAGTGCAAACTACTCGTGTTGCAAATGTTCCTCATCACTGTTAAACCCAAAAAGAGCTAGATGTGCTCTCTCTGACAGGCAATGAAATACACAGATTCCAAATGAAAGCACTGCCCTACTCACCAGCCCTACAAGTTTTCTGAGGCTGTAGCACGGCTATTTAGGACAGTGGAGGAAATAATCTCTCCAGAAAAGGAATGGTACTCAAAATGTTTGTTAGATTAAAAGCTAAAACAGCAGAAGAGTTCCTGGGAGGAACAGATTAATAACAAACAAGACAGCCACAGATCCCCATGGATTCCCTGCTCTACCAAATGACCTCACCCCTGTGCAGTGTGCCAAATTCTGCCAGATTGTTACCAAATAGAGAATAAATAATCTTAAACTGCATTTAGACATGACAATTGTGCTCCTAGAGTAACAATGGGGAAAAGAAGGAGGGTGACTCTTTCTCATTCAAGTCCTAAAAGGCCAGGGAAGGGATATGAGTTTTTCTTTTAAATATGAGGAGACACACAAGGTGTTCTGTTAAAGATAAAAATGAAAAAGTGCCTAGCAGTAAAGAAAGGGGGCACTATAGAGTAACCAGCAGCACAGAGTATGAATGAATATACAGAAGAGGTCCAACTCTAAACACATTGGAAAGCCATGGTCAGGGAAGATGCTTGTGTTAATGTATATACCTATAACAAATCCCAAAGGCTTTTCTCCTGTTGTCTCCTCTTGACAACATTCTTCTCACCTGTGACACGAGTAGAAGATTTTATATTTAAGTGTGGGTTTGTGTGTATGTATGGCAGGGAGTAAGAATAAGTTAAATGAAAAAGCCTGGGGAAATTTGACCATTATCCACTGAGAGAGCCCTTTTTTTTCTGCAGGCATTGAATGCGCTCCTTTCACACCATCTGAAATTATGGGTTGGAGTAATTAAGGCAAAAATAAAGAGAATCAAATCACTGAGAAGGTCTCATAATGCCAAAGGTTTAGTGTTCCATAACAGACCGTGATGACTCATCTGCAAAGCACTCTGAAATTCTCCTGCATGTTGACACAACTCCATTGTCCTGCTGTTCAGTGTCTGTGTTCCAGTTGTCACAGAAAATGAAAGGACAATACTTATTGTTATGTTGCAGCTGTATATTGTGACTGATTCATAGTTTCCCATTTGGGGAGGAACACAAGCTGCTCTTGCAGATTCTCAGGCGTTTGCAACACACATGTACAATTCTCACATATCTGAAGGTGGTGAATATTAGACCCCACTTGCTGCTAATAAACCATCATTAGTGAATAGCTGATTGTGCTGGTTTAGAAGTTAACCAGCAGGGGAATTGAACTCAACTCAAATGAGAGATTATAAATCAGAATAACAATTTATTAAAATAATACAATAAGTACGATTATACAGACAGACAATTGGTTTTA
>JAWMRA010000001.1:22276858-22299804 GCA_035584735.1 Pseudotriccus pelzelni
CAGCAATTGCCCTCTACAAGCCATCACCTTCTCCTTCTTGTATTCATTCATAAGATAACCCACTTGATTAAGTGATTTCGAGGTAATAAAACTCTTTGGCTACAGGAAGAGAAAGATATGCTCAGGGTTGTGTGTTCCAACCCAGGCCACGAGTGGGAAGGCCCTGGGAGCAAGGTCAGGGGCTGCCGGGTAAATCCCAACTCAGGGCTGTCCTGATTCTCGGGGTTGGGAGAGACCTCCCAGACCATCTAGTCCAGGAGCACCATCACCACCCCAAATCCCACCTTTAGGGAACAGTGAGGTGATCAGGGGTGGTTAATGAGCTGATAAGGGGTGGTCAGTGAAATGATCAGGGGTGGTCAGTGAGTTGATCAGGGCTGGTTAATTAGCTGGATAAGGGTGGTGAGTTGATCAAGGGTGGTCTGGAGGTGATAAGGAAAGGTCAGTGAGGTGACCAGAGGTGGTTAATGAGGTGGTCAGGTATGGTCAGTGAGTTGATCAGGGGTGGTCAGTGAGTTGATGAGGGCTGGTCAGTGAGGTGATTAGAAGTGGTTAATGAGTGGATCAGGGGCAGTCACTATATTGGCCAGAGGTTGTCAGTGAGTTGATCAGGGGTGGTTCATGGGCTGATCAGGGGTGGTCAGCGAGGTGATCAGGGGTGGTCAGTGAGTTTGTAAGGGGTGGTCAGTGATGTGATCAGGGGTGGTTAATGAGCTGATCAGAGGTTTTCAGTCAGCTGATAAGGAGTGGTCAGTGACTTGATAAGGGGTGGTCAATGAGGTGATTACAAGTGGTTAATGAGCTAATCAGGGGTGGTCAGTGAGTTGATCAGGGATGGTAAGCGTGTTGTTTACGGGTGGTTAAATGAGCTGATCAGGGGTGTTCATTTAATTAGTCGGGGTGGTCAGTGAATTGGTCAGGGGTTGTCAGTGAGTTTGTCATGGATGGTCAGTGATGTGATCAGAGGTGGACAGTATGGTGATCAGGGTTGGTCAGTGAGGTAAAAATGGATGGTTAATGAGCTGATCAGGGGTGGTCAGTGAGTTGATCGGGGGTGGGGTCAGTAAGGTGAACAGGAAAGGTCAGTGAGGTCATTAGAAGTGGTTAATGAGTTGGTCAGGGGTGGTCACTATATTGGCCACAGGTGGTCAGTGAGTTGATCGGGGTGGTTCATGGGCTCATCAGGGGTGGTGAGTGAGTTGATCAGGGGTGGTCAATGAGTTAATCAGGAGTGGTTAGTGAGGTTATAACAAGTGGTTAATGGGCTGATGAGGGGTGGTCAATGAGTTGTTCAGGGGTGGTCAGTGAGATGATTGGGGTGGTGAGTGAGTCAATCAGCGGTGGTTAATAAGCTGATCATGGGTCAGTGAGTTTATTGGAGGCGTTAAGTGCGGTGATTAGGAAAGGTCAGTGGGGTGACAAAAGTTGATTAATGAGCTGATTAGTTATGGTCAGTGATTTCATCAGGGGTGGTCAGAGAGTTGTTCAGGGGTGGTCAGTGAGCTGATCAGGGGTGGTCAATGAGTTGATCAGGGGTCGTCAGTGAGCTGATCAGGGGTGGTTAGTGAGATAATCAGGGGTGGTGAGAGAGTTAATCAGGGGTGGTTGCTGAGCTGATCGTGCGTGGTCAGTGAGCTGATGAGGTGTGGTGAATGATTTGATCAGGGGTGGTCAGGGAGTTGATTGGGGTGGTCAGTGAGCTGATCAGGGGTTGTCAGTGAGTTGATGAGGGTGGTTAATGAGTTGATCATGGCTGTTCAGTGAGTTGATCTGGGGTGGTCAGTGAGATGATCAGAGGTGGTCAGAGCGTTAATCGAGGGTGATTGATGAGCTGATCAGGGTTGGTCAGTTATGTGATAAGGGGTAGTCAGTGAGGTGAGCAGGGGTTGTGAGTGAGTTGGATAGTGGTGGTTAATGAGTTGATCAGGGGTGGTCAGTGATTTGATCACGGGTGGTCACTATGTCGGCCAGAGGTGGTCAGTGAGTTGATCACGGGTTGTTAATGAGCTGATCAGGCATGGTCAGTGAGGTGATCAGGAGGGGTCAGTGAGTTTATCAGGGCTGGTCAGTGAGTTTATCAGGGGTGGTCAGTGCGTTAACCAGGAGTGGTTAATGAGCTGATCAGTGGTCGTCAGTGAGCTGATCAGGGATGGTAAGGGAGTTGTTTAAGGGTGGTTAAATGAGCTTATCTGGGTGGTCACTTAGTTGGTCAGAGTGGTCAGTGAGTTTGTCAGGGGTGGTCAGTGAGGTGATCAGGGGACCCTAACCAATCAGTGAATTAATCAGGGCTGGTTAATGAGCTGATCAGGGGTGGTCAGTGAGTTGAACAGGGGTGGTCAGTGAGGTGATCAGAGGTGATTAATGAGCTGATCAGGGGTGGTAAGTGAGATGATTGAGGGTAGTCAGTGAGGTTATTACAGGTGGTTAAAGACCTGATCAGCGGTGATCAGTGAGGTGATCAGGGTTGGTCAGTGAGCTGATCAGTGGTGGTCAATCAGTTGATCAGGGGTGGTCAATGAGGATATTACAGGTGGTAAATGAGCTGATCAGGGGTGATCAGTGATCTGATCAGGTGTGGTCTGTGAGGTGATTAGGGATGGTAAGTGAGTTAGGGAGGGGTGGTTAATAAGCTGATCAGGGGTGGTCACTTAGTTGGCCAGAGGTTCTCAATGTGTTGATAAGGGGTGGTCAGTCATTTCATCAGGGGTATTCAGTGAATTGCTCGGGGGTCGTCAGTGAGGTGATCAGGGCTGGTTAGTGAGTTGATCAGGGGTGATCAGTGACGTGAGCAGGGGTGGTCAGTGAGCTGATCAGGAGTGGACAGTGAGATCACCCTTTACCAACTCATGTACCATCCCTGATCACCTCACAACCACCCCTGATCAGCTCACTGACCACCCCTGACCAGATCATTAACCAACCATGATCACATCACTGACCACTCCTCAACAGCTAACTGACCACCCCTGATCAGTTCATTAACCACATGTAATATCCTCACTGACCACCCCATATCATCTCATTGACCACCAGTGATCAGTTCACTGACCACCTCTGGTCACCTCACTGACCAACCCTGATCACCTCACTGACCACCCCTGATCAGCTCATTAACCACCTGTAATAACCTCACTGTCCACCATCAATCAACTCACGACCACTGATCAGCTCATTAATCACCTCTGATCACCTCAGGGACCACCCCTGATCACCTCACTGACCACCTCTGATCACCTCACTGATCACCCCTGATCAGCTCATTAACCACCCCTGTTCAACTCACTGACCACCTCTGGTCTATCTGTTGACCAACCCTGATCAACTCACTGACAACCTGTGGTCACCTCACTGACCAACCCTGATCACATCACTGACCAACCCTGATCATATCATAAACCACCACTGATCACCTCACTTACTACCCCTGATATACTCACTGACAATTCCTGATCACCACACTGACCACCCCCGATCAACTCAATGACCACCCCTGAACAACTCAATGACCACCCCTGATGAAATAATTGACCATACTGATCAGCTCCTTAACCACCCCTTGTCACCTCACTGAACTTTCCTCATCACATCACTGACCATCCCCGATCAACTCACTAAAAACCCTTAATCAGGTCATTAACCAACCATCACCAACTCACTTACCACCCCTGATCAAGTCACTGACCATCCCTGATCTCCTCACTGACCACACCTGATCAGCTCATTAACCACCCCTGATTACCTCACTGACCACTCCTGATTACCTCACTGACCACCCCTGTTCAGATCATTAATCACCCCGGATTAACTCACTGACCACCCCTCATAAACTTACTGACTGCCCCTGATCAGGTCATTAACCACCCCTGATTATCTCACTGACCACCCATTGTCACCTCACTGATATTTTCTGATCACCTCACTGACCATTCCTGATCACATCATTGACCACACCTGATCATGTCATTAACCATCTCTGATCACCTCACTGATCACCCGTGACCAACTCACAGACCACTCCTGATCACCTCACTGACCACCCCTTATCAACACATTAACCACTCCTATCAACATCAGTGACCACCCCTGCTCACCTCACTCACTACCCCGATCACATCACTGACCACCACTTATCAGCTCATTAACTACCTGTAATATCCTCACTGACCGCCTCTGATCAGCTCACTGACCACCCCGATCACATCACTGACTAACCTTGATCATGCCATTAACCACCTCTGATCACCTCACTGACCACCCCTGATCAACTAACTGACCACCCCCGATCCACTAACTAACCAACCCTGATCAACTAACTGACCACCCCGACCAACTAAGTGTCCACACCTGATCAGCTCATTTAACCACTCTTAAACAACTCACTAACCATCTCTGATCAACTCACTGACGACCCCTGATCAGATCACTGACCACCTCTGATCACATAACTGACCAACTCTGATCATCTCATTAACCACCGCTGATCACCTCAGTGACCACCCCTTATAACCTCTGCTGACCACCGCTGATCAGCTTATAAACCACCCCTTATCACCTCACTGACCACCCTGACCAACTAAGTGTCCACCCCTGATCAGCTCATTTAACCGCCCTTAAACAACTCACTTACCATCCCTGATCACCTCACTGATAACCCCTGATAAACTCGTAGACCAGCCATTATCAACTTACTGACCACGCCTGATCACCTCAATGACAACCCCTGATCAGCTCACTGACGACCACTGACCAGCTCTCTAACCACCCCGAGCAACCCACTGACCACCCGTGACCAGGTCAGGAACCACTCCTTAGCAACTCACTTCTCATCCCTGATCAAATCACTGACCACCCCTTATCAGCTCACTGACCACCCCTGATCAGCTCATTAACCACCCCTGATCAGCTCATTAACCACCCCTGATCGCATAACTGACCACCCCTGAGACTCTCACTGACCACTCCTGATCAGCTCATTAAACACCCCTGATTAACTCACTGACCAGGCCTTATCAGCTCACTCACCACCCCTGATCAGCTCACTGACCACCTCTGGCCAAAATAATGACCAAACCTGATCAGCTCAATAACCACCAGTAACAAAGTCACTGACCACCCCTGCTCACCTCAGTGACCACCCCTGATCAGCTCACTGACCACCCCGATCAGCTCATTAACAACACCTTGATTAACTCACTCATCAGCCCTGATCAGCTCCTTGACCACCCTTCATCACCTCACTGACCACCCCTGATCAGCTCATTAACCACCCCTGATCAAATCACTAACCGCTCCAATCCGCTCATTAACAACCCCTGAACAACTCACTGACCACCCCTGATCACCTCACCGACCACTCCTGATCACATCACTGACCAACCCTGATCATCTCATTAACCTCCCCTGATCATCTCACTGACCACTCCTGATATACTCACTGACCACCTCTGATCACCTCACAGACTACCACTGATCAAATCAGTGGCAACCCCTGATCACCTCTACTGACCACCCCTGAACAGCTTATTAACCACCCCTGATCAACTCAATGACCACCCCGACAAATTTAGTGTCCACCCCTGATCAGCTTATTAAACCGCCATTAAAAAACTCACTTACCATCCCTGATAACCTCACTGACAACCACTGATCAACTCACTGACTACCCCTGATCAACTCATTAACCACCCTCATCAACTCACAATCCCTGATCAACTCACTGACCTTGCCTGATCTGATCACTGACCACCCGTGATCAACCCATTAATCACCCCTGGTAAACTCTCTCACCACCCCTGATTATCTCACTGACCACCTCTGATCACCTCACTGACCACTCCAGATCACCTCACTGACCACCCCTGCTCCACTCACTGACCACCTCTCATCAGCTCACTGACCACTCGTGATCACCTCATTAACCACCCCTCATCAACTCATTGACTAGCCCTGATCAACTCACTGACCACCCCTGATCACCTCACTGACCACCCCTGATCAGCTGACTGAATACCCCTGATCAGCTCATTAACTACCACTGATCACATCACTGACCACCTCTAATCAGCTCACTCACCACCTCTGATCAACTCACTGACCACCCCTTATCAACTCATTAACCACCCTCATCAACTCACTTACCATCCCTGATCAACTCTCTGACCTTCCCTGATAAGATCACTGACCACCAGTGATCAACTCATTAACCAACCCTGGTAAACTCTCTCACAACCCCTGGTTATTTCACTAACCACCCCTGATCACCTCACTGACCACCCCTGATTAACTCATTGACCACCCCTGCTCAACTCACTGACCACCTCTGATTACCTCACTGACCACTCCTGATCACCTTACTGATCACCCCTCATTAGCTCACTGACCACCTCTGATTATCTCACTTTCAACCCCTTATCAACTCATTAACCACCCTCATCACCTCACTTACCATCCCTGATCACCTAACTGACTACCCCTGATCAGCTCACTCACCACCCCTGCTCACCAAACAGGCCAACCAAGATCAATTCACTGACCACCCCTGATCGACTCACTGACCACCCCTCATCAGCTCACTGACCCTGTGATCAGGTCATTAACCACCCCGAACAGCTCAATGACCACCCCTGATCAGCTCACTGACCACTCCTGATAACCTCACTGACCATCCCTTATCAGCTCACTGACCACCCGTGATCACCTAATTAACCGCCCCTTATCACGTCATTGACCAGCCGTTATCAACTCACTGACCACCCCTGATCACCTGACTGACTACCCCTGATCAGCTCATTAACCACCTCTAATCACATCACTGTCCACCCCTGAGCACCTCACTGACCACCCTGATCAACTCACCGACCACCCCTCATCAGCTCACTGATCACCCGTGATCAGTTCATGAACCACCTGTGCTGGTTTAAAAGTTAACCAGCAGGGGGAATGAACTCAACTCAAAGGAGAGATTATAAATCAGAATAACAATTTATTAAAATAAGACAATTGGTTTTAACCCACAAAACCCAAATGTATAACCCCGGACCCTGGGGCATGAACTAAAGTGGTGTTCCTTGGTCCCCCCCCACCCCGAGTCCAAAGTAAAGGGAGACGGGTAAAGGAAAGCTGGTGGTGGGAATGCTGCTGCAGTCTGGTCAAAAATTGGAGATTGCAGTCCAGTCAAGGGTTGTAGTCTCAGTCTGGTTGAGAGCGATGAGCCATAGTCTGGTTGACAGCGGTGAGCTGCAGTCTTCCTCTGGATCCCACGAGTGGTGAAAAAAGTTCCAAAACTCCAAGTTTATATGTTCTCCAGTTCAGGGTAGGAATGCTCAGTCCTTCCCTCAGAGAGGGGGTTTCCATAAAAGGGCATGAGGACAGGAACATCTTCCAATCTCACAGGCCTCTTAATGCCTAGTTTATAGCCTGAGGAGTCAGGCTGCTCTGGGCAGAGGGTGTGAATGCTCTATTGATAACAGCTTCTGGGAAATGGTGTGGAAGGCTATAGAATACATAAGTTTGGGTTACACCCATCCAGTGATGAATTGGTGCCAGCTATTCTAACTAGGACACTGATATAAGCTGTACAGAAGTGGTATGAATGTTTCAAGGTGTAAGCGAGGTGAGGTTTTTAGACTGGGAAATCTCTTTTATTAGGTGAACCGACATGTTTGTAGGGGAAAAAACCCACAACAGAAAAGCTGTTGTGAACCTGAGACCTTCTCCATGCTGAATGCTTTCCAGCAGAACCTGAAAAAAACAGTGTTGTCGCCAAATGAAAATTCTGGTTTTATAACAAGTTTGCGTTTGTTGTACAAAGGAAAAAAAAAAAAAGCTTGTATGGTTTTTCATTTCACTGAAGCCCCAATATTTCAAAACAAACATGACACCTGTCTGTCTGTCTTTCAACTGATATTTTTTGTGGAGAAAACAATCCTTTCTAAATGAATTCCAGTCTGGCATAACATTGGAGAGCATGCACCCTCTCTCTCATTTACATAAATATGTCTTTTATTAACTGTCAGTACAGGAACAATTTATCATGTAAGACATAAGCAGCTGATAAGTAAACAAGTTGGATCCTTCACTGGCATAACTCAGCAGACCCACGTGAATTCAGTGGGTCAGCATCAGTTTACATCATCTTGAGGTCTAACCCAGAGACGTGCGTAGGAACACAGGCCAAATCCTAAACAATTCTCCGTTTTCATTTTCCCCAGTTTTAGATGACAGACAGCAGAAAGTAAGGGAGACTGAGCCCATACACAGAGGTAATGCGTGTGAGGCTGTGCATGTAGACAATCTCTTTTATTAAGCCACTAATAAACATGGATACAAATAAAAGGCACCTGGGGTGAAAGACAGACAACCATAGACACTGCTCCTCTGACTTCCTCTCTTATTGTTTGTCTCTGTTTGCTCGGGTGGCAGCCACATGGTCGCCTTTCAATAATTCAGGATCCGTTTTGCACGCATGGCCAGTCCTGCTTGTCGCATTTTTTCACCTGGTCACAGGCCCATCTCTCTGTAAATGAAGCAAAGGCTTGTAAGGAGTTGCAATATCTTTTATTAGACTGTCTGATACTGAAGGAGGGGGAAGGGAGGACAGTAGGAAAAGCTTTTGTGCCTGAAAGCTTTACCATTTTCTTAATTGTATCAACTACTCTAACAATATATATTCCTTTCCCCAACGGCTCATTTTGCTAATTTCCTTATATTGTCGTGACTATCATCACCATTGCAGTGATGCTATGTTAAATTTGTGTGGACCAAGAGCTGCATTCCTATTAAGTGCACACCTCCATTGACACCTATGTGCCATTTTAATTACCACTCATGGATACCACGGTTCATATGGGAACAACCAAATTTATTAACGTTTGATTAAAGAGTATTTAAATAATTGCCTGTCACTTCAGGATTTGAATCATTGATCTTACGGTTCATACATGAAGATGTTAGAATTAGAACTGTTAAAAGGTAGAGCTCAGTAACAAAAATGAACTAAACAGTAAAATAACTCAGTCTGAGTCTCAAGCACGTTTTCCTAGTGTAATATGGAATACACCACTAATGGCCACTGTTCTTTGCAGTCTGATGCATTAGAAAGCTCAGTGGCTGCATCACTTTTAATCCATCCAGAAACACTTTTGCTTAAAAAATACCCTTTGCTTCCTCATATGCCACTCTTTAAATAAGAGTTTTAACAAGTTCATCATCAGGAATGTCAACGTATTATCTTTGCAAACATGGTTGTAGAATTATCATGGTACTGAATTAATGCATATAGAATCTTCTGAAGAGTGATACAATGTGCAATGTCACACATACATATAGCTACAAGCTACTACAGATCTTTTGAGCAGTATGATCCCCTTTGGGAGGTTGTAGACTGCTGTGTAGAAGGGATAGAAAAGAGCCAAATAAAAATTAAGGATGTTGTAAATATCAGTCACCTGTGTTTGACAAGGCAAAGGTCTCTTTCTTATGTCTGTCACCTCAATCTTTTCTTCTCCTTTTCTTCTTCTCACCTGGTTTAAGTGGCATACAGAAAGGAGTATTCCTTCCCTCTCCTCCGATCACCTCTTTCTCACTCTTAAGCACTCCCAAAACAAGAGACTGTCCCCACAGAGATCAGTCCTGAGAATTTAAGCTAACCGTGTATTTCAAAGTAACAAGGTTTGAGTTCATTTCACTTGCCATTAGGGTGCAATTTCTTTGTGTTTCCAGGCTTTTATCTGCAATCATGAAGGACAGGTGTTTTATCAATTTTTTAAAATGTTTATAAAGAAAGCTGAGGATGTCCTTTAATACCTCAGCAGTTTAAGCAGTGTGAGGCAGCAGAGACAACTCTGATTTCTGGGGTCTTGACTACCACTCCTTGCTTTACTTGTTACACTGATGTTCAGCAGAAGTTAAGATGCCAGTAACAATTTATGTGTCTCTTCCATTAGCAGCTCTGAGAAATCTCTTGGATTGTCCTTTAGGTTTGTTAAGGTTTATTTTTTTGTTCCAATCCCATCTCTTACTATGTATGAATATTTATACATATATTTAATCTGTTTTGCTCTCCTGTCTTGCCTTGGGTTATTTTTTTTTTTTTATTTGGTGCTTTTCATTTTGATTGAGGTGGTGACTACATGGGCCTCATCTTTCTCTTGGTTCAAAGAACAATTCATTATTTGCTCATGTCTGGGGAATGAATGCCCCTGTATGATATGTTGGGAGACAGGAATAAACATCCCTTCTGGCTGATTGATAGTCTTATTAAAGATTGCAGTAGGTGAAATAATCCCCCGTAGCTTCATAGGGCTAAGATCCCTTTCTCTTTTCCCCTTAGACTGGCTTTAGGGCATGCTTGGGACTTGGCTTATGCTCTGTCCAATCTTAGAGCATTACTTAATTAGCCTTTATTGAAAGCCATTAGCACTGATCAATGGTGGCACACACTTTTTTTACTGAGGAAGACGACCACAGTGTTTTTCCACTAAAAACTTGCAAATGAAAGTTAAGTTTCTATATCGATTAAATTTATTATAAAATGACAGCAAGAATAACAACAAATTATCAAAGATTCTGAGCTCTTAGTTGTCATCTGCAATATGCAGGAGGAGGAAGAAACAGTAGTGGTAGCTTGATTCCCAATTTATGTATTCCTTGCTCGAGTTTTCCACTTTGCTTCCATATTGATCTTTTCTTAAGGGGCTTCTTTGCACATTTTCCCATCCTGTGGTCCATCACTCGTTGCACCCTTGACACTGTCAATGCATTCAGCCTTGTCCTCTTCCTCCTACTGCCCTCTTACGTTCTCCCACTGTAGCCTGTCTGCAGGAGACAACCTTCTGGACTCTCTCCCTCTCATTCCGTAAATCCTTTCTTGGTCATTTTTTCCAGACAACTCTCAAGAACATTTATCATCCAGTCCCCTCATTGACTGAATGTCCTTTCTAAATTAATAATTAGAGAACAAACAAAATGTGTACATAGCCTGCAATGTGTTCAGCTATTGCCGCTTTCTGATCCAAAGCATGTGAAAATCAGTGTGGACCCCTCCCTTGATGCTACAGTCCTTATTCTTCCTATAAAATGAACTTTTTCTTTTTTTTTTTTTTTTTTGCTTGTAATGCGCTGCTGCGATCCATATAATAAATTAGATTATAATCCCCTCATGGGCAAGGACCTGTCTTTTTGATATGCCTGTGCATTGTTGATCTCGCAGTACATATGCATCTTTGCACATTCTCACCTCCTGCCTATATCCAGCGCACCAGGATATCAGAATGAAATGAGAATAAAAGTGGACAATATTTTTCTAATTATTAGCATGCAGATAAGCCCCTTTAATTAAGGAAATTATATACCCTGTAAAGAAGAAAGCTTCTCTGTCAGACTGCAGTCTTGTAATGGCTTTGTATTTGTGCAATTAGGACCAAACCTTGAAGCCACCGAAGCCAACAGTGGCCCTTAATGGGATTAATTCTTCATTTGTGGGGTGATGGGCTAGATGATCTAAGAGGCCTTTTGCGTCTTGTGCTTGTCCAATCTCTCTCAGGGTAAATGACACATAATGGAGAAGACAGCTGGTTTTGAATAAACTGCATTAAGTGTCCACATATATTTCCTAATGCAGGTTAAAAAAACCCCACCCCTGTCTCTCTGCTGGCGTGCGTGCCCCTCTTACAGAGCAGGTCTCTCCTGTGCTGCAGACAGTGTATGAGCTCGTCAATACCCTGCAGGTTTCTCAGGGGTATGTGTCTCTGTATTTCCCAACATCCTCTGGGAAAACTCTGCAGCTAACGCTAATCAAATTGAACCACTGTCAAGACTTCCTGCGAAGCTTCGAGGAAACATTTCTGAATATTAGAGGTGCAGGAGAGGAGAGTTGAGGCTGGGGGAGGGAGGCAGGACAGTTTTAGAGCTTAAGTGGATTACATAGCTCCATAACCCAGTTATGGGTCCGTGGACTTGAGTGAGCTGTTTTTTTCCCCTCCTCTGGCTGTCTGCCTGTCAGATAGTTCCCCTGACAGGCAGGCTTTATTAACCTCCCCCAGCTGGCTCTCTCAACATTTCTTATTTTCCAGTGCTTGCATCCCCTAGCAGCTCATCTCATCCCTTCTCATATCTCTAAGCTCCCCAGGGTCCTTCCTTTAGCTGCACCAGCTGTCGGCACCCGTTGACGTCTCCTCACTGGCCCACTCTACCCGCATTTACCAAACTCAGTGACTGGTCTCTGATCTCTGCCCACGCAAGTCCCAGGTAGCCAGCAAAGGGTGCACAGTTTAGCTCAGATCATGGAATCTACCTTTCAAAGGTAAACTGACTTGCTTCTATTTTAAATAGCTAAGAGGGCTAGCTTAAAAACAGATGAGCACTTGAGCACCAGTGTGGGCTGGTATGAAGGAGCAGCAAGTGCCTAGCACATCTGGGTGTGCGAATATTTCCACACTTTGCGAAAAAGTGGTGTGATCATGAGTTAACTGTGAGCCTGGTTGTTGAGCCTGAGCTCTGAAATGTCCCCTCAAGACTGAGTGTGAGCCTGACATCTGCTGGGGACAGCACCCTGCTACAGAAAATGCCAGGCCATCCTTCCTCAGGGATGCTCTGCCAGGAGGGGTGGTGGCAGGGAGGCTGCTGCCTGAGGCACTCTGAACAGGACACATCCAGCCTGGAGGAGGCAACATAGACAAAGGACAGGGTGACCCAACTGCAGCCTGAGTATGAGGTAAGGGCTGAAAACCCAATTTCCACTGGAGGACTTCAGTCCCCTGGGGATGAGATAGAACTAAGACAGCAGCCAACAAGTATACCCAGGGTTTGCAACATCTGCATGGGTGTCCATGACCACATGAGAGACAGAGCTCTGTGTCTGCACTGACACCAAGCTGAAATCTGCTTTCCCTCTTTTCTTTTGAAGATTCCACCACTGTCACTATGATGTTTTCCCTTTGCTGACATACCTGGTGGCTTGCCTGAGTCTTATTCAGCCCTCTGGGCTTGGCAGCCAGAAATTCTGCAGATAGACTCACAAAGGCACTGCTCAGTGTTCACCATCCATGTGTCTCTGTGTCTCCTTTCTGTCCACAGCCACAGCCTCCTTCCCTTCCCTCCCTGCCACTATGACGTACCTGTATGGAACTTTTGTCCGGTCTTACAGGAAAGGATGGTATCCAGGACTGACTGTAAGAAAGTCATGTATGAGTGGCTCAAGGACATAAGGAGTGATGGAGAGTAGAAGCAAGTGCCCTTTGGTCTGATTAAATACTGATCTGATGCCTTAAAACTGTACTGTCTCTGGCTTGAGTGCCATAAAGGAGGGGAGTGGTCGCTAGGCAGCATCCCTGGGCATTGCTTTGTCAGTGAGGGCATCAGGTCTTCTGCTCTGACTAGATGCAGACAACCAGCCACAGGCTGGCATGTGGGTCCTTGCCTCTTCCCAGCCCCAGGCAGGGCCCAGCGCTACCCCATGGTACTGCACAGGTTGCCAGTTTGCCTCTTGACTAAGATCACTGCCCTTCAGTAGTGATTTGGGAGCAAGAGATCCTGCACAGGCTGCTGCTGGTGCTCAACAAATCCCTGTGGTTGCTGTGGCTGGCAGGCCCCTGCCCAAAAGGAACAATATTCTCATTAATCATCCTTCAAATATAGACAGAGGTGCAGGCACAGCGCAGCCTCCACCCTACAATGCTGAAGGTTTGCAAAGCAGGATACAGCCAAGGGTGAACGATCCCCAGGCTGCTGCCAGAGGACTGATGGCTCTGCTGGGCACAATGCAGCAGCCCTGGACATGTTGGTATGGGTCGCTAAAATCTGAGGGCTGTAGCATTTGGTCAGGCTGGATGGGGCTTTGAACAACCTGGTCTAGTGGAAGGTGCCCCTGTCCATGGGAGGGAGGTTGGAACTGGCTGATCTTTAAGGTCCTTTCCAACCCAAACTATTCTATGATTCTATGATGAGAAGCTGTGCTGCTTCTGGATCTGCATACAGCTCACCCAGTACCAGTATAGGCACTCGGGGTCATGATCCAGTGGGTATATTAAAAAGAGGGATACCAGGCAGTGTGTAGACAATATGTTAGCTTGGAATTTTGTTGATAGCAGGGCTATCAGCAGCACCTTTGGGCTCTCTGCCAACACCTAAATAATTGGAAGTGTTACTTTCTCCTAAAAGTAAACCTGGCCTTTGTGCTGTTTAGTCACAGCATTGTGTTTTTTGCTGACAGACATGAGCAGATAAAACATATATTTTAAACCCCTGAGGAGAAAAAAGAAGTTGGCAGTTCTCATGGCTTTATCAGGGTTTTTATGACAGTGTATGTTGCTTTTTTTTCCACAAAGATTCATATTCTAGAGGAATATGACTAGTTGAGGACCTCAGAGGTTTTATTAGTATTTTTAGAGTGAGTTTTTAGAGCTTTAGTTATAGAGGAACACTAAGAACTTGGTGCCAGTTTAACCTAATGATTCAGAAACCATAAAGCAAATAATAATAAGCTAACACATCTATTTTTAAACTCATGGTTTAAGCCACTGTCATGATTTTGATAGGGCCTGACATGATTTTCCAGCATTGGGACTGATAATAAAGCTTTTGTGTACTGATTTGAATGGAAAATCCTTTGAAAATCCTCCAGCTTGCTTGCCTTAGTCGATACTTAACAAGGACTCAGCCAAAGCAGCGAAAAATATTCACCAGTCAGGGCTTTTTTTTTTGACTCTCTCTTCCTGCATAGAAAAAAAATCTGACACCCAGTAGTCATGATTCATTGTAGTCCCGGGGTCCAGTCTGAGAAACTTGTGTGCAGGGATCGCTGTACATGGAAATCCTGGAGCTAACAACAGCCTCCTTGGAATCCAAACAGAGGGCAGGAGCATCCCTGTGTCAAAGGAGTTTTCCATAGGGCTCAGCATGAACTGAAGAGAGAAGAGGATGCACCTGAGCCAGATCTACACAGCTGGCTAGGATTTGTGCTACAGTTATTCCATGTCCCTATAAAGTTGTCCTTTGACTGAGCAGGAGTTGAAGGTAAGATGAGCTTCAGAGATGCGGAGAGGGCCAAGCCATGGTACAGAGCCTCTGTGCAGCTCCTTCAGTCCCTGTGTGGGCACATGAAATTGCTTGTCTAGTGGCTGTGTCCGTGGAGGAGTGGGAGAATGCCAGCTGGTCCCTGTGGTATTTAATTTCTTCTCAGGAGCTGAGCGAGGCAAATGTACATGAGATGAACCAGCTGAAAGCAGGAGAGATGAAGTGCCATGCCTACTGTCCCAGCCCACTGTGCCCTTGCAGTCTGGATCCAGATACCAAACCTGGTGGGAGACAACTGCTTTTTTATACTCCTAGACACAACCTAATGCTTTCCAGCTCATCCAAAGCGTCTGGGATCAACTGAAGGAGCAGCAGGCACTGAGTAAGGCACATCCGTCTCAGTGCTATTTTGAGGCACTCAGCTTTCTGGCCAGCGGGTATGCTGTTATTCCTCTAATACAAGACAACAAACACATGGGGAATATATATGAAAAAACAGGTGACTCAGAAGTGAGAATAGCCTCATTCTGTCATTAGAGGACGGTAAATTGCCACATATTTGTATCCATATTAAAAACGTCTGCACAAAGCAGCACTGCCCCGTCACGTGCTCTGGGCTCAGCATGTGGCCACAGCTGCCTGTAGCAGGGGAGCAGGAGAGGGTCCACAGTCAGTCGCTGTTTGACCCCAGTTTCTTCTTTTTGTCTGAAGAGAGGAAAAGGGTGAAGCCTGCTGCTTGGCCTTAAATCTGTCACTTGCTTCTTGGCCTTAAATCCGTCAGGAAGTAATTTGAAACTTTGAGTAGAGCTTGGTCTTTTCTTCCTCATATTAAAATGGAAGAAGATGGTGTTTTATAGGTCTGTTACGTCAGCAAGTATGCACTGATCTTTAAAGAATGATGTGAATAGCCTTTTGTGCTACTGCTGGACACTGAGCTGTCAGTAGAAAGACTATCTGAAATGAAATCTCAGACAAAAAGTGAATTGTGAATAGCCTTGATCAACTAAATAGGTGTGTTCACTCTGAGGACTAATGATAACACAAGTAACTGTTTGTATTGGGTTTGTGTGGCCATGTTTTGGTAAGTGGGAGGGCTACAGGCATGGCTTCTGTGAGAAGATGTTAGAAGCTTCCCCTATGTCCAATAGAACCCATGCCAGCTGCACCAAGATTGACCTAAAACCAGTCAAAGCTGAGTTCATCACAGATAGCAGTAGTGTCTCTGGGATAACATATTCAAGAGTGGGGAAAAAACTGCTGTGCAACAGCACCCAGGAAAGAGGAGTGAGAATGTGTGAGAGAAACAATGCTGCAAACAGCCAGGTCAGTAAATGAGAGGGGGGAGAAGGCGCTTCAGGTGCTGGAACAGAGATTTCCCTGCAGCCCATGGCCATCCCGGGTGGACCAGATATTCACCTGCAGCCCATGGAGGACTCCACATTGGAGTAAGTGGATGCCCAAAGGACACTGTGACCCCATGGGAAACCCAGTCTGGCAGAACCTGAGGCACCATGGAGACAGGAGCCCATGCCGGAACAGGTTTGTGGGCAGGACTTGTGACCCTGTGGGGGACCCAAAGCGGAGCAGGCTGTTCCTGAAGGACTGCACCCCGTGGAAGGGACCCATGATCAAACAGTTTGTGAAGAACTTCAGCCTGTGGGAAGGACTCATGCTGGAGAAGTTCATGAAGGACTGTCTCCCATGGGAGGGACTCCACAGTAGGAGGGTGAGAGTGTCAGGAGTCTTCCCCCTGGGGAGGAAGGAGCAGCAGAGACAATGTGTGATGAACCAACTGCAACCCTCATTCCTGTCCCCCTGCACCACTGTGGAGAGAAAGGAGAGAAAATCATGAGTGAAATTAAGGTGTTTTAAGATTCTGTTTAATTTCTCTTTTCTTTACTCTGATTTGTTTGGTAATAAATTAAATTGATTTTCCCCAAGTCTAGTCTGTTTTGCCTGTGACAGCAATTGGTAAGTGATCCCTACCCATCCTTATCTCAACCCACAAACCTTTGCCGTGTTTTTCCAACCCTATCCATCTAAAGAGGGAATGACAGAGTGACTTTGGTAGGCATCTGGTGTCCACCCAAGATCAGCTCACCACACTGTTTAAGGAAAAAATCTTCCTTAGCCTGAAAACACCTCCCACATCTGCCCTGCTGAAGGAAAAGTTATTTGTGAAGAAATAAAATTTTCTGAATGACCTAGGAGCCTCAGATCCATTTGTTAATATGCTGACCCATTTAATTAGAAAAATATCATCATAAGGCATTTTATTTTCTTGGCTTTTTGAGGCAGAGATTTTGGTGTGGGCTTTTTTAAAACAAAACTAAAACCAAGTATCTGCATATATCTAGAATGCATCAGCCCTACTGCTAATGGTGTGCATGCCATCTATTAATGAAAAAATGAATGAATTTATGAGAAAAAGCTGGATGGGGAAGGACTGGAAACTCGTAATCCAAGCCTAGAGCTCTGCCATCATGACTATAGAAATAGAAGGGATTGCACAGGTCCCTGCTCACTCCCTGGCAGCAGGATGGCACTGCTGCTGGGGGCAAGAACAAGGCATTGCCTTTCCATCAGTACTCTTCTCTACTTCTCCTCATTTTGTAAGAGAAAAACAAAAATCTTTTTCAGAAAAAAAAAAGTTTACGAAAAATCAGAAAAAAAATAGAACCAGGAGCTAAGCATCTTTTTGGAGACAGGAGAGTGGGGGCAAGCTTAATAATGGCATTTCTTTTTCAGAAGTAATCTCCCATTTTTTCAGGGAAAAGCAGTTGGCAACTTTCACTCAGCTTGGTTTGGCCCATAGCACTGAAGAAACACACAGTCAAATGGTGTGGAAGATGGGAATCCCCTGTGCCCTGGCTACCCACAACCCCCGCCTTGCTTCTTCCTATAGCTTGTTTTGAGGAAAGCAGGCAGCAGTCTTTCAAGGACCTTAAAGATCTGCTTCATATTTATTTCAGGTGCCAACTGTGAGTGCAAATGCTCCCTACTTACCCATTTTCAAAGTCCCAAGTGGAAGGAGAGTCTACCTGTTTGCAGGGAGTGTTTGTTACTGATCCTTCCAACAAGTGCTCTGATTCACAGCAGCTATGGCTTTGCCAGTGCCCTGTTAATTTAGTTACCACAGCATGAATATCTCTCAAAAGATACCTCACTCAAATTGCCACAGCTCCAGGCAAGAAGGCTGCCAGCAGGGAGCTGCCTTACCACTCAGCTTGAAAGAGCTCAAAGGTAAAGGCAGGTTCAGTAGTGACAAACAGGGAGCAACAAGCATGTCATTCTGCCTCCTGTTTCCTGAAACATAATGTTTTCACAGCAAAAAAAAAAAAAGAAAAAAAGGAAAAAAAAGAAAAAAAAAGAAAAAAAATGCCCTTCTCACAGAGCAGGTTTTTCTGAGCCTGTTAGGTGTCAGTGGTGTGCCATAGCCCCTGGCAGGGTGATGCACCGAAACTCAGAGAGGTAGGATGATGCAAGAAGGAGTAAGAGGAAGAGGTGAGGAGTATCAGTGCTCTTTTCTGGTAATAGAGATCATTGAACCTGTCAGAGCTGTCTAAGACATGGGGGAAAAGTGACGCAAATGGTGCCAGGATCACAAACCCTGTTCCTATAAAAAGCAGTATTCCACATCCTGGGCTGTATTTGTCCCCCTGGCTCAGTACAGAGTGAAAGGTGATGTGGCACAGTCCCAGTCATTAGGAACCCACTGACACATCTGGCTCTGACACATCTGGATTGGATGGTTTCTGAAGGATGCAAACTTTAAAAGCAGACTTTATCAACAGACCTCCTGAACGCAGACCCAGAGGGATGGGGGAACATGCAGGCACCCCTACCAACCTAATGAATGGGTAGGAGACCCCATACACCTGGGCAGACCTTATCACGTAAAATTATGCCTCCTCTACCTTGAAGGTGATCTATTCCAAAATGAGCATATTTTCAAACAAGCACTCCCTGGTATAAAGATGTCGTGTGAGGGAGGTTTGTGTTTGTGTGGAGGGTAGGGCAGAGACTGAGTGCTGAGAAAGGCAGGTAGGCAAAGTCCAGGTACTTAGAGGTGCTTAACGCCTTGCATGGACTAAGAAACTTGAGATTTTCGTATATTTTCTGTCAGAACTTTGTTGCCGGCGTCCCAGACAGTCTTACAGCAGGGGAGTATCAAAAAATTACTTTGGTGATGGTTGTGAAAAGAACTACCCATAAATGTCTCAGGCATGCTTTCTTTCCTCACCTGCAGGCCGGAGTCTGTGACCCCTCACCCTGTGCCCCACAGGGAAATACGGTGGTGCTAAAAGCTCTGCGTGCATTTCCAGAGTACCTCTACATGCCGCCTGCGTGAGCCTGAACCGCCAGCCTGTGCAGCAGTGACACCCACCTCGCTGTGCGAGATGCAGAGCCATCCTCTGCACACACGTGTGTGTCTGACTGCGCGGCACGGCACGCACGGAGGAGGAGGAGGAGGTCTGCTCTGCCACACCATCCATCTGCTACGCCCCGGCCTCGGCAGCCCTTCAGAGTGCAGGACCCGGGGCACCTGCCTTCAAACGGCGCTGACGCTGTGGCCACAACGACAGCGCCTGCTCCCTCTCCACGGAGGAGGAGAGAGAGAAAGGAGCAATTCCAGGCTCCGCAGTGAGTGTATGACTAGTGCACATATTGGTAATAGCACCGTGCCGGGGTCTCGGTGTGATCTTCCTGTTGCTCATTTGCTGGCAAGCGTGAAATGCAAATCCCTCCGGGCTTCTGTCTCCGCTCAATATTCACAGGAGCATGAAGGCTCCTGCGCGGAGGGGAGGGTGAGAGCCGGCAGACAACAGGGAGC
Organism: Pseudotriccus pelzelni; assembly: GCA_035584735.1. Lineage (NCBI taxonomy): Eukaryota > Metazoa > Chordata > Aves > Passeriformes > Tyrannidae > Pseudotriccus > Pseudotriccus pelzelni. The sequence continues at coordinate 22,296,705 of JAWMRA010000001.1, forward strand.
TTTGTCTTCTCCTTTGTCTGGCGTTTACGGGTTAAAAAATCTGCTTATCCGCGAGGCTTTGCAGGGAGGGTCAGCTCACCGCCCTGACCCCTGCCTCTGCCTCATCTAGGGGGCTGGCGTGGGGCACGACACCAGCACGTTCGAATTCGAGTGCCGAGGCCGTTGCACCAACGCTGTGGCTCCATCGAACCTGGTGATGGCGGGACGGGGAGCCCGGGCTGTAGCAGGGGTGTACCCCGAAGTGAGCGTGGCCCGGGGGGCTCAGAGCAGTTACCCCGGCCCGGGACCCGTGGGGCGATTTTTCCCACCCTGCCCCTTTCCTGTGGTGTGATGGTTCCATCCAAACCCAGTCAGCTCTCTGGAAATGGCAAGTGAGACACTTGTTGCCATGGTGATCCTTAATAGTTCTGACTCAGATGCAGCGTTGCTACGGCAACCGCATCCGCAGCCCTTGGGAGGCAATGCCGGCACGATTTTTCTCTCGTAGTGGAAAAGGGCTCCGAAGCCCCATTTTGCTCACTCCTTGCTGCAGTGCAGTGACGAAGCTTTCAGGCTGTTTTATTATTCTCCTAATGAACGGCGATCCTGATCCTTCGCCAAAGGATCTGCTGCTATTCTGCAGGCTAAAAGTGCTCTGGACCGCCTCACCATGGGCACAGTGTCTGCACCGTTAGACGACCCCAAGTCTCTGCCTTCCCGTGCCTCATCAGAAAAAAAATAAAATAATTAAAATTAGTTTTCGAAAGGAGCAGTAACCTTTCTTGCTAGGCAGGAAAAGCTTCTTTCATCTCGGGAGCTGAAGATCTGACTGGGGGGGGGGAGTAGGGTGGGGTGTGGTAGTTTTGAGATGAAGAGCGGCAGTGGTTGTGAAAGGCAAGACAAAGGCAGAGCGCATGTGAGGGAGTGGGTGTGCCTGTGAGAAAAGGAGCGGATCTGTGTGCAGAGTGTGTCCGTGGGCATGGCTACGAATGTGAATGGGAGAGGAACTGCCAGGAGAGGAGACAAGAAGCGGAGTGTGGGTGTGCCTGCTCTGAGATCAGAGAGGGGACACTTTACGGCCTGTGCTTTTGTTTTCGAGAGTACGCCTGCACAGACACAGGGGGAACAGGTTCAGGTCATGCAGATCTGCTGAAAACGGTCTTGCTCATATTCAGTCCGCTCTCCTGTTATCTGTACAAAGTCAGGCACCAATACACATAATGTCTGAAAGGCACCTGAGTCTCTAAGGCAGGGATACCTGTAGGGATGGGGTGTATGTATATGTTAAGTTTGCTCCTGCAAACCTGGCAGAAAGGATTTCTTCAGCACAAAATAATCCAGCAAAAATCATTCCATAGTATCCTTCTCAGACAGAGGCCAGTAAGAATGAGGAGGCATGTGAATTCTACATGTGGGTATCCCTGGACCTACATCTCAGCCAACCCCTGTCCTGAGGGAAATGGGCATGGTCAGTGCTTTTCCTGAGTCAAATGTCTGACTGTTCAGTCAGGCCAGAGGGGTCACCAGAGAGATGTTTAGCTCCCTGGTCCTCTCAGGGGTTTAATAAACTTTCTCTATGATTTTTCCATCTTGTCAGAGAATCACGCCAGGCTCTCTCCTGCCTGACATCCTGGTTCTTCTAGACACCATCTTGCACTGGTAGGGACATGGTTGGATGTCATGGATCAGAACTTCAGAGAAACTGGGATGACTGAAGGACAAAAAAAATTACAAATTCACCATGAAGGTGGGAGATAACTTTACTGCAAATAACAGTCTGAGAAGGATTTAAAAGTGGTAGATGCAAAGCATAAAGGATGTTGCTTAAGAAATCAGTCACATTCTACACTGGGAGTGTCCAGGGTGACTCTTGTGTGTCTTGCTTAGGTGACATAAGGACAGAAGCCTTATTAGCAAGGGTGAGTTAGTAACACAAGTCATGGAGAAGATTTTGGCATGGAGCCTGATGAATGTAAACCAGCCTTAAAGAGGTGTTGGGGAACAAAGACACGAGAGTGAAAACTCTGGAGAGGTCCAGGATGGAGAAATACATCTCAGAGTTTCTGCACAGATGAAGATCCCTGCAGGATAAGTTAAAAGGGAAAAATAGGGCTGAATTAGGGTATGAGCTGTAAGAGCTCCAGCAGAGAGAGGCTCTCAGGAAATGAATGAACCTGTGGTATCTGCAAGGTTTCAAGGAGAGGAATCTTGGGACTTGGGAAATAGCCAGTGCAGAGTTTCTGCATGAGCAGTTTGTGAGGCTAGAAGGTGCTGAAAGCCAGATGGAGGGGCTCCAAGAGCAAGCCTAAGGCTCTTCAGAGGTTAATACGGCTTATCCAAGGAGTTTAGGGAGATGGGGAGTTGTGAAGGTAATTGAAGAGACTTACTCAAAAGAAACTTTTAAATATGTACAATGACTTGCTTGGTATGCAGAGAGAAACTCATCCCTAGTGTAAATCTAATGAAATCAGTAGCTTTGGCTTTAGCTTAGTCTGTTAATTCCACATGGTGGAGGCAGAATGAGGGGAAGTGGCCCTTCCTCCCACCTCCTTAGAAGGAAGTGCCCATCATTGGGAAGGTGCTTGTGAGAGGCTGCAGCTGCACCTGCGCTGGGCCTGTGCAGTCACACATGAGCCTTTGTCCCATGTGATGCCAGAGCAGGGCCTGTGACCTCACACTGTACACGTACCTGTTCAGAGATGGGACCCTGTACGGTAGCCTGCCTTTGTCTTGCAGCCATCCCCAAGGAATAAACTGGGATTGGATCTGATTTCTTCACCCCATTGTGAACTCACAGATCCCTCCTTACCAGTGCAACTGTGCTGGTTCTAGTAATCATGGTCTGTGTAGCACATTTGGACCATGACACCTGTTGGCATCAAAATGAGAGCAGAACCACATCAAGGACAGAAAAGGCTATTGGAAGAGTCCCTTGGATCTAAGACTAAATGAATCATAGGCCTAAATATTGCAATGTTTTCATCTCTACTTTTGGCATGATAAGTTACAGACTTTGGTGCACATGATGACACCAAGTTGGGAGGGAGTGTCAACCTGCGGGAAGGCAGGAGGGCTCTGCAGAGGGATCTGGATAGACTGGAGAGATGGGCTGACTCCAGTG
>JAWMRA010000001.1:22299904-22356561 GCA_035584735.1 Pseudotriccus pelzelni
TCTGTCTCTCTCTTTCTCTCTCTCTCTCCCTCTTTTTTTTTTTTTTTTTTCTGTTTCTATCTTTCTTTCCTAATGTTTTTGGTTAATAAACTATTTCTCGATAATCATGAATTCAGCCTTGGCCATGCTATAATTGGAACTAGGTCTTCTGAATAGCCAAAAAGGAGTTTGGTTTGGTCTGTGGGTTTTTTTAAAGGAAGCTTAATCCCTAAACTGGAGGATGACGAGGAACAGCCCATGTTAATCCAGCTGTCTGCTCCAGGCATTCACTCACACCAATGGAGACACAGACCCTACCCCTGCCTCTGCCTCATCAGCTTGAAATTTTATTTCTAACCCAGATTTTCTGGGGTAAACCTCTTTTATTCCCTCCTTCTGGAGCTGTTCCACTTTCTATAACATATTTAAATCCTTTTTGCATGGGGTTCATTAAGAGGTTGGTTACATGCATTTGCATGTGTAGTAAAAAGAGCAATGTGAAGACTGACCTTAACTACATGAGAACCTCCTTGAGTGGAGGAGGTAGACCTAAACTGGGGAAACTTGAATATTTCAGAGTCCCATCAGATGGAGAAAGCTGCCCCTCTGTGCTTTGTGTTTTTTAACACTGCACTGCTGAATAAAACAATGTCTGTCTCCAGTGTTTTATTTCCAGCATTTATTTCTGTTAAACTTACTGAAAATGGAAAAAGAACATTTCTTTTTGAATTGAATGACATGTTTTCTTGGAGCCAAAATAAGGGGGGGGGAAAGAGTTTGTTTATTTGTTTGTTCACTAATTTGGCAAGGAATGTCCCCCAAGCATTTGAATTTTGGCTCAGATCAGAACTACTACAATGTTTTGTCTTTTTTCTTTTTTGTGTTTATCTGCCAAACAGCAACAATAGCTGCCTACACAGGCCTGCTGAAAATGAGATGCAATGGCTCAGAGTACCAAATGACTGAGTCAGGGTGGGTGTGATTGCTTGATAAGACAGTTTTGACCGTGCAGACCCAGGGGGGTGTACATGGCACTTCAGCTAAAGAGAGTAAGGCTGAGGTGTGTGGAAACAAAGTCTATGAGCCGACCTGTTCCTCTCCCTCCCCCTCCCCAGAGACATTGCTTGTAGTCCCTGCTGCATTCCCTTCTGGAAGCACAAATATTTTGAGAACTGCATGATGCCAGCTTCTCCAGCTGACTTCCTCCACATGAGAAGAACAAACAAACATAAAAAAAAGGCAGGATTAATCCTGGCAACCATTTTCATACAGGGTCCTATAGGCAAAGATGGGAAACACATCTTTGGCTTATGATATTGCAAAACTGTAAGAAGAATCTGTATATTTGCTCTGGGCATTACCTTAGGCTCCTGTGTTTTAACAGCATAATCTTAAATCAAGCTAATGCTAGAAGTAGAGCAGAGAATAGGGAAATGCATACAGGAAACCCTAGCTGAAGCCAAATTCCAATTTCATGTATTCCTTACTACTCCAGATAACACCAGTTTGCTTGATCAATAACCATTATAAGTTGGGGCTTTTGATAAAGTGTTGGTCCCAGTGCTCTGGGACCTGGGGTTTCCCAAGATTTTCCTTTTCCCAGAATAGCTCTTTAGCAAATAGACCAGAGGAACTGTTTCAATCTTTATATCATTATCCATATCTACAGCCTTACATGAGGAAAAAATTAAATGTCAGCATTTTGTATTGTAAAACTGCCTGGTGTTCACTATGTCACAAGTTGCAGAGGGATAAGGTAATGGATTATCTGCTCTGGCTGCTGTATATAGACAAGATTATTTGGGGGTATTGTAGGGAGAAAGATTTCATTAATGGCTGCAGAAGACAGAAGTGAAAACTGGGAATTATTTGGGGTGAAGGTAAAGAACAGAAAGAAGAAGGGTAATCTCTCATTTATATCTTTGGAGATTTCTGCAAGTACTGTGTTAGATATGAAGTTATTTCCCTCTAATAATCTGTTTGTGGTGTGTTTTTTCTCTCAAGGAACATGATGCGCGCGTAAAATTCTTACAATCAAATGTGAAATATCAGTGCTGGAAACATAATGGTTTGACAGCAGCCAAGCTGCCCCAGGCTGCCATCACCTTGCATATTACTCCATGAGGTGTCTGAAACTTTTTTCAGTGGATGATTCAATGGAAGATATAATTACAATTTTATAATTAATATTTTCCTTTGTTCTTTTTTAAGAAAAAAAAAGTCTCAAAAAGTTTTTTTCCCTGTTTATACAGAAATATATGTTTATGAGGTTTTTGTGTTTGATGAAAGATCTAGGGGTTTTTTGGGTTTTTTTTGAAGAGTAAGCCTTTAGGGAAAAAATACAAAACCAAACCCTGGCAACTCATGTTGTAAAAAGTGTTCCCAGAGAAAAATACAATTGCTTCTGACTAGCTTTAGTTATCATGTATTTTTTTATTAAAATCACCATCTCTTTGCTCTCCTTCTGCTTATTTAACAGTCTCTGCTTTTCTTTCTTATATTTGCTTGTCACCATTTCACAATCTCTCTTTGTACTCCACACTTCCTATTTTTAATTGGAATTTTATTCTTTCCAGTTCCTTCACCTTTTCTGTATCACAGCTCTTAGGTAGTGGATGATCCTAATAATATCTGAGTTGGAGCTGAACTTTAAACCCACAGTATATCTGAGTTGTTTTGAGTTAGCTAAAAATTATTAGAAAAAAAAAGGTAGACATGCGACATTGTTGAATGTTTTTACCTGATTTGTATAAGTGGAAAGGGGAAGCAACACTACCAGCTAAAATAGAGTTCGCATTATTTTCTCTAACAGGGACTAGGGTTTGTCATATGGAAGAATGCATCTATTTTTAAAATATTTATATGTATTTATATGTTTCTAATGAATACTTTGCATTCCACTTCTCTTTTTCTGCCCGAAAATGTGTCAGTAAAACAACTTCAAAGATCACTGAATGTGAGAAAAAAGGACATGGTAAGGGATCTCTGGAGGTCTGTAAACTGACCTCCTGATCAAAGCAGGGCCAGACAGACCAGATTTGCTCAGCACCTTATCCAGGAGAGCTGTGACTATCTCCATGGACAGAGATTACACCACTTCTCTTTGTTCACCTGCAATAACCTGTAAGGACAAAGTGCAAACCAGCTTGGTTTGCAAATGGGGTCTGCACAGTAGGACTGAATCATAGAATGGCTTGGGTGGGAAGGATCCTTAAAGATCATCCAGTTCTAACTCCCTGCCATGGGCAGGGACACCTTCCAGTAGATCTGGCTGCTCAAAGACCCATCCAACCTGAACTTGAACACCTCCAGGATGGAACACTGGACATGAAGCTGCACTGAGCTAAGCCTTGGCCTCTTGTTTTGTTGTGACATGCTCATGCCCCTCTCTGTCCCTCAGCTTGAAGCATATGGGAGAAGCAGTTCTGTTTTTGGCCTCTCTACTGCATAAGTGTCATTCAGGTTGATATTAAACAGATGCAGCTCACATGATCCCATGCAACAGTTTTCAGAAAGAAAGGAGAGGTAGACTCCTGTCAGATGGTCCTGTCAGATGGTCTTTAACATGCTATGAGACCTCATACCCTGTCTTTGTACTAGAAGATGGCATGAGTAAAAAAAAAGTGAGGGAAAGCAGCTTTGGGGCTTTTGTTGCTTTTTGTAGGCCAAGAGAAAGGGCAGCATGCAGTAAGGGTGGATGGTTGGGATGCTGCTGACATCAGACAACCATGGGCCTCTCACCATGCGAGTGCAAGTCCTTGTGCTGTTTTCCATTCAGGTGGTCACATGAAAATAAGGTCAGACTCTTGTATCACATGCTGAGACAGAGCTCTACAGCTCCACAGGCTCTCAGGGGATGGATGCCCTGCTGCCCAAAACGCAGCATGTTTTGCTGTATGGGGCAGAAGACAGAGAGGCCGGAGGTCTCGCCCTGCAGGCAGACCCCAGCACTTGTGGACACATACAGTGACCTCCATGAAGCCATGGGCCCTCTATCTGCGGGGGGCTGACATAGATTTACCATATGGACATCTGTGACTTCTGCTTTACATCCAACTGAAACAACCTCAGCACATTGTGTTAAAAAATGGCTTTGTCAAAGTTCAGTAACGGAGGAGAGATTTATCAGTCTGACCACCTTCTTCTCTTCTGATACAGTTTGTATCTACTTTTTAGATTAGGAGAAATAGCCAAATTATATATGTTGAAAATGGTGAGGTCTAGAAGTGCATAAAACTTCTGAAATGAAACCTTAAAGGGAGCAAAATTTGACTAGTTTCAGCTGTCAGTACAAGCTTAAAACTCAGGTAGGGCTCATTAGGAAGTTCATCTGACCTTTCTGACTGAACCCAAGGCTGATTTTATGTCTGATCCATAGAGAACATCTTTTTTCTTTTTTTCTTTTTTTTTTCCACCTACATAAAATCTCACTGAATATGACTGTAAGCTCCTAAGTTTGTTCAAATTGAAAGTTCAAAGCAAGTTCAAAGTACAGGAAGCATATAGCCATGAAAATGGAAATAGTTGAGTTTTAAATCCATGAGATCAGAGCAGATGGAATTTGCACTTTGCTGAAGCTACATGAGCTAGAATGCTCTGAAAAGATGAGAGTTAAATCCTGATGAATAGAGAAAAATGAAGGAGGTCCTGGTTTTGCCCTTGATCTTTGGCAAAGATATCTGTCTTTCCTAAGTGGTTTTGCAATAGAGATGAAACTTATCCAGCAAATATTTGGGTAGACACTGCAGTGCAATACACTAGAAATAGGTAAATAAGTGCATACAAGAAGAGAAATAACATCTTGCCTTTTTGGCCTTTAAATAGAAGTATGGTAGGACTAGGACAGATCTGCTCCATGGATATAGTTTACTCAGGACTTGTTATCTCAGTAGAAGTCTAAGTAACACTGTTTGCAATCTGCTGTATGAAGCTGACTCCAGGTTCACACTAAGGAATGATGAAGAAATCAAGACTTAGCCTTGCTAAGCTCTGAAGATAAGAGCAGAATGTGATGCTGGAGGAAGACACACAGCACAAAGACACTAGGCCATAACAGGTTCCATCAGAATTTAAAAAACAGACAGAGAATAAGGAGTGAGAAAGAAATGGAGAAATAGATGCAGGCAAGATTCAGTCCTGATGGCTGGAAAGATCCATCTATATCATCTTGCCTGATGTCAATCCCAACATCAGGCATGGAGCCACATCCAGCAACTGCCTTGCCTCATCCAGAGGCACATAGCTGAACAAAAGCACATGATTTGGAAAGTCCTCATCATGTAGTTTCACACAGCCTTGGAGCTGACAACCTGTAGCTCTGGCTCTGTCATCACAGGCATGGAACAGGACTGTACTTTGAGCTAATGTGACCCACTGTGTTAGATAACTGCACCTTCTTGTGACTAGTGCTGTCTGAACTTCAGCAAGAAGGGCAAATCGAAACTTTAGGAGGAGATCTTGCTTACTGATGCTTTTGTACATTTCAGTGGTTAAATCAGGGAGTTTAATCCACAAGTTTTTCAGGCCCTCTTCTGACTCTCATCATAATGTAATTCATGCCAGCAATTAGGCAGTGCTACCCACAGCAATACCTCATCCTCTCGAGGGATTAGAGGCAAAGAGGAAGTCACCATGGTCTCTCAGCACATTTCAGTATATATTTCTGTGTCTCTGCAGGTCTCTGCAGCCTCTTGCAGCATACAAAGATCATCAATCTCTCATGCTTTGATATAATACACTGACTTTGTCTGTAACTGGAAACCTTTGGGTACTTTGAGGGTTGTAGAACAGAGGCGTGGACTTAAGTGAAAAAAAGTTGCTTACTGTATTGCTGGGGCAAAGGGTTTCTGACTGTAAGCTGCTGTTACTCCCAGTCTGAGCCACATGTATGTCTACTAAATGGTATGGGTGTCAGCCATCCAGAGCTTGCTTATTCTTCTAGTTCTGGTGATTTAATTAGAGGTGTGCTCTTTTTTCTGCCCCAGGAGCAGAGCGTTCACTTTGGAATGAGGAAGAATAATGTTGGCTCTTCTGCTACTTATACCCTGCCTCCATTGCCTTCCTGCTGCTTCTGAACCCTCTGACCCTTTCAAAGGCAGCTCAGCAGCCTGCTCCATCTTTTATTGAATTGAATTGCAAATCTGGAGAGGCCGCAGTGGGAGCAAGCCATCTATTTCAATTCCCTGTCCCTGTTGAGCCTCCCATGGGACTGGGGCAGGCCCTGAGGAAATGCAGTCAGCATTTGTTGACTGAGCCCTCTGATGAGATTAACTTCTGCTTCAGTAAGAAGTCAGTCATATAGTCCCAGCTGTGTTTGGTCCAGACAAGGCTCAGTCACAAGACAGAAAAAAATTTCTGGAGCTCTGCATACACTGAGCAACTCATGGAGTGATTCATCCTTTCAGCAGTGTCACTGGAGAAGCAAACTTGCAAAGCTCTGTTGCCCATTAGGAAAAATGAGGCAAGAGCAGGAAGCCATACCAAGACAGCCAACCAACCTACCTACCTATCCTATGACAAGAACACTTCTGACAGGAGTCACCTGCTGAAGGAGCACCCTTCAGCAATTTGCCTTTCTGCCGAGGAACCATGGAAGATGGATGACAAACAGGAGGAGCACCATGACCTGCAGCACATGCTGCAGGGAATTATAGTGCCTTGATCCTAAGGAAACCAGCACAGACCACAGCCCTAGGGTTGGTGTCCTTACTTGGAGTGACTAATTCTCAACCTGACTGCCAGAGGTAAGGAGTCAGAGGGAGAGGTCAGAGTGGGTCACAGATCAGTGGAGAGAATACAAATCATAAAGAAACCCTTGGCCTTTCAGATTAGTTTGTATTAACAGTTGTATCTATCTTTTTTTAGCTCCCTACCCTTTGGAGCAAATTGCTTTCCTCTGAGGCACCTACAGAAGTGCCAGTCAGAAGATGGCAGCCACACTCACAAGGTTTACACCTGGCATCCCTCTGTGGTGACCCTGTGACAACAGGATTTCACTGCTGCTCCTCCCTGGAGCTGCTCTCACTGCTGTTGACTTCAGTGACAAAGCTCCTAGCCTTTTTAAGCCAGTTGAGACTTGCAATAAACTGCAACGTGTCATTAGAGTGGGTAGCTCAGGCAAAGCTCTGCTCTGTGGTGTGCTGGGTGGCACATTAGCCTTGGTGTGGTCTGCTAGGCACCCTACATTCATCTTGTATGAGCCACCAATGCCCTCTTCAGCACACTTGGGTTATAGTGTTACTTGAGAGCATTCCTTTTCACCACTTCTGCTGTCCTAAGGGTGCTTGTTACTGACTCTCAAGGAGAGTCATGGAGAACACAGGGAAAAGGACTTACTTCCTCACTCTGTGTCTCAGCTTTGGTGTGTATATGTGTGTTTATGTTTTTCTTTCAGTGATGGTAACAAATGAACCCACAATCCTGTTCCAAAAGTAGGAGTTGCTTCAAACTGGAGGTTTTTTTATGTTTGGAAAGTCTTTCTAAAGCAGAATACTTTCAGTCTGGGTTATTTCTCTGCCAGGCTTGCAGCCCTAATAGCGGCTGTCATGAAAGAAATAGTTCAATTTTTCGGCAGATTTGGAGTCTTTGAAATTAGGTTTTATTCCATAACCGAGAATCAAAAGGATCCTTCTGGCTATTTCTTGACAGAGTGTTTTTGTCTCCAGATGAGCAGTAGCTCAGTGAGACCGGCATGTCCTGATGGCATGGGAGTGCCGGGTACTGCAGAGTTTGACCCAGAGCTCACCCCTCCATGTGGGCGGCTGCTCCCTTGTCATGGTGCTCGTGGCACGCTCTGGCTGGAAGCTGAAGGAAGGCAATGTGCAGCCTTGCTTTTCTTTTCTTATTAGTGGTTCTTTCAGAGGAGATGGTAGCTCTTTCTCCCCTTCCCTCCTTTCATGTGTGTTTCATTTGGGGTTTCATAGATGCTGTTTGGTGTTTTCAAGTCCCTCAGGCAAAGATGTCTGACCCTGGGGGACAAAATTGTCACAGGGCTGCACATTTAGAGGCTTTGATAGGGACCAGAAGTTGCAGGGTTTGGCTTAGTGGGGAATGTGTTCTAGCTGTGGAGAAGATAATTGGTTGTAAAAAACATATGGCACATCTCTGTGTGAGCAAGGCAGTTGTTATGTTGACAAACCCAGCCTTGCTGACAAAATGGCTATGGAGCATTTTACTGTACGGTGTATTCTTTATCCCATTGTATGTGTCCCTGTAGCTACTATTAGATGTTATCATCTTCAATATCCCTTTTGTCTCACATCTGGTGAGAAATAGTAAGGTCAATATCCCATAAGCCATCAATGTCTTGGCAAGCCCACTCTTTTTTCTTGTCCTGACAACAGCAAATAAATCTCAGAAGGCTTCCTTGAAATACAGAAAAGAGGAATCTGTTTATACTCTGTATGTTGTTACTTAGAATATTCATAGGGTCATAGAAGAGTTTGGGTAGGAAGGGACCTTTAAAGGTCATCTAGTCCAACCCTCTTTCAATGTGCAGGAACATCTTCAAGCATATCAGGTTTCTTGGAGCCTTGTCCAACTTGACCTTAAATGTTTCTTAAATGTTTCTAGGCAACCTGTTCCAGTGTTTCACCACTATTACCTGCTTTTGTTGTTGGAATAATCACTTCTACTTGAGCTGGATAAAACCCCAAACTATACCAGGAAAAGATGGCCTTGTGCCCAGGAATGTGAGGGTTTCCATGGCAATAGATTAAGATGGGCTGTCTGGGGCCAAAGCAGAACCCAGCAAGCTCAGAAGGAATCTGGGGCATCGGTGCCCATTTCAGTCTGTGAGCACAGCATGTGAGCACCATAGTTTCTGAGTCCCTTTGATTATCTGTGAAATAGAAGTGGACTCTGCAGCTTCTTCGGGCTTTACATTCAGAAGGTGCTGCAGCACTGACTGACTTGGTCAATATTGCTGGAAAAAAAAAAGTAAACCATTGGTGAATTTACTGCTGAGGGTTGTGCTCTCACTGGTAAAGCAGAGTAGAACTAGTCCTTGAGTCATAGGAGCTCCTCTCTGTCTTTATAGTCTTGTCATGACTCTCAGCATGGGAATGTGGGAAAAGGAGCTTGAGGATTATTTGGTCCCACATGCTTTGATACAGGGATTGAAAATTTAATCCTCTTACTGTGTGTAGTTTTTTGCAGGAGACTTAACAGAAACTTGAAATAGAGTCATTGGGTTGGGATTGTCAGTCTGTTTGCTTTAGACATCTCTGCTTTGGACATCTGCAAATGGAAGTAGCTCCAATAATGGGCAGCCAGCAACAAATCATCTGTGTGGTTTCTTAAGGAGCTCTAACACTAGGAATTGCTTATTTGGAGATATTTTTAGCATGCTTGATGTAATCTATCTTCTTTTCTGACTGTAGGTTGTTGAGATGAGTGATTCTCTGCATAGGAAGAGAACCATTTTTTGAGAAGAAATCTGGTTCTAATTTGACTACTTATTCAGTATCTAAGTAGATATTTCTTTTCTGCAGAGCTTCAGCCAGAAAAAGGTAACAAGTCTGCTGCAGTCTCTGGCGTAAGTCTTTTTTACTCATGACTCTAAAGAAAGTATGAGTTTTACAATCACTTCTTAGACAGGCTGCTTTGGTTGTTGTCCAGAAAGTGACTCCAAACTATGTATTAGCAGCTTGGGCTATTTTTGAACAAATCCATCTTTTTTATATTAATAATTTACATGCCTAAAAATTTTCCTGTCATTCTTCCCCTCAGAATTGGATTTCTTTTATTAGCTCCCTGTTTAGGAGACTATGTTTTGATCTGGAGAGAAATTACAGTTACTCCTTGATGACAGTTGAGATAGGAATTATTTGGAACATCCCTGCATGTCCTACCAGCAGTTGGATGTATTTGGCTGAGTTGATGCTGAATGACATTTTCATTTCAGTGTCAGACAGCACATGTGGTTGAATGGTGATGTCCTGCCGTGTGGTAGCACACAACGTAAAAGCAGACACCTCAGCACTGCTAAGATTGCCTTGTCTATTTTTTTTCTGTTTTCAGCATGGCCAGTTGAAAGCACTGAACAAGCGGTGAGCAATCTTTCTAAGCCCACCTTTCAAAGTCCCAACCATTAGCAGATTCAAAATCCACGGATAAATTCAAAAATCACAGAGGAACTATAAAGTGCCATTGTAACTAGCAGTTAAGCTATCAGAATCCTTTCTGAATGCATCTCTACGCTTGACCTGAACAACTTATTATAAGAAGATATAAATATATTTAAACTGTACATGAAAGAACTACTTCTACCTAACCCTGTCAGTTCTGATGATTCTTTATTGAAGAACGGTGAAATAACAACTAATTGTTCCTTAAGTACCCCTGGCTTGTAAAGTTTGTTGATAGTCATGTTGTTTACCTTTACTTACTTCAATCATAAGCCATTATTTAGGCTTTTGGTTAACACTGTGCTATTTTCATAGACTTGTTGATGTCCCAGTTTAACACGGCCAGTATTTGTCTGCAAACTCACTCCTCAGTGAGTGTAAGTATTGAGCTCTAAAGGTCTTAATCAGAAGGATCTTTCCTTGCCTCTTGCTATCAGTCCATCTCTGCACCCGTCTTTTCCATTTGCTTTTCTTTTTGAGAGGAAGCAGGAGGCTGTCTCATTTCCCTTAAGAGCCAAGCACCCCTGTCAGCCATCATTATTCATGGTGGCTGTGGCACACAGCTGGAAAGGTGATGGAATCTCTCAGATTGACACCTGTGTGTCTCATGGGATAGGAAGCCCACTTGAACATCCCAGGAGGTAACATGAAATACAAACACAAGACATTTCACACTGTTGTTCCCATAAGCCACTTCAAACTCAAAAATAATGGCACTTAAACCTCAAAATTGTTATTTTATTGTCAACCAGACCATTTTGGTTCTGGCACAAAATAGTTTGGTCTGCAATAATCAAAAAGGAAAACTCAAACTGTTCCATTGAAAATGTTGATTAAATGATTTTTCCATTCTTCCCTTTCTATTGAGATTTTCTTTTAAAACACCTGACAGTAAATTTCTAATGTTGCTAAGTTGAATCTCCAAGCAGGTGTTCCTACCTTCCCCTAGAAATTTCTTGTATATTGAATCAAAACTTTTGAGCAAACTTCAGTGATAATGTTTTTCTTTGCCCCCTTGCCCCACTGTACCCTTGTCTGTCACAGCTGAAAAAAAGTACAGGCTAACAATTTCCAAAGCAGCCAAATCCCCTGAGCCTAAGCCTTTTTCAAGGCCACATGATTAGTGCCAGGTTTAAGCAGAGCTGAAACAGGCAGTTGCCCACAGCAGCAAACTGCTGGTGGCAGCAAAGCAGTCACTGCTCCTCTGCCTTCTTTTCTGTGTCAGAGCCACAGAGGAGCTGCCTGCTACTGCCAGGCCTGCGGACCAAGGGGTGTGAGCCAGCAGCTGTGCCTGGTTATGCCTCATCACCCTGGGAGCTGCCCGTCCTCCTCCCACTTTCCTGGCATTACTGGGAACCTCTGAAGGTGGCAACTCTCCTGGCTTCAGTTCTGCCCTCTGCTTGTAATCTCCAGGTGGTGAGTGCCCATCCTTGCTGCTTCTCCATAAGGTGGCAAAGTTGAATTTCATTTACACCAACAAAGGACTTTGAACTAGCTCTGCAAAACTGAACTTTTTAACTGAAGGTCTGCAAAAGGTTTTGCCACATATTTACAAATAGACTTAGGTTCTTCAGTCTCTCATATTCTTTGGAAGACATTAGTGCACGGGGAGTATTCCCACCACTGGGTTTTCTATAACTACACGTAAGTCATTTAAATAGTTGTGACTCATGACCTCGGTACATTCAGAAAACTTTTATTGGCCTCTGCACTTTTTTCCACCTGGATCCACGTGTACATTCGTGAGTGTGTGTCTGTGGCTAGTGGAAGGAATATATATTTTACACATGAATTTGTGCACGAGCATGATTTTGACCAACGCTGTGCTTATTTAATCATGACTGCTGACAGTTTACATAGAAGGTTTAAAACACAGATGCTGGGTATATGTTCTGTAGTGTATTGGTAAAGGCCTCTCTGTAGACAAAGGAGAAGAAGAGGCTCAGGAGTAACTGTATCACTCTTTACAACTACCTGAAAGGAGACTGTAGCCAAGTGGAGGTTGGCATCTTCTCCCAGGCAACTAACTACAGCATGAGAAGACAGTCTTAAGCTGTGTTAGGGGAAGTTCAGGTTGGACAGTAGGAGGAATTTCTTCACAGAAAGGGTGATTAGACATTGGAATGGACTGCCCAGGGAGGTGGTAGAGTCACTGACCCTGGAGGTGTTTAAGAAAAGACTGGAAGTGGCGCTTAGTGCCATAGTCTAATTGACATGGTGGTGTTCAGTCATAGATTGGACTTGATGATTTCAGAGGTCTTTTCCAACCTAATTGATTCTGTGATTTTGCAGCTGAGTTTTGCTCAGTTCAGAGCTTAGTTCATCTGGCTCCTGCAGTCTGTACTGCCTGCTCCCACCTAACAGAGGAACAGCTCCAGTTCCTGACAGGGGCTGCAAGGCATCACATACTAGATGAAGAAGTGCCCACTGTGAATAAACTCTGCAGTAGCTTTGGTGCATTGCCTGGGCTGGACCTAATAAAGATGATGTTGGTATATGAGGCAGCTGTAAAGTCTTCTCCAGATGAAGAGTCTCCCAATTCCAAGAGACTCCTGAGGTGGACATTTTTAGCCAGAGTAATATTACTGCATGGTGGGCAGTGACTGCAGTAGAGGTGTGTGTAGTTCCCTGACATGATCCCTGTTTGGTGTGGTGGCCGTGAGTTACAAGTGACGTTGCAGCTCAGTGACAGTGTTTCAGTGCCGCACAAAAGATGCTCTCGTGCTTCTGTGGTGCACTAGTGAAGAGCCGTGACGGTGGACATGGTGGGCAGAATGTGCACGGGGAGAAACGTGGGCCAGCTTTTTGTTTGGGTTGCTTTGTGGGACGGGCCATACGTTGTGTGTGTGCTGACAGAGTGATTGTGCACATGGCGCATGGAAGGCAGTAATCAGAGCAGTGAG
Organism: Pseudotriccus pelzelni; assembly: GCA_035584735.1. Classification (NCBI taxonomy): domain Eukaryota; kingdom Metazoa; phylum Chordata; class Aves; order Passeriformes; family Tyrannidae; genus Pseudotriccus; species Pseudotriccus pelzelni. The sequence goes on from JAWMRA010000001.1 coordinate 22,312,914, forward strand.
AGGATTACATGCTCAGTTGTCGTTTGGGTGGCAGGCACTGTGCAGTGTGTTGGGCCTCCACAAAGAACAGTAGAAGGTCAAATGGAAATGCTGTCACTGCGGACACAGCACAAGACAGAGATGTATTTTTGCTTCAGTCCTTCATGTTTTCCCCCATGGCTCTTTTCCTTTCATCGTCCTTAGGGCAGGGAGATCTTCATTTCATCTGCCAAGTGACCTCCCCATCCCCTGCCTGCAGGGCTGGAAGGAGATTAGCACAAATGAGAAAACAGAAAAAGCCTGCTGGAGCCAACACAGGGAAGCCTGTGACAGGAGGAGTGAACAGCAAGGTGTCTGAGCATGGCTGGGTCATCTCTAGGGGACACTGACACAGGAGGGTTTCAGGCCCTGGTGCCACTGTTCCAGTAGGGAATTGCAAACACTTTAATTAGGAGCTAGCTTTAGCATATCCCCAGAGCAGCAAGAAAAGGGGAGACAAGAAGCCCCTGGAGAGGAGGTGGAAGCTGGAAATAAGAAGCAAAGAATACAAACTGGAATAGACTGTCTAAAGGAGTTACATTCTGTTACACCCACAGATACCCCACATCTGGAAATCTTCTAAAAGGGCATGGAGAAAAAATAGGAGTGGTTGCAATTAATGCAAAGAAAAGCTGGTGGGAAAAGATTTTCTTGTTCCAAATATCAAGAGTTCCCACCCGTGGATCATCGCGTGCTTATAGCATGGCTGCCTTTAGGCTATAGAGGTCTGCTGTGGGCTACACAGGATTACTTCACTTATCATCCTCACTTGCAGTGCTGTTCCTGAGGAATTGCTCAAGGGCCACTCTGAGCCAGTATCAGGTTGAGGTGAAATGTAGGGCTGGGGCAGCCAGCATATTGTCAGCACAGGCAAAGAGAGCAGTGAGGACTAGGATCACCCTTTCTGCAGACAGAGCTGGTTCTAGGCTTGCAGGATACAACAGTAGGTGTGGGGAGGAGAAATTGGATCATGCTGGGTAAGCAGGCAAAGAGGGATCTCTGATAGAACAGGTAGGATATGATCAGCCTTCTCTCTGCAGGCAAATCTTGTCTTCCTGTCATGGGACACAACTTGTATAGAAATGGCTATTCCCGGGGCCCTGGGCAATCTATTAAGGGTTAATGCATTGCACAGTGGCAATAAATTTTGCTTGTATGACAGAGGAGCGGGCCGGAAATGTTTGCTGAGGAGAAGCTGCTGTCAGCATTGTGCTTTTATTAGTCCGTTCGTTCCTTCCTTCTCTTTAATAAAATGCCCACTGACATTTATGGTCTTGTCACCTGGTGAGAAAGCCACCGTCACCTCCACTGATACTTCTCCCATCACAGTGCATCCCATTCTAGCACTTCAAAGCCATTGCTGCCTTCTTTTTCAATGGACAAACCTTTCTGGGATGGATTTTCTTGCCCTTTGAACTGGCAAAGATTGCAGCCAGCAGACTGGATCTCTAGGGCATTGCTGTCTGTGAACTGCACCTGTACTCTTCTAGGGACGCTCGAGGAGCTTGTGTCATAGGCAGTGGCCATTTTGTTCCCTTATATGCTGTAGCCTGTTGTAAAGGATCCAAATACACCCTGCTCTCCAGTGCCTTACTTTTACTCACTCTCACTCCTATCTTTGGCGTGCTTTTTCTTCTTGATTCCACTGGCTCTTTTATGGGGCAGACAGGTCTCAAAGACAAGCTTTGTACACTGACCAGACAGATAAGAAAGATCCCCTCAATGTCTCAAAAAGGAAAGGACAGCAGTGTGAGCTCAGCTCTTGTAAGCTATCAGAAACTCTACACTAGAGAGAGCCCTTGAAGGTATCCAAGATGTGAAAAAAGCTTCTTAGTTTCCATGAGTTACAGGATTCAGATGGGTAGCAAACTGTGCTTCAATAATAGTGGTGTTTATGGAACTATTTGCTTTATTCCAAAGTAATAGTTATTTCACACTGAGGCTACATGGCTGAACTGTGTGTATGACACTTCCCTTTGTTATGTGTAGTGGTCAGACCTGCCCTCCCAGGGTTTTCAGATAAAATCAACCCATACTGCCTGCCAGTGAAGAAGTAAATAATTAGTCTGTGTTCAGTTGTCTTTGGTGTCTTTCACTCCCCTTTTTGTTTGTGTTCTTTTTTGTTTGGTTGGTTTTTGTGGTTTGTGGGTTTTTGTTTTCTTTGGGGTTTGTTTGTTTGTTTGTTTTGGGGTTTTGTGTGTGTGTGTGTGGTTTGGTTCTTTAAAGTTTTCTTCAACATTGTTAAACCTCTTAGACTGGGCACCCACTTCCACAGCTGGGAGGGTGAGTTCACAGAAATCTTTCATGGTCTCTCCTAGGAACTCCCAGGTTGCTGGTAGGAGTCTATGAGCAAAGAAAAGGGCTTGATGCCAGCACCATTCTATACTGCATGTACAGCTCTAACCATCAAATTTTTCACAGGCATGGGGGAAGGTGTTTGATTCTTAGGTCCAAGTGTGCTTCCTAGGCAGCTGTTTCCTACCTCCTCAGAGACACAGTGGGCTGGAAGGAAGGCTGGTTCTGGTCCTCGGGATGCCAGCTGGACCTCCCTGGTATCGTGCTCACATCTAGAGAAAGTCCAGCTCCTGTATGCTCTCTTTTGCTGGTTTATTTCTGAGAATGAAAATGAACAGGAAGAACAACTCCTAAGTCTGGAGGTGCGCAGGTCTCATTACTTCACATGGAATCTGAAATAAAAGTCTTTACTCCTTCAAATCACAGAGTCACAGACTGGGTATGTTGGAAGAGACTACAGTAGGCCATCTGGTCCAACCTCTCTGCTCAAGCAGGGTCATCCCAGAGCACATTCCACAGGGTTGTGACCAGATGGTTCTTGAATATCTACAGTGAGGGCAAACTCCACAGCTTCTCTGGGCAATCTGTTCCAGTGCATGGTCAGCTGCACAGTAAAGAAGTTCTTACTCTTACTCAGGTGGAATGTCCTGTGCCTCAGTTTCTGTCCAGTGCCTCTTGTCCCATTGCTTCATATCACTGAGAATAGTCTGTCTCCGTTGTTTTGACACCCAGTTACTTACAGACATCAATGAGGTTCCCTCTCTGTCTCTTCTTGAACAGGCCCAGGTTCCTCCACCTCTCCTCATAAGAGAGGTGCTACAGTCTCTTCATCAGCTTTGTTGCCCTCTGCTGGGCCCACACCATGAGTTCCATGTCTCTCTTCTACTGAGGAGCCCAGAACTGGATACAGCACTCCATATGAGGACTCACTAGGGCTAACCAGAGAGGCAGGATCATCTGCTTTGACCTGCTGGCAATGCTCCTGCTAATGCACCCCACTGGCCTTCTTGGCCGCAAGGGCATTGCTGGCCCATGTCCGCCAGGACAGGTCCTTCTCCGCAGAACTGCTTTCCAGCAGGTCAGCCCTCAGCCTGTCCTGGTACATGGGGTTATTCCTCCCCAGGTACAGGACACTGCTTTTTCTCTTGTTGGATTTCAGAAGGTTCTTCTCTGCTTGTCTCTCCAACCCACTGAGGTCCTTCTGAAGAGCTGCACAGCCCTCTGGGATATCGAACACTCCTCCCAGCTTTGTGTCATCATTGGTCTCGCTCAGGAGGCATCTACCCCTTCACTCAAGTCATTAATGAATAACTTAAACAATATTCTTAAGTTAAACAATATCACTCCCTGCATCAAAGTTGAGAAGCTTCCTATGAATTAAAAGGAAACAAAGAAAGAGAGCAGCTTTTGTTTTGTCTTGTTTCAGTTAATAACATGAATATACTACACTTATGAAAAAAAGAGCCTTTTATTGATTCTGGCACATCAACATATATATGTTGGCTAAAACTGTTTGCTAGAAAACACTGCTCCTTATCACTATCCTGATTCTGGCTTCAACAGTAACATATTCACTCACATCTTCCTTAGGCCAGTAAAAAGGAGAATAATTTAATCATTCTTTCTAGTAACTGAGGCCTTTCCCCCTCTCTGAACCTTTGGCTTATAACAGCTGAACCATATGTCAACATTATTTTTTTTCCAGTCTTTTCTGGGTATAACACTGGCTCTATCGCCCTTTGACAACACCTTATTTTCCTCCTCTTTCTCTCTTTTGTTATTTCATGACTGTCTGGTCTAGACACAGAATCCTAGGAAACACATATTGTGGTGTATTTACTCTAAAGAATTTTTTCTTCTAGCTCTTTTGATAAATCATTTACAAGTAAATACAAATTAATCTGTAAAATGGTGGTTTAAAAATAATGTAGCCAGAGTTTTCTCCAGGGTCAACAGCAGCAGAAATTTGTGAGACAGTAGAATTAAAAAAGGTTACTGAAAGACCATCCTTGAATGTCTATTCCAGGGCTCTTCAAAGGACTTGAACAAAATATGTGAGACTAGGTGACAAGCAGGCAGTGCACTGCTGAATTTCTTTGAAGAATAGTTGGAAGTTTCTCAGAAGTGAGACAACAATGGACAGTTGCTGGCAGAGACAACATTTCAAAACTCATCCTTTTTCAAGTTCAAGGCATAATTCCCACTGGTCAAAATGTTACCCATGGTATACTGTCAGGTCATAGGCAAAAAATTACTCCCTATAACATCACTTCACAAAAGAGTTGTTTGGTTTTTTGTTTGGTTTGTTGTTGTTTTTTACTAAGTCTTTATAGTCAAATAATAGAAGCAGTGGTTCACATTTACAGGAGTAAGTAATTTCTTCATTCACAAACTTACAGTTTAATGGACAGAAGGGAATAATACACCATCATCTAATCTGACACATGCCAGAGACATTTACCCAGCTGTTTCAGTAATGAGTCCAATAACTTGCGTGTAGTTAAAATAATGTATCATCCAGTAAGGCATCTGATCTTTATTTGAGGATTTGAAAAATGTGACAAAGCCAGCCTATTTTTGTACTCCATTCTTATATCTGTTAAAATAAACCAGGTCTTGTTTCTTGCCTGAATTTGTTTGTGTCTAGCTAAAAATTATGGCTTGTTTTTCTCTATCATACTACAGACCCCATAAGTGCTGGGCACTTCTCTTGAGGTGTTTGCAAATGGTAACTTAGGCACCTCTCGTTCTGCTCTTTGATATGCTGAAGAGACTGATATGTTAGTCTCCTGACCCCTGAGACTTGTGAGCTGCCCTGTCATGTTCTCTTAGTCCAGTTTTCACCCCATGGCTGTGGATGGAAACAGGCATGCAATGCAGAGTCCTTGTGCTTTGCTGATGCTATCTTTGGTGCCTGTGCTTTCCCCACTGGGCCTCCCATCCTAACCAAAAGATGTGCTCTCTGGAATTGTTTAATTTTGGCTTGTATTCACAGGTTTTTTGTGGGAATTCCATCATATAACAGCCTAGCAGTCCCTATATGTTCACATTTCCTTATGTGAACAAGCTGCAACTTTTCCTGAGAAAAGGATTCTCCATAGCAGCAGGTTCTGGAAAGATCTTTCACTCAGCTGTAAATTTGAAGAGATTTATTTTTCAAAAATAACCCACAGCCTCAAACTTTGAAAGCAGCAATTGTCTCCATTTGAAAGAAAAGAGCATAAGTAAGCCATCCATGAAACTGCATAAGTATGGACAGTTGAATAATGTTTCCAGACAATAAGAAACGAATCAGACATTTGGACTGGGCAAAGTGTGAAGTTCTGTGAGGGATGAGAAGCTTGCTAATTTTGTTCAGACCAAAATCAGTCCAAAAATACTTCCATCGCCTTATCCAGTGTAAGAGGACATTCCCACAGTAGCCATCCTCTGTATTGTAACTTAAGACTATTTGAGGCTGATCTTGGATTCTGGTCCATTTTGAGGATCTTTACATGCTTTAATCTGTTGGAATCTCTGAAACGCTCTCCTCTTTGCAAGTCCTACTCTGCAATCTCCTTCGCTGTGTGAGTCTCCTCATAGGAATTCCTGAGCGAGTTTTGTCTTCAGTTTACCAATAAGTGATGCTCTTTGTGATCCCCTGTGGAGCTGTGAAGCTCAGGGTAAGTATCTGCTAGAGAAATACAGGAGCAAAGGATATTGGGAAGAGGGCCAAGCAACTCAGATGTGATGCATTTGTTATTATGGGGCTGCAGGAAAAGCCCTCTTTACTTTACCCATCCCAATTTTCTTTTTCATTAGCCTCCTGACGCTAACCTCTGAATAACTTCTAAAGTAAACCACCCATAAATATTGCACGAGTCTCCAATACTAAAAGCTGATAAAGTTTATAGCACTTATAAAATAAATAGAAGGAAATGCTTTTCAGTTTCCTATTTATAGGTCTCAAGAGGGATCTCAGGTATGATTTATCACTTCAATTTTAACTGTATTAGTCTCCCCTATCACAAACACACAACTCTTTTCCTTGGTCATTCTTTTTTTTTCCTCACACGCAGCTGCTTCCTCTTTTCCCTGTAGACATGCTCACACCCACACAGCCATTTACCCTTCACATCCTTTGCTAGCAGACAGGAGAGTGTTGAGTGCCATCAGTTTTCACCAGAGTCAGCAGGCGTTGAGGGTTCTCAGCATTTAGCGAGGGGCTCTCAACCACACGTAATTCAAAGGAAAAACTCCTTTTTTCAAGTGAACCTGGCACATGGCCAAAGAAGGATTAAAAAAGAGGGAGGCAACATTTTGGACGTGGGTGGATCATTAAAGCATAGAGAGTATAGTTAACATAGGGTATGTTTCTTTTTAGGGCATTCCTATATGCTTTCCAAGTGTTAATGTTTCTAAGTATGCAGTATTCATCCTCAATTGCTGGTGCATTGCACTTGAGCAGATAAATGGACTGTGGCTAATAATACCCCTTTTCTTGGAGCAAATGAACATCACTACTGTTTTATAAAAGGGGAGGCACACTTCTGGCCACATATCAGGTGTCTAAATTAGCATTTTATTTTGGTGCAAAGGTGCACTTCTGAAGTAAATCTCCTTGTCCCCATTTAGTTTATTTTCCCATTTAAATAGAAACTCTTGCTTCAGAAATATAGCACTTAACTGGCATTCAGCCCTTGGAGCCAGACTACAGCCAAACCAACTTAAACTCCCCAAAACACATAAATGTGGACATCAGATCTTCAGTGCCAGCTGGTTTGCTTTAGAGTTCCATTCCTGTTACACTGCAGCATTTGCTAATGTGTCAAACCACAGTTCTATCACAGCATTTGACACCACTGTGTTTTCCTATCCTGGTTCTGCATTAAAAAACAACTAAACAAAAATGCCTTCCATGACTGTGATTGAAATAAATATTATTATACCTGCTCAAGGCAAAGACTAGTTAATTAATACCAACTCAATTCCTTTCCAGTTCAAAGTTTACTCAGTCTCTGTGGTCACAGAGAACCAACTCTGGACACAAAAAGTAATATTCTGGTTTAGTTCATCTTTAATCACGTCTGACAAAACTGACCTTTTGGATAATATTTGGTTATATTGATTACCTTTAGGAAATATTGAAACTGTAAAAAGAGAACTGTAACTTCAGGTGACTTCCACTTCCACCAATTAAAACCCTCCTTTTGAGACTGTAAAGCACAAGGATTGTTTCAGCTGAGTTCAGTCACCTAAAAAACAGGTATATATAGAAGTGTGAACTCAGACTCCCTCTATAATCAGTGGGGGGACACAGGTGGGTGCACATGACGTTGTCTCCTCCATTAGAGACACCTCCTAGGATGAGATGAATGCTGCCTAGGATAGGAAGCTCATTTGTCCACGTGGCTTGTATTCTTAATGAGATGAGAAGGGTCCTTCAGAGGGGTGATTCAAAGGCAGATTTTGTGCTTTGTGGTGCAGAAAGAAGCTGGAGAATGAAGATAAGGCCAGTCAATAGTCACCTGGCACACAGTTAGTTCTCCATGCAAATGCTTCTCTTACTAAAAGATACTATTGGAAATTAGAAGGGTTGTCATCTTTTGGTTGTCATCCAGTGCCTGGTGAACAAGTTGTTGAGGATTTTCATAGCAATTACAGGGATTCCAGAGCTGTAGCTGATCAGCAGTTCTTCCTTCCCAACCTCTTCCTGACCACAGCTCATCCCCTGTCTTTGAAAGGCCTTTCTGCAGTGCATGTCTCCTGTGGCAGCAAAGAGGTTAGCGAACAAACCACCCAATATAGTATGCTTAGGATAACAACAGACTCAGGTGCTGAACTGCCTGGCAGATACTGCAAGGCCAAACACAAATCAATACAGGAGCAAAGCAGAAGATGTCCCTGGTTGCTGAGGGAAATGAACAGGGCCTGGAGATGGCTGGGGGAAGTGGCCTGACAGCCAGCCATCAAAAGCCAGGTGGATTTATTAGTCTGCCAGGAAGCAGCTTGGTGAAAGCAATATGTAAAACATAAACGTCAGGAAGCAACACGAGCTTTGGAACTCTGTGAGTAGCCTCTAAAGACCAAGCCTGACATGCCAAAGAGCCTTTATTTGCAGAGGTCGGTCCTTTTGCCTGTCACTGAGTAAGGAGGCTGGACTGAGCTTTCTGAGTCCAAAAAACTATATGGGTCTTATCAAACTATTTTATTCTGTGCATCCTTAGGGTAACTTGTGCCTCTTGCTGAGTGTACCTCTAGTCACAGACAACTGCGCGCATTACAGCCCACTAAGGAGTAAGAGCCCAGTCAAGGCCCTTTGGTCCTAAAGACAAGATTGGTAAAGATCACAACAATCAGAATTGGCCTTCCTGAAGCCTGATGAATTGGGAACAAGAGACCAAGCACTAATGTAAGGCTTAAATCCTCCCTGGTTCCTCTCCTGGAAGAATGGGCTTTTGCATGCTGAGTAATCTTCATCGCTCTTGCTCCTGGCCTCAGGATAGACAGGAACAGCAGCCCACAGAGCCCTGTACTTTCCTTACTGTGCCTCAGCAGAGGACTGGCGGAGCTTCTCTGCAGGAAGAACTGTCAGCATGGAGTTCCATGCTCCATTCAGCTGTGGGCCTCTCCACTGAGATTTCCAATGACAGTGAATGTAACTAGCTCCAAAAGAGCTGTGGTTTTAGTGGTATGGGCACCTGTCCACTAGGAAGTGTGCTGAAACCTCTGACGCATTTCACGGGTTCCACCAGAGACCCATCAAACACTAATAACATTCAATCACTGCTAACCAAGGCTGATTTTGGACCAGATGCTTGGAAGTGAAATACTACCTATCCCACCACAAGCCCCTGCCATAAGTCAATTATACACTGCAGTATTTGAAACCAATAAAACAGAGCTTTTTACTATATGACATGGCTTTCTTTGGAAGGTATTGCAACCACAGAGGAGTTTGGAAACTTCACACGTGGCTTATTTTTTTTCTTTAATTACTTTATACATATATATCTTGTTACCAGCCTTTTTATAAACATTTTTTGTTTTTAAATTGCAAGGAATATTTTGTTTCCTTGTTTCAGTTTGGCAATGAACTGTATAATCTTGTTCCTTATTTAGATGCATTTGTTCACTATTCAGACAGCATTAGTACTGCCCACAATTAGAATCCACTGTAATTCAAACACCATCACTTATCACACTCCAACCCACTCAACAGACAGTGTGGTAACAGAGAGATCAACACATCTCTTGAGATAACCTAAAGCTGGAGTCTGAGCAGTGGTTTGGTGCAGAGAGCTGTACCAGCTCTAATGGTGTCTAGTCACTTTGGTGGGCAGTCAAAGGCCACCAGATGCAAAGGTAAGCCACATCTCTTACATATGACCTATAGGCTAACAGGGATTTGTAGTGATTTGGCATAATCCAAAATTAGTTTTGCATAAGGACCACCTGCTACTGGCTCTGAAAGAGCCCCTCAGATGAACAAAACAGATCTTGACTGCAGCTTAGGTAGCTCTGTATGGTGAAGAACTTTAGAACCCTGATGTTTCCCAGAGAGAGATCATCTGTCAGCACCCCATTAACTTCAGGAAGAAGGAAAATTTCGATACATAAGACAAAACCCCCTGTTGTTCAGTGTCAGTTGAATTTATCAAATGAGGTGCATCTGCAAATTCAGTGCTGCAGTGGAAAAGAGAAACAGTCCCTAAAAGTGAAAGAAAGCAAAAATAAGAGTTGCAATTTTCTTATTAAAAGAGGAAAGGGGTGGAGAGAGCAGAGGTAATTAAGTGCAAAACACTAAATTAAAAGAGAGATATCCTACCTCTGTCCCAATAATGTTAAAGAAAAAAAAACAACAAACAACAAACAAACTAGGGAAGCTGTTTAGCAATTTTAAGAAAACCCAGCCCTAGAGGGACAGGGAATTGTTTCTTTGTGGCAAGATGGGGACCAATTCCCACTCCAGGCTCTTCAGTCTTGACCCTCTCACCTCCCTTCCCCATCGGCAGCCCTGGCCTGCCGTCCCTCTGCTGCTGCTCTCCACTTATCCTTCGCTGTCTTTTTGACTTTTAGCAGTTTCCTAGCAACAGATGTTTGCAGCTGAGAGGAAGAGCTGTGGACATATTGCAGGCACAGGAGCAGGCAGGGCTCGGCCTCAGCTCATAGGTGATGGCTGACCCCAGAACTGGGGGAACACGGAGCAGCTCCAGGGCAACAATTTCTGCATGATCTCTGGTTATGACCTGAGATGGGAGCAGCACCCAACTCTTAAGCTTCAGTTGTTCTTCTTGCTGATTAACAATAGGTTACTTATTCTGCTTAATCTCAAACACTTATTTCCCCTTGCCAAGCACTGGACTTCACTCAATGGAAAAGCCTGTCAGACATCATCAATGTGGCAATCCTGTGGTAGGGACATAGGTATTCAGACATGGCACGAGTGTCCCCATTCCTCTTGTTAAAAATAAGAGCTCTGATTTTTATGTGTTGGATGCTGTCCTGACCACCCTGCTGTCCATCCTACCTTGCTGCTGGAGGCTGTTACCTCTGGAGCAGAACTGGGAAAGGTGTGCTCACAGCTCAATGGCTGCACTTCACAGTGGCACATGTTAGCCAGAGCCACATGGGCTGCATGCAGGGACAGCCAAGGACCCGGACTTGCACTCTCTTCTGCCCACTCTGCTTCTGCAGCAGCAAGGCTCTGGCACAGGGGAGGATGGGCAGCTGAGGGCAGCAGCATCACTGCAGTAGAGCTACTGGAGCTCAGCTAAAAGAGTGCTAACCTATCATTATTATTGATGATGTGGTTACTATTATTATTGTTACCATTATTATAGTCCCCTTCTAATTCGCCCTAAAGAAACCAAACCTGTGTTACTTCATATAGCAGCCATTCCCTCACCACCCACAAACTTCTCCTGTCGGGAGTGCTGAAGTTACTCTGGAAAATATGATGCAAGTTTTTAAGCCATTTGGTAGGACTTTTGAAAACTGGAATCGAAGTCATCACACTGCAAAAATGAAGTTACTTTAGAATAGAGTAGTATACTAGCTAAATTTGTAAGGTTGGCACATACTTACATAAACCTATAATGCCAACTAATCAAAGCATCTGAAAGACCCCACAGAATAGTTATTTCATTTTAAAACAGAAAAAGACAAAATACAAGGTTTTCTCCATTTATGCAACAAAACAAGTGGCCAGTGTTTTTTATCAGGCAGCCACAGATGTTTGAATTCTGTGATAGTGCCTTGATCATAGGTTTTTTCCTCCTGTTTATTTTCAGGCTTCTTAACTATCATGTTGAATAAAGGTGCAGAACAGTCTTGCATGATGGAAATTTTATGTCTGGATGTGTTGTGAATGTGACCTCATTCTTGGTCTTGTCTTTTTCCAGAGAGGTGTTTTCTCTGTGCCTTGCTCATCCCTGTACGGACAGGGTCTTGGCAGCCCTGCCAGCTGGCACACCTTATGTATGAGACCCATCAGTTACCCATTGTTTCACCCCACTCCCACCACCTGGTGCAGTGTCCACATCTCCTGGCAGTTCAGGAGGCTGTCCAGCACTCCTAGCAGTGTCCCACTCTGGTACCCTGTGTGTCTGCCACCCAGCTGTGTCCAGGGCTGGGAGTCCCACAGCAGGAGAGAGGTTTCAGCCTCCACAGCTGCTACCAAGTGTGTGACTTCTAATCCCCACATGTCCCATATGCGCATGTTTTGGGTAGGACCAGACCTTCCCCTGCCCATACCCGTGTGACTTGGCATACTACAACGACTTAAGACTGCTGTAAGGTAGAGTAGTGTTAAGGTGAAGCCTTGTAAAGGATAACTACGTGCCTTTTCTCTCCTAGCCTAAGGAGCCTCGATATGTACATTGCCCTTGCTGTTCTCTACATCAACAGGAATTATCATTTTCACTTATATTCCCTTCTCCTTCCTCTACCATTTTCACTTTTAGAGTTCTGTCCCTAAGCTTTCATCTCCATGACAGTAATCTCTGTTGCCTGGAGGAGCTGTAGTGCAGATTGGGATTATGATGCAGATGGATGGTAGATGGGATGGAGGAAGTACCTATGGGCAGAAGGCTGCTCAGGTAGTTAGAAGAGACAGTGGGGTATAGAGAAGGTGGCAAATTGAAAATAGAGCCCATATACTCCAGAGAGTAAGAAAGGAACGAAGGGCATCAGGGGGAGAAGTAGCAAGATAACTGGAGGAAAAGTGACAGACTTGTCTGTTATCTGCTACTAATCTGAAAATCCCACTTCCATCCTCTCTTGCTCACACTTCTCATCACACTGATGCTGCCCAAAGTACCACTGATATTTCCCATGCTCCCCTACTTTTCAGGCTTTGGAACTGCCTTCCTTGCCCCTTTCCACCTCTTGCAGAAAATCACTTTTCTTACCCAAAACATTCTGACAAGCAGGCAAATTCTCTGAGGCTGAAACACCTTGAGATGCTGGGGTTGTGACCTGATGCCTGGGAATTTACCTCCTGGCCTTTTATTTTTTTACGCCAACCTCACAGGAGCTGAGCTGTGCCTGCTTTCACACCTCTGTGAGCTGCAAACAACAACTCCTTCTTTGGTCCTACGATCAGCCACAGCTGAGACCTCTCTACTGCGGTGAAAACATGCCCATGTCCTGTGGTCACACATTTTTGCCTTTTGTGTCCTTTTGGAACTGCCTATTTTTTTCCCCTGGTCCCCGCTCTTCTGTATATCTTAGCTATTTTCATTCTTTATGCATTTCCTTCTTTTTTTTCTTTCAATACTCAGTTTTGTTCTTATCTCCAATCCTAAGCTCGTCTCTCTGTCCATCACCCAGGCTCAGCAGCAAATAACTAATCCTAAGTGCCCTCATTGGACTTGAAATGCGATTAGTGGTAGAGTACAGGAGTTTGCACTTCTCAGGTACTGTTTTAAGCTATCCACTGTCTCAGGCAAAGAACACCACTTTAGTTATATTGGCTTGTGTTTGATAGCTTCTCTCCAAAATCAGAGGCAAGACTACTTTTGTTTCCAAAGAAATTCTGATATTCTTAGAACTTGAATACGCCATTTGGGCCACATAAACATATGTTGGCCAGATGTTTAATATCCCTGTTTCAATGTGTTTTGCTGACAATAAAGGAATAATGAATGTTCCTACAGGACAGCTTCATGTAGATTAGGATACGACAAATGCATTTTGATTTTCAAGTGTGTAAGAAGAGCAGAGAGAAACAAAAAATGAATGAAATGTAAATTCTGCTCTAATTTTTCCTCTGTGAACTTCATATTTTATCCATTGGTCTGAGTATAGCATGCATTATGAGTTGACCAACAATATACTGTAAAAACAAGGCAAATATACACCCCAAGCCCAGGCATAATGAATGCCACATAAATAACTCCATATAATGGGTCTATGGAATCTGCCCCTCCTACCTATACTCAGTGGGTATCTTCAGCTGCTGTCCAGCAAGACTGAACTTGGTTAAGTAAGTGACAATCTGGAGTGTTTAAGTGTTCCACCAATTGAATAGATGAGCATTAAAAAATACTGACAGTACAACAGAACGATTTTTGCTGTAATTTATAGAACTTAAAATTCTCCAGGAGTTACTGGGTATGTGTTGGTGTATCTGAAAGCAGCATTAAGTCTACGATTTATGGGATCAGTTTAGCACAGTGATAAGCCTATCAGAGATTAACACACACACACACAGTTTCTGCATTTTGTAAACTGCCATCAATCCCCAGTACTGCCACCAGAGAAGATAATATCTTCTTGTCTGCAATAAAATACACTCTTTCTAAATTTGGTACCAGAAATATTTATTCCTTGCACAGCCCAACCATGTGAATAAAGAACTCAAAATGACTAGATCAAGTTGAACACAAATCTGTTGGTATGCAGCATATTTTATGTCATACAAAGTTCTCTATGTTACCTGCTCAAATATGACATGAGACAACATGGGACAATATTGGGAACTTGAATATGAAATCCTGCTTCTGCTAAAATCATGGTCTAGTCATATCACTGCTTCCAGTAGAGTTTGTCTCCAGGCAAGCCTCAGTTGTATCAGTGCTGGAATCATTTTGCAGAGCATGGACTACAGATGAAACTGGTGGGAGAACATTCGTGTGCTTGAAATGTATTGTCCAGCTATGGCTGCTCCCTAATGGTGCATTATCTTCTAACTACTTAGCTCCTTTGGCCCTTAATAGCATTGAAAAATGTCAGGAGATGGACAGAGTGATAACCACCACCAAAAGATGAGCTGGACAGCAGTGCTTCTCACTAGAGGGGAAAAGTCACTCAGAAGCAAAATCAGGAAGCAATGAATAAATTAGCAAAAATAGCATTCTCAGGCAGTGCTTAGAATAAGCCTGGGACTTGATCGGGTGATGTGGTCTGTGATGTTTGTGAGGCATCCTTTGGGAGTTAAGAGATGTGAACTGTTTTTTCAGCAGTTCCAATGGGACCAACTTTTCCCCAGCTTACGTCCCCTCTCTGTTCTGCTGTGCCTCTTCTATTTATCTTCTGGTTTTGGTATTTAATTCTTCTGAGAAACAACTCCTCTTTCTTCTTATATGAAGTATTGCAGTACACATTATAATAAAAACCTGATTTCTGTTATGACACAAAGATCATCTTACAAATTATATAAAGGATAAACAGGTGAAGATGGAAGTCCCATCTCTGGAATGAAATATAGGAATCTAGTGTCATTAAAATCTGATGTCACTAAAAGTTTCTTTAGAAAAAGCGTCTGTTTCCCGAAGGTGGGATTTCCCTGTGTGGAAGTGTGTAAACCCAGAAGACTCTAGTCTCATCCTGAATTATGTAAGAATATACAAAATCAGCTACAGCAGATGCAACCATTCTGTGTAGTCTAGAGTCCTTTCTCTGATAGTGGCCAGCAGTGGTGCCCTGGTAAGAGTATAGAGCAGGACCAGCATATGGCAACCCCTGCCCTGTATCCTTTTCCAGTCTCCAGCAAGTTTTGGTAGCTTCTGATGTTTATTTCTTCCAGGATTGTATTTGATGACTATTGAAACTCATAGGAACTTCCAGCATCAATAAAACCCTGAGGAAAGGTACTCCAGAGCTTAACTGTGCATTACGTAAAGGAGCTGTTTCTTTGTTCCACTTTGAACCTGCCACTTGCCTGCCTTGAACATGTGCTGTGTGATTCCAGCATGGTATTTCTGGCCTTTCCTCCAAGCTGAGGCATAGGAAATCATGTTTGCAGACTCAGCAGTGTTAGGCAGCATACAGCAGCACCAGAGAGCCACACAGGAGATGCTGTTATTTTCCTCTTGGGCTTTCAAGAACCAAAAGACTCCTAGTCTTCTGGTCTGCCTTATTGACTGGGTCTGGCTTTCTGGGGTTTGTGGATGGATGTACGTTATGGCAAGCTTTCCTGGCAAAAGGAATGTCCTGGCTATCAAAAACGAACTTGAAGAGAGTCTGTTTTCTTCCTTCCTCTGATTCACAGTCATGTTTCATTTCACCAGCTAAAAGCCCTGATCTGACACAGGAGGTTATTCAAGGCCATCCCATGGCAGCGCAGCTGAGTAAAAAGTATGGTTTACAACCTTACTAGCAGCTGAGCATGCTAAATACACAACTAACTTGCCAGCATGAAGAAGCCACGTGGCTTCACCAGCTTTTTCACTGTAAAGACGATGGAATAAATTTTCCAAGCTGTGCACAAAACGGTGCAGTACAGCCTCCCTCCTCCCTCTGCATCACTCCGCCATGGCCATAAAAATAACACAATAAGCACCTTTATAGCCATGTTAAAGTTCCCTGATTTTCTGATAAAGGTTGTTGGTATAAAATCCCCATCCCTTACATGCTTTTTCAGACCCAAGTACTGCTTATTGCACAAGTGAAAGTGCAAGCTCAGGTCTGCTGACACTGCTGCAGGGCTTAACAAGAAGAGCACACCGGGTTGTGCCCTCCCATGCCCGCTCATGCTGCCAGCCCCAGTGCAGGCAGGTCGTCTGCTGTGACCGCGACAAAACATCAGACAGCAGAAGAACTGGCAACAACTGTGCTCACATTTAGCATTACACTCTTACTGGGTTTTGTTTACCCTCTCCTAAAATGATCTCTGTTCCTCTATGAGAAAAATTATGCCTCTTCCCTTTCTCCTCCTGAACATCACCAAAAGGGAGAAGTACGCACAGTAGTAAAAAAAGTGTTGTTAAGCTACACTTGAAGTTTTAGCTGTTCTGGAATATCTGGGAAAATGTGTGAACATAGAACCAACAAGGATGTTCTACAGGTTTCAAATATCACACACAGGATTGCTGCACAGAGAAGGAGTGAGAGAAAGAAGGTTGTATATTTGATGGCTGAAATACTGCCAGTCTCTCCCCCGCCACAAAACATGTTCATGACGCTGCCTAGACATAAAGTTCAATGTTTCATTCCATCTCAATAGGGATTTTATGACTAAGGTGTCGAGGATAAGAAAAGACCAATTTGTAGTTTTATTGATCAGGCTAAAGGTCAGGGGCAGACGTGTAGGTCATGGTGCTTCCTCTGAACAGACCCAGGACCAAGGGTCTACCTTCTGAAAGTGAAGAATGAGGCAGGGGAGGGGAGACTTATACTGATGAAACATGACAGCTGAGATGTCAATCATGACCAAATTGGACAGGCTAAGAGATGGGAGGCCTCAAAACAACCATAACTTTGCCTCATGCCTGCACACTCTGGCAGAGGGACTTGTAGTATGTTTGCTGAGGCTGTGATGTGGTGTATGGGTAAACACCAGGATGCGATTTAATATAATAAAAACATAATTCATGGTGACAAAGTTTATGAGATTGGGTTTCCCAGCCCTAGTTGAACCACATAAAGTATATACTGTCACTACAGGCATTTTGGCTGAAATGGTAGGGGCTTCTGCTGCATGGAGACAGCCTGGAAGGCATTTGTCACCATGCCCCTCTCTGGGCTGGCTGCAATAGTAGAATAACACAAAACTACATTGATTCATTGTCAGGAATTTAGTTTAGACTTAAAATGCCATGAAGTGAAATGGTTTCCACATTAACGTCAGTTTTTCTCCTCTACTTACATTAATTTTGTCCTCATTTGCCCCTCTGAATCACCACTGAAAGTGAGACTTGGTCTCTGTAGTATATTCTGTTCCAGGTCTCTCCATGTTATATTTGCAGTGTAAAGCTGCTTATGGCTCAGACTCTGCTTGCTGTAAAAGGCAGAAGATCCAGCACAGCTTTAATTAAAGATGGTTTAAGCTAACTTTTGTTCCCGCTGATTCTGAACTATGCCAAGAAGTCATCTTCATGCCTCTGGAAGTTCCCCTGACTGTCTCCCTGCTTACCCTAAGACCAGCAATAGAAGGAGGTCTTCACACTTTCCTACCATTTATGACACATGTATGCCAGGCAAATATAAGTGACTTAATTTAGGTATGGGTTGTCCTGACCTTACTTCTGCAGATGTAGTTGGTACAAAGCAAAAAATGGGGTTTGTTTTACGGTAAGTTCAATCTTCAGGTGAAAAGGATTCTGAACTCACAACTGACAGGCTAACACAGCTAGGCTCTTTGAAGAAGAAACGGAGAGCTAAAACTTTCCTGTTTACTTCTCTTCCCTACACTCAGTTGAAGGCAAACTAAGCCTGAAAATTTTGTACATGAAAATACATGTACAAAACACCTCTTAAGCATCTGTCCCGTCATCCAGATTGTAAAATACCTTGATTAATGTCTCACTATTTTACTAAATTTGTAATGAAGGAAACAGTAGTGATTATTTCTTGGTATCTGATTCAGCCTTACGGCAGGGAAGGCAGATGACAACTGTGTCTGTATACTGGTATCCTTTTGAGTCCTGTTTTCTCTGAATTTGGAATTAACAGAGAGTCAGCTGAAGGGCCTCGGAAGCAGAAGTTTAGGAATGGCGCATGTTACACATGAGGTATCTCAGGAACTAAGATGGCCTAGCATACACACTTGCACAAACCACATGCTGAAGGGGAGAATGCGCCTACTTTCATTTACGTTTTCTCATTCTAGATCTCAAATTGGCTGAATTTTTCTGTGCATGTACCATCTTCATCCTGAGGGTTTTTGAGCTCCAGACAAAAATCTGTTTTATCACACACATGCCTTGTAGCAATCTAATTCCCCATCCTTCTTTTCATGCTGTCTTTCTTTCTTCTAGCTGTTGGTCAGTTGAATAATGAAGTTCCATAGTAGGTTCTGGTGATCGTGAGACCTGAGTTCTAATGTCTTGAGGCAGAGAGTGGAGTTAGGTCACACAACTCCTTGCTACACAGCTTGCTGGCTTCTAGATGCCTGCTGAGTTATCAGTCAATCGGAGCTTCCTCTGGCCACAGTGACTTCATGGCTGTGGTAAGCTGCAAGAGTCATAAAAACATGGATGTCTTATCTCAGAGCTCATTCTAAAGAAAAAGATGCATCCATGTGATTAGACAAAATCTTAATAATAGTTATCTATACCTCAGTAGCAATCTTCACACCTAGCAGACTTAAGGATCTAGTGTAACACTTAGCACAAGTCTTCCTCTGTTCTATACCTTTTCCCTCGACCATGTAGCTAGAGAAATGTCCTAACCTCACACAACAAGATTGAATAGCCAAAACTCTGTGTTCAAATTATAGTTTCAATGCTCCATTAGTGTGCATTTCTATCACCTGCAACACTCACATATTTTAATGTCTGGTAAATAGGTTATTTTAGTAAGAAAAAATGAAGGATCATATTTACTTCATGTGATAAGAAAATAGAGAGCTGCCAGCAACTATACCCAGCATTTTGCAGCTGAAGGGATTTGTGTTTAACAGCCATGCCTATTAGACCACATCAGATCTTGTAATTAGCACTGGGGGAGAGACATTCCCTGGGTGAAGCCAAACTGAAGCCACAGTATCTATGCTGTATCATATGGGGAAGTGACCCACCACTGTAAGGATTTGGGAGGACAATATCAAAGATGATCCTAGACTGCAAGGAGTTCAGTCTATGGAGGAGGCAATAAGCAGATATTGTTAGAGGGAAAATACAGGGAGGAAAAGCTGGAAGCCCACAGTCATCAGTTTGATTTAGAAGAGCAGAGACAATAGAGTAGCAGGCAAAATCTTAATCTCAGAAGGATCTTATTGTATGGAGAAACAGTCCTTTTGACCACTGATGTATTCTGGCTGGTTAGGGACACAATGAAACATTACAGAGAAATTGGGCAGAAAGATTTCACCAGCCATATAATCAGGGACAGGAGACAACAGGATGAGATTTGGGAGAGTTTAAAACAGGGGCACAAGATAGATTTGAGGCTACAAAAAAAGAGAGTCAAGTCCAAAATTGGGAACCTACAGATAGATTTCGTGTAAAAATCTACAGGTGTAAGAAGTCTCTCAGAGCTGAAACTGGAAATGTTTTGTGAGCCAGGAAGGTATATTTGAGATAATGGTGGTAAAAAAAAGAGACATGATTCACTATGGATAGTAAGACAGCAAAGCTGAGTTTCCTATTTTGTTTCAACTTACTTTCAGGACATCCTTTGGCATATGTTTCCGCCACCAGGCCAACTCTCCAAGCTGGCACAGATGAAAGCAAAGCCTGACCTGTTCCCATGGGATCTGTTGTCACCTGTGCATTTTGCAAGGGCTTCTGGAGCCATTTCCTACTCATGCTTCCCCAAGGAGATGTGACCAAATGTGCCTGCGTGGGAACACATGGGAACAGTGCAAAGGGAGCTGCAGTCCAAAGAGTCTCAGGTGGGCTACGTGTGTTTGCTGAAGGAGCTATGGTAGTAATGTGTGACGCGTCTAGGGAGTTTTTAATCTGAAAGTCTTACTCTTTGAGATGAACAGAGAGGAAAACAAAGCCGTGAACTCAGTTCCACGTCCCACTTCAGGGCCAGCAAACGGCTCAGCCTGCCTCAGGTGCACCTATCTCACCTACACCTCTATTTTAGAATTGCAGAATTAATTCTTTATGTTGGAAAAGACCTTTAAGATCATCACGTCCAACCATTAACCCAGCACCATCATGTTCACCATATCCCCAATGCCACATCCACACATTTTTTGAACACGTCCAGGGATGGTGACTCAACCACTTCCCTGCACAGTTGCAGTGTTCACAGTTCACTGTTCCAATGCTTGACCACCCTTTCACTCAAGATTTTTTTCCGAATATCCAATCTAAACTTCCCCTGGCACAGCTTAAGTCTATGTTGATTTACCTGGAGGAAAAGATCACCCCTCACTTGTCTACAACCTCCTTTCAGGTAGTGTTAGAGAGCAATAAGGTTCCCCCTAAGCCTCCTTTTCTCCAGGCTAAACAACCCCAGCTCCCTCAACCACTCGTCACAGGACTTGTGCTCCAGACCCTTCAACCAGCTCTGCTGCCCTTCTCTGGTCGCACTTCAGCACCTCAATGTCTTTCTTGCAGTGAGGGGCCCAGAACTGGACACAACACTCGAGGTGTGGCCTCACCACGGCCGGGTACAGGGGGATGGTCACCGCCCTAGCCCTGCCGGCCACACGGTTGCTGATCCAGCCGCGGACGCCGCTGGCATTCTTGGCCAGCCGGGCACCCGCTGGGCACGTCCCTGCCGCTGCTCCCCACTGGAGCGGCGGGACACGCCGGGCCGCCCCCGCTCCCCGGGGAAGCAAACGGGCTGCCGGGGCCGCCCGGGGCCGCCTCTGCCACCGCCTTCCCCGGCGACGCCGCGGCGAGCGGGGCGCGGGCGGCAGCTGCTCCGGGCTGGTTGCCGTGGAGACCGCGGGGGGAGGCCCTGGCGGAGGGGACATGTCTGCGGGGACGTGCGGGGGGGAGCGGCGGGCAGGGATGGCGGCGGGGAGGGGCGGCGGCCGGAACCCTTCGCTCGGGAGGGAGAGGCTTCCCGGCGGGCCCAGCGGGGCAGCAGCAGGGAGCCCGGGGTCGCTGGGGTGGCTGCAGGGCGGTGACAGGGTGTGCAGGGGAGGGAGGGGAGGATGAAGAGCACGTGGGGATGCTGCTGTGGCAGGCTGTCACTTCCATGGAGGCCCGGCCAGGTGACTGCTCTACAGAGCTCTGCGGCTGCATCCTCCGTGGAGATCTGCAGCAGTCTTAGGGAAGGCACCAGCCATCCTCCCCGTTATATATTTAGCAGTTTAGCCCAGCCGCATCCTCGGGTGGGAGCCCCGATGGTGCCCGTGGTCGCGCTCCGGTGTTGGAACGCAGGGTGTGGGCAGGTGCTCGGCGAGGAGCAGAGCTTGGGGTAGTGGACAAAGCAGCAGAGGGGCTGCAGAGGCAAAACAAACTGCCTGTGTGAGGACACGGGCTTGGGCTTCACACAGGAAAGAGTTGCAGAGTTCAGGGTGGTGGTTACCGTGCAGCAAAGTGCTTGTCACCATGGTGACCGAGCAGTGCCGCATCTTCCTGGGAGTGGAAAGCACCAATCCCAGAGTTTTGCAGTGTGAGACTAGTGGGTTAAATTCAGCTGGTTTCACCTCTTGAAGCCAGGCATCACAGTCTGTGTTAGAATTGTATATATTCCATGACATGGATCGGTTGGAATCAGCCTTGTGCCAGGCTGGTGGCTATATGAATACAAGAAGGACACCATGAATATGTGCTGGTGTCCCTCGCAGGCAGTGTCTTCCAAAAAGAGATTTGCAAAAGTGAAGGCAACAGCAGGGAGTGCAGCAGGGCAGGAGGGTAGAGATGCCAAAGCTATTTTTTGTCTCGTACTTTGAATAGTAAAGTTTTGTCTGAAGGTTAAGATATGTTGGTGTCATTGTGTAGGGGATGGGATCCACAAAGTTTTAGCTAAGGTGCTTGAGGCCTACCAAATGTTCAGATTTCTGATTTAGGTAGTTATAAATATATCAGTGTATATTTACGTATAAATTGAACATAAATATGTTGAATGTTAAGCCCAAAAAGATCCAATGAAACTTTTTTTGTTGTTTGTTCGGATTTTTTTCATGCATTTATGAGGAATTGAAGTAAACCTTCTAGCCAACCATCTTCAGGTATACCAAGAGCTTTTCTGGTATTTTGGAATCTGTTTTGGGTTGGTTTTTTTTTTTGTTTCTTTTGTTTTTTTGGGTTTTTTTGTTTGTTTTTTTTTTTTACCACCAGCACATCTTAATTTGATAGAAGTTATTACTGCTCCATACAAACTTTGGTCCTTTTTGGGAAGTCCTAAGTATTCTCTGCAGAAGAAAATTCTCTAAAAAACCTCATCAGTGGATGAGGTTCTCATACAAGGGAACTCAAAGGCTCTCAATCAGAGTGAGGGAAAGGCAAAAAAGAGAAAGAAATAATGGATTCACCCTTAGCCAGGTCTCCTCTAGGGTCATTGAGAATAAAGCTTGCTGAGGGAAGTAGTGGCAGATTCCTGATGCATTCAAGGAGGATTTTGTTGTAGGGGAGAGGAACTTTTGAGTTCAAGAACTGTTTGCATTGCAAAATACAGTGCCCATTAGAGAGGTGAAAACAGCACTTATGGATGAGCTATTCAAAATGTGTTCAGATGGGTAAGGCAGTGTTGTGCTGTAAATATTTGAGAATGCACCAGATGAGCTGGTATATCTGTGCGTATCCATGCAGAGACATGATCCCCAGAAGGAAATTAGCCATATTAGCATAGCATGACATTGAGGTTAATCTCCCCCATTTCTGAGTAGGATTCGTTGGGTCTCAAAGCACATGTGGCTATATTGTTTCCAGCTCTGTAGTTATTTGGGGCACAACTACCTATGGTGAAATCCAGAAAAAGTAGTCAGGAGCTGCAAGAGGTACTGAAAAACCTCCAACCCCACTATCAGCTCTGCCAAAGCCGGGTGGGCAACTCCACTTAGAGAAAGGCTGAGTTGTGTACAACATCATTTATGGCTGAGGCTATTGGCTTCTCCTAAATGTCCTTGTTGCCTCTATTCCCTTATTTTTGGAGTCTTGATAGACTCCATTCCAATTCTTTTCTGCCTTCTTTCCCAGCCTAGTCCTTTTTCTTTCTTTCTCCTCTTCTTGCACAGGAATAGTGCAGTGGAAATCTCCACATCAAAACTGATTTTTTCCTACACTGCTGAGAATCCACCAGCCTCTCTGTTACTGCATTGAGGGATCTCTGGTGTAGCCTCATCCTTTGAGACCACCCAGTTCAGGTATGTTCCCTATAGCTAACCTGGCAGAAAGCCCTGCTCCCTGTCACACTTCCTCCATTGCCATGACACTATGGGAATGGCAGCAGCAGCAGAATTACCTGGCTGGTTTTCAGAGGAATGTGTCCCAGAGCAAAGTAAGGCAGTGGCCTCAACCACTCAGTATAATTAAACACAGCATCATTTTTGTGTAGCCTGTGCTGTGGCAACCACAACAGTTATTCTCATTCAGCTGGAAGGTTTAGAAGGCAGATGTGGTATTTCACAAAAGATCCTCCTAGCAGGCAGGGCCTTAAACTATTTCATTGAATGAAATACAGTCGTGGACCAGAGTGCAAGAGGAGGGAAAGGGGGTTGGAGAAAAACACACTACATAGAACCACTCTATATCTGGCTGTTGCTCAATAACAGCTCTTGAGGCAGCACCTGATATACTATTAGGGTGAGAAAGCCTTTTTATGTGTAATGCTTTGGCACCTTGATAGAATCTCTGTTTTTTCTCTCGTTCTTCCTTGAGTTCCCCAGAGAGGCAATATATTGTCTTCCTTCTAGTTAAAGGGAGAGGGGGCTAATTGCATTGACAGGTCACTCTGTTTCTGTTGAAGGTGAAAGCAAAGGGCTAGCTAATTCATGCATACAGACAGGAGGATATAGCGCTGTACTGTCAGCCGTTCCAGGTAGTATCATTAAGGTGGGGTGAGGCAGCTTGGCACACTGCATGTAGCACGTGCTGGATCAAACATCTGGGTCAGGGTAGCAGAAAGAGTAATGCTGAAGAAGAAAAGCCAGTCAGAAAGGAAGAGAAAAGCAGAATTAAAAACAAAGGGTCAGATTGTTTGGTTTCTATATATGACCCTAAATTCTTCTGGCACCATTAATGGGAAGAGAAATTGTGTGGTCACAATACTTTTGCATCCCAGCTATTCTTTACTCTAATACACCCGACATACAAGTCAGGTGGTAACATTGCCAAGGATAGAGTAGCAAGCACAGTCTGGGACATTCCAAAGGGACTGTGAAATCCCTTGCCACTCAGGATGAACTCTATATATTATGCTGGAGGTCCTGAGACAGACAGCCAGAACCCGAGTCATGATCTGCTGAAGGGAGCAGCAGAATTGGAGAGCCTAAAGCTGGAGCTTCTGCAATTCAGATTCAGACTTCTTCAGGGCTTAAGGTTTGGATACTTCTGCCAATGTATGCAAAGGAAATTTGGCAAACACCCTCAGCTAGTGCAGGAGAATATCACCTGAGTCTTAAATAGTGCTTTTCATCAAAAATGTCTGTGTCATTACTGATAGTTTTTATGTCTTGGGAAACAGAGATATGGAGAAGGAAAGTGAAATTGTCCAAAATTGCCCTTTAAAGTGGTGGTAAAACAAACAGGAAACCTTCTGCCTCACACTGTCAGACTGAGTTCGCTTGTCACACACAAGGGAATGAAACATAAGGCTGCTGTCTTCCTCTCAGTCCTTCTGAGATAAAGCAGAAAACTCTCTCTCAGGTTGTGGATACTAAAGTCTCCTGTGCCAGGATAGCAGATGACTGCGCTGTGTGGGTCCCATGCCCTATGAGGATCATTGTCCAGACACATGTCTCACTTTGCAACTGGTCTGAAGTATTCTTTCCTCACGTGGGATGGCAAATGGTGGGGAGGTAACTAGATTGATCTCCCTTGTAGGCCTTTCCCTGGGACTTGGTACACAGGTTCCAGATGGTACAAAGCCCCTGCTGCTTGGATCTGCACAAAAACCTGCGTCTTCCTCAACCTATTTCACAACAGATTTGGCTTGCTCTCAGTCAGTTGCTATTTGTACAAATTAAGCTGAGCTGCCAGGAACGTTTGCAAACAGGGAAAAGCAAAGTGGGATGCACAAAGCAAGTCAAAATAGGTCTCAAATCTGGCAAAAAGCCTTCAGGTGCTTATTACATTTGACTTACTCTAGCCCATGTATTACATACCCACACACTCATTCATCCAGCTTTCTCTTGCCTGCATGCCCACACACTCTCACCCTTCACAAATTCATTCACCTTCTCTTCTCCCCCACCCCCCACTTTTTCTCCCAAACACGGTCATTCCCACACACAGATCTACCTCAGACACACTCTTTATTCCCCACGTACAAGCACACACACATTTTTGAGTGCTGAGTGCTGTGTCTGTAGGTGGTATATATACATTCATGTAGCAGACGATGCTGTAACCTTATACCTATGCTGAGAAAAAGCCTTTGGGATTAGTGAGCTGAGAGCTCTGATTGCTCTCACTTTCATGTAAAATACTACTAATCCAGTTTATGGGGCTGGCCGTTTCTATCCTTCTCTGCCATCATTTTCCACAGAACCTCCCTTTCTGCTCGCCTTCCTCGTTCTCCCCTTGCCTGTTCCTCACTATGCTTTTCCTTTCCCTCGTTGCTGCCTAAGACCACAGTGTTTTAGAGAGCTTGGCTATCCCTGTATCTCTCCATGACCTAACACTGGTCCTGATTATCTCACCGAGAGAATGAGCAGGGATGAGCAATGAGCCTGCCATGCAGTGTGGGGCACAGGGCAGGAAATCCTGCGAGATGTGGTGAGATCAGAGGCAGAGATGGTAAGTGGTGGGGTGGATCATGCTGCCATCCGAGCAGCGCTGAGTCCGCCTGGCACTGAGCCTGCCTCTAATGGAATGTGACCCACCGCTGGGAATGAGCTCATCTGTAATCCACTTAATTGAGTTTTATGAGCAGGACTCTCACATCAGGGAGCCAGCCTGCCTTCTTCCTAGCACTCACCCTTCTTTGCTTGCTGCCTGGGGAAGAGAAGGGAAGTGGGAGGTGCATGCACTGCTCCACCAAGCTGTAGATCATATGGCTTCTGATTTTCTGCCTGTCCTGGGGAATGAGCAGGGACCTGAACAAACATGCTCTTCAAGACACCCACTGCCATGGTGTAATGTCTTTTGTTTCTGCTTCAGGATGCTCAGATTTCCATGTGACTATTGATCTTGCTTTCAGGACTGAAGAGCCTGAAGTTTTCCCAGCTTTTTGGTCTCTGTAGAGGTCCTGGGTACTCATAAGAAAAGCATTGGTGTGCCCTATAGATCTCAAATATGCATGAACCATCTTACCTGTGAGTCCAAATGGTATGGGGACAGAGTCATTCTGATCTCAGTCCTGCTTTCAGTGTGCAGTGATCTAAGCGGTGGAGCTGTCCGGATCCCATAACAGCCTTTGTTTACACTGTAATGTCTTGCCATCTTTAGCATTTGCATCATCATTTATTTGTACTGTGTGAGTTGGTCACATAAGAACCAGCAAACAGAGAAATCTGGCTGCTGTCTGCCAAGGGATTTGCAGGCTTGACTCTGTCTGGTGAAAGATGCCACCTTTTATCTTGGTGAAGTAGAACAAGGGGATCAAGAGAAAGTGAGGGAGGGAGTCTTCTCTCCAAGGGATCGTTAATCTCCTTGGAAAGGGCTCGTAGGGACCCTCTGGCATGCGAAATTTGGGATGTATTCCTTCCAGTGCTGGCATAAATGTCTATGTTTGAAATAAGTTCTGGGTGCAACTACCACTGCTTTCCTGTCACTTCTGCTCTACCTTGTAGGAGAAAACTTTGTCGTGGTTTCGGATCAAATGTGGCACATGCATCATGGAGCAGTAGCTCAGAAGTTCCACAAATCCATAACTTTAAGGAAAGGTCATGGTATATGGAAAGGGAAGTGTCCTTCCTGGCACATTAACACAAAGACTGTAACAGACCTGTTCTGGGAACAGCAGTGTCATCGCTGTGCATTGAATGATACTTCAGGTGTTTCTTAAAATCCCCAGACACCAGATTCATGGAAATACATGATAATAAAGAAATTGATTTTTGGAAATATATGCTTCTAGTCTTCACAACTACAGAAAAAAATTGAAAAATTTGACCAGAGAACATCTGAGGATTCAAAACCCAAAGAGGAAATAAAAAGAATCCATATTATACGGTTTGATAGTTTGGGGTTTGTTTGTTTGTTTGTTTGTTTGTGTTTGGTTTGGTTTTATGGTATGATTTTTGAGCCAATCTCACACAGAGGTGCAATGACTCTCTATTGACATCCCAATGCTGAAATGCTGTACTGACGGTTCAGGATGGTTCATTGCAACAATGCTACGGATGAAGCGCTCGTTTTCTTCCCTTCTGCTTTCTGAAATTTAGGACTCTATTATAAAATCATAGAATCATACAATAGTTTAGGTTGGAAAAGACCTTTAAAAGTCATTTAATCCAACCTCCTGCAATGAGCAGCGACATCTTCAGCTAGATCAGGATACTCAGAGCCCAGTTCAACTTGGCCTGGAATGTTTCTAGGAATGAGGCATCTACCACATCTCTGGGCAACCTGTTCCAGTATTTCACCACCCTCACTGTAAAAAATTCCTTCACTGTGTCTAGTCTATGCACTTATAGTTTGCAACCATTACCCATTGTCCTAGTGCAACAGGGTAAAGAGTACTACCCCCCTGGATGTGATTACCCAACCAATTCCTCATCAGCTGTTGTTTTTTAAGAGGAAGTTGTTTTGTTTTATAGTCACCTAGAACACTAATCCAGCTGCATCAGCAGTTCTAGGGCTTTTTTCCAGAATTTTGCAAAACAAGCCTTCCAGGACCCAAAGGTTCTTTTATGACCCAGCATCTCACTTTCAT
This sequence comes from Pseudotriccus pelzelni, assembly GCA_035584735.1. NCBI lineage: Eukaryota > Metazoa > Chordata > Aves > Passeriformes > Tyrannidae > Pseudotriccus > Pseudotriccus pelzelni. The sequence continues at coordinate 22,341,039 of JAWMRA010000001.1, forward strand.
ATTTCCCCCCGTCCCAACTCCATGTACACATATGTGCGAGGAAGGGTTTTACTCACACACAATGACTCTACTACTCCACTACTACCAATATAACAGATAAATTTGTTGGAAATCACGGACAGACTGGTATTCAGTTGGACAAACTGAGACAGAGACTGTCTTGGAGGGAATGAAGATACTTTTTTGTACCATTTTACTTTTAAATCTGCAAACAGTCATCCCAACATTATGTGAAGTCCCCAAATGGCCATGCAATCTGGATAGAAGTAACACTGTTCCAGTGAATCCAATGCTGGAAATATCTTCTCCCAACTTGAATACATCCTTCTGCCATGTCCTTTCACTGTGAAGATCCTGACATCGTATTTGATTCTATTTTATCCCTTGAGCAATACTTAGCTTCAAAAATGGCAGGAGACCCTTGGTATTGCCTCCGGCTCTCTCTGTTTGTAGAAACTGCACAAAACATATGGTACATGGAGAAAGGAAGAGCTGTTAAAAGGATGAAAGCTGTTTCAGTAAATTTCGATGTTAGGAGCCAGTGGAGTATCTGTCATCGATGAAAGCAAAATATTTTAGGATATTTGTACTTTACGGCACAAACGGTTTTCAGAGAAGTTTGGTAAAAATAATTTTTTTTGAGAAATACACTATCCAGGAAATTTCTTCTGTCATGTCTTGGAGCAGTAGAAATCTCAAAGTTTCTGTAAAGATCTGCACAATGTTTCACTCCACTGCTGCTTCAATCCCAAAGAGAAGCTTGTGTGTGTCGTTTCCTCCCTGTATGTAGCAGATGGCCTAAGAAAAGACATCGACCCTCTCTACAGCATTCAGGCAATAGTGGGGGATATATTGTTTATCTAGGACAGAGGCAATCTTGAAGTAGCCAAGATCAAAATAATTGCTGCTCTTTCTCCCTCCTTCCCCCACTAAATATCCTTCCATGGCAATTGCCCAGATTTGCTGGTGAGGCTGAGCTAGAGGCAGGAGACAGAGTGCTAACAGGGGCTGTGCTGTGCTGTAGAGGTCCATACCTCATCAGCTGTGGAAGGTCACGCGTTTCTCCACTCTCAGTAATAAATACACAGCTTGGCTCTCCAGCCTAGCCCTCCCCCACTGAGCTTTTCACATACATCTATAAAACACCCACTCACATGTATGCCTATAAACAAGCAAACAAATCATGCCACCTAAAAAACTAATTGAACAATTCCTCCTACAGCCTGGGAAGGAAAAGAAGAAAAAAGGATGTTGGTTTTTTCTATTTCTGAAACATTGAAGAGCTACTCAACTACTATTGTGACAGAAAGGTAGATAACTAGGTTGATTACACAGTAAGAAAAGTAGAGGAAACTGAAAGAGAGAGAGAGAAGGAAGAAGCTTTGTCTTGTGTCTCTGTCAGCTTGATTAGTGGCTTTCTCCTGAATCCTCAATGGAGTGGCCTCTGTGGGTCAATCTCATTAGAGATAAAAATGGAAGAGCTGCAGGAGTCCACACTGAGCTTTACCTAGAAAGTTTGACAGCAGGGCCACTGTTCAGGCTTGGAGGAACAGCAGCAAGATCAGGGGGCCACTGAGGTGGAGATGCCTGTGACAATGGCACCACTAACCAAGCGACCTGTGGAAAACCATTTGTTCAGCAGGACACCAAAACACAGGTTTGTTCCTAATGACAAACCAGTGGCCAAGACACAATGACAAGTAGATGTTGAGCAGATAATTTTCCAAATAAGCTGACTAACCCACAGGTGACATATCCCTACAGGTCCTCAAAGAGTTACTGAAGTCTGTCGAAGGTTATTCTAAGAAATAAATCTGTTCACAATCAGCAAGTAAGGTTTTAAGGTCAGCAGCCCTCATGGGGCTGTGTGAGGCCTACAGAATTTTCTCAAGCAGGAAAGGCATCTAATAGTATTCAAAATGATCAGGATCCCTAGTGTCAGAGTATTTAATGTCAGGACAAAGTTGTCAGGAAGGAGGAAAAAAAGTCTGTGGTTTCTGAGGGCAGCTGAACTAGTCTCCCAGCCTGTTTTCTAGGGAATATCATAGCAGATGACCAGGTGTCTATTAGAAATAGCAGAAAAGGGGTCAGGAAACCCATGTGCTGCAATAGGCTTTCAGTTGCTACATGCTCTGGGTTTCTCACTGCAGAAAGGGGCTTGGTGATGGTTTTCTGTCTCAGGGTTAGAGTGAGATTGGGTCCTGCTTGTGAAATGCTCTTTTAACCTTTAGTGCAACACAGTGTGGCAGTGCTATGAACAGCCTCCCAGATGAAATTGTGGACACTTGGCATCTGTTCCAAGGGGCAAAAGGGGGAGGTGGACATGAGGGTATGTGGTGTGCGTGAGAAGTTTGCAGTGTATCTTCTCCCACTCTATCAATTCTGTGGGGAGAAAGAGGCTGACATTAACACTCACTGTATGGATTTTGCAAGGCTTGTGGTGATATGTTCTTCCTGCAGTAGATTAGAGTCAATTTCTATATTGTCAAAAGTGGTTAGAAGTAGTCTATTTTGCCATGTGCTCTGCTTTAGCTATTTTTGTGGTTGTGGAAGGCAAGGTCAAGGAAACCACTGCTTCAGACTTCCAATGGGATTATAGTCTAACAAGGCCAAAATATTGCTGGGCCTGGGAGTTTCCTGCAACCTCTTCAGTGCTGCTGACAATGCACCTGTGCTATCTATAATGTCATAGCCAGGGTTACCATATTTCCACCCTCAAACCCTCAGAGATGCTCCTAAAATGGGATCTAGTGTCTATTCTAGTCTTTGCCTACATACCTCTACACTGTGATCCCAGCTGGTCCTGGCTCAGCAGTCTTTCTGTCGGGAGCTGTGTGGCCCTTGGCTGATACAGGCAGGCAGACAGTGTTCTCAAAGCAAGGTGTCCTTAATCAGAGCAGTGTCATAGGCCATAAAAGGAAAAGCTTTCTTTCACTCCCTTCTGGTAGTAGGACAGCTGCTTTTCCTTTTCCGGTCCCTCAGTGGATCAATTTTTTGTGCGTTTGCACTCCACAAAGGTATTTACTTTCCCGTGTGCCCAAGGAGGTGCTCTTAAAGCCATACTAATGCTTTGACCCAAATTTTTAGGCAAAATTACCCTTGTGACGTAGAAGTAGCATTTTTCCAGGGATTATAACAAGTTACTTGACTCTAGCTGTGTTTAGTCAAGAGTGCTTATTTAGAGCGAAGACAATACCTCTGAAGCTGGTTTACTGGTATTTAAAAAAAAACAAACCCAACACAACCTTTTCCTCTTCAGCTTTTCTTTAAAACCTCCTCTAAGGAGGTAGTAAAACTCCTTGTAGCACAGCATGGCCCAGCAGAAACGTTCCCCTTTTAACTACTCTTTGATATCACTGATCAGCTTTGGATCCTTCACTGCATTTTCATGCCAATATTTGTTTCTGTTATGAGGTAACTTGGAGAAATCAAGCAAGGATATGAAACTTACTTTTGAAGAGGTTCCCTCAAAATTATCAGCCAGTTACTCTGGTTCTGAATCAACAGCATGTAAGAGAAGTGCTCTGTGTTGCATCCTCTAATTCTCACTGTTAGCACTCTCCATTGTGCAAAGAAGCTTGCAGAGGCAGACATTCATTTAATATTCCCATTAGAACAATCCTGCTAATACAAGTGATTTAAGCACAGACTTTTGTTGTAGAAATAATAGCTTAAGTGGAGGTGGAACCTCCTCTATACATCTTTCTTTTTTTCTTTAGAAATTTCAGGGCCTGCTGCATATTATATGTCACAGGAAATATCAGTGTAACTGCATATTGTAATTTGCTTGCAGCACGTGTTGTGGAACGTATCATTGAAGTGTTTGACAATGATAGCAATACAGAAGTAATCTTTTTTGTGATCTAGCAGACATTTTTTTTATCAAGCTGTTTAAGTCTTTTACTATTTGTTGGTGGTGTAATATCATAACAAGAAGCACTGTGTAACTAATGCTGCATCTGAAGTGAAAACATTCTTATAATGTCTTCTCCCTTGTAAAGCAAAGTCTTGCCAGAAAAGGCCTCTTTACCTAAGAGACAGGCATTTGCGTGATCAAGGACTTCCCTCTACATCCTCCCATCTCTGCAATCATTTGTGTGGTTGTGAATGATGAAGTCTACAAATGAAAATGTCAGGCAGAAAGTGTTTATGCAATTTTGAAAATAATGTAGATACTATAGTTGAATCTCAGAGAGATAAGATTACACTGGATGTGTCTGTTTGTGTTGTCTGTGTGTATGAAAGAAAGAGTTAGCAAGAGATTACATTGTGTTAGAAGAAAAGGAATGACAGTGTGTATTAGAGAGAGATAAAATTGTGTTTTCAGGGCCTCTGCGTTAGAAAGATTTCATTGTGCAGGTGTGTGTGTAGCTGTCCTTATGCTAAAGGGAAGGTTTGTTTGTGTGTGTTTAGAGGGCAAGATGACAGAGAATATGCATTGTAGGCATGCGGTGTGTTATAGTATGTATGTATGTGTATGTATGCATATAAACAAAAGAGCCTATACTGTGCATATTAAATATAGGAAAGTAATTCTGTGTGTCCTCTTAGAGATAGAGTCACACTGTATGTCTGTTCCGAAAAACTGTGAAAATAACACAGCATATATGTTTTATGTATGTCTGTATGTATTTTAGATAATTTGTAAACGCCGTTTTGGTTTTGTTTACAAAATAAGCCACTGTCAGTGTTTTAGAAACATTTTCCTGAAATTTTGGAATTTCCTAGAGTATTTTATACTTTTTAACTCAAAGCATGTTTAAAAATTCTTATTCAAATATATGTTGAAGAGGGAAAGCTATATATAGGGAAATATGAATTATAAAATTCCTCCTGAAAAAGAGTCAGATGGAATAAGTGTTCAGTTCATTGATGAACAGCACTTTGAGCAAACAAAAAAAATCAAAAATTATCAGAACTTGTATTTTGCCCAAAGCAGATTCTAAACACACTTGCTGGGTATTTCATGATAAATTCATTCAAATCAGTAAGATACCAAAAAACATATTTTCTTCCAGGTAGCATGAACATGTCCTGTGCTGATTCAGAAGCTGGAAGTTGTGATATATGCATTTTTAAAAAGAATGCATTATATCTTCTTTCACAAGTAATTTGTGAATCTAAACTGCCTTCTAAGAGCACTGTATTTATCTATGTAGAGAAAAGGTAAGATTTTGGATATGCTAGAGAAAAAGTATGACTGAGGCATACGATTGACCATTCAAATATTCCTTTTTACATGTTGAAGACAGAAAATAAACTTCTACTGTCTTCTTCTTGACTTGGACTCCCCCTGCACCTGGACAGCAATGCCTCTGCTTCCCTATATCTTACCCAAAGTTACTTCTCAGCACTGACACCCACTGTCTTTACAGCTCTACTCAGGGGCAATGGCCCCTTCAGATGTGCCCACACTGTGTTCTGCTGTTGTGGACGAGGCCTGAGTCTGCCAGGCAGTGTGGCACTGAGACACAATTCAGAGGCCACTTCCTATGGCCTGCAGCTTAGTCATTTTAGTGACTGTGACCTTACTCAGGAACAAAGTTGAAGTGAACCACTGATAACTGCTTAAAATCTGATCTTGGCTTCATCATTTAGGTTCCTTGTGTTCCTGTGGTTTTATATTGCTGCATACATGTAGAAAGTGGTCTCCCTCTCCTCTCCTGCTTATAATCCCTGAGGTGACTGGATACTCCAAGCTACTTCATACAATAAGCAGGGGAGAACTGGATGGTCAGGACTTTCTTCTGTTAATTTGAACACAGCAGCTGCTCGTAGGCTGGTGTTCTCTACAATTGTGATTCATATGCCCATCACTTCCATGTCATGGCAACTTTAGGAAAAACTGTTGGACTGCCAGGACTGTCACTGCAAGGGTTTTTAGAGAAGCACTTGGTATCTTCCTTCACACCTGCTTCTAGCAAAGGGAAGAAAATCTGCCTCAAAGTGGGTAGAGACTTCTGAGGCCTGCAAAGACATGTGCAAGGAGCGGGAAGAAGTTGGTAGAGGGCACAAAGCGATATTCATGTTTGGTCAGCAATGGTTCTTGTCTACCTGGGGTGAAGTCCAAACCTTAGAGCCTTTTACTATCAACAGCCATAAATCCATGTGTGTTCAGTGTTAACTGGGATTTCTCCTTGTCATTCTGTGGACCCTCATTGCAATTCAGTAATAGTTAACTTCTAGTAAGTTTCCCTTCTTGGTCTAGAGCAATCTCACTTCTGGCTGCAAGCTTCGTGACAGGCTTGAGGCATGAAGAAGGGTGAGACTCTGTGAATACTGAAGAGAAGAAAGTGAAGACAGAGCTCTTTCATCCGTTTCAGCACTCGCCCAAATGCAAGTCATACTGATAGTCATTCAGGATAGCCATTGAACAACTGCTCCACTTTATGCTGTCAGATGATGAAACTTTCCCTATCTCTCACACTCAAGTAAGATGATATGCAAACATCTACTCAAATAGTTAATCTCCTCTGTGCTCATTCCCTAGGATAGCCAGGGGGTCTAATTCAGGACCGTGCTGGTTTCAGTGGTCGTGCAATGTGTCTCTGCTATTCTTGTACAACACCTGTACATCTTCTCTTGGTGTACAGGTCACCTGTACGGTAACAGGTCTCTGCGCATTAACACCCAACACACGCTCCACTTTGTACTCTCATACACTTTGTAGCAGGTGCATTTGCTGGTTCTTTTGAGCACTCTTGTGTTTATGTGCACTGCCAGGCTTGCCACCTCTCAGCACCTTCTTGTGATTTTTCTTACATTTGCTACTCTTCTGCAAAGCCACAGCTCCTAGAGTCAAGTGGTTGCATGAAAATTCTGGCTGTCTTTTAAAAAGAGATGCAGATTCGTAGCTTTTCTGGTTCTGGAGAAAGCTTGTAGATGTAGTGCTATAATGGATTAAAAGAAACAACATTAGAACACATACTCTTTCTTGTTTAAGTGTTTGTTTTCTAAGTCAATTTATTCATTTTTTGGAGGGTGCACAGCTCTGGTTTTTAATTACTCAATGTGGATTTAGGTAGACAATTGTATGCACAGGTACCTTTTCCTCTGCGTATATAAAAATAAGCATGCATTTTGGTGTGGATATACATGTGTACTCCCACACCTGCCAACTGCACATACTCCTTTCTCACAGAAGCCTTCTCTCCCATTCTGCCTTTCTTCCACACAATTCCCTTTCTGCAACTTCTGTCCACCACCTTTCTCTGAGTTATGGAATCTCCACTGTTGATTGTACTGAGTAACCTTCTCCCCCATGCTCCCTCCCCCCTCTCCTTCACTCCAGGAAAGCTCTTTCTGATTTTTTTTTCACTGATGTCTGGCATTTGTACCTCTGTAGACAGAGAATGGCAGGAAGACAGTGACGTGAGCAGACAGAATAACTGGGGAATAAAAAGGAGTTGGTTGAGAATCTGTAATTAGAAGCCCAATTTCCATTTCCTTCTAAAGCACTTTAGAATCCCTTTCAGGGATTTCTTGACTGTCTCAAAATTGAATGTCATTGAGATTTTCTCTCTTTTTTATTTTTTTTTAATTTTTTTTATTTTATTTTGCATCCTCTTGTTTCCTTGGCAACAAGTTGGTGATGCAGGAGCTAGAAATGTGCTGTGTCTCCGTGGAGATGTTGGCGTGGGTGTGCCATGGTGACATCCACGATGGACGCACAGCTCTACCAATCCTACCCCACCCCCCTGCAATAAGCACAATAGGTCCAACCTCAGAGGTGATGCTTTTATTTTTAGCTTCATAGGTGTTAATCTGCTCTCTTTTCATGATGATGAGTCCAGACATCTCATTAGTTACATCAGCACAAACTGACTGACTTCAGGAGGGATTTTAGGAACAAATCTTTAGTTTTGTATTTGGGAACTTCTTAACTCAGAAGAAATTACACTTCTACCTTGGATTGCACCCATTGGAATTACTTGATTCTTTCCCATTTTCTTAGAGAAGAAAGAGTTACAGTCATTAATGAATAGCACTTTGAATCAGAGCTCCCGTGTTTCATTTTGTTCTAAATGAAGTTGTTTCTCTCTTTCGTACCTCAAGGGTTGCTCATTTGGAATGCAAAGAAGCTGCTGTCACTCTTGGCCTGGGGCATGGGAGATTAAATTTTATTGAGATGTTTAGCTAGGAGGTTCCAAGGCAACATACTTGTATATTCCCATAAGACAAAACTGTCTCCTCCAAAGAGTCCATTGCTCAGATTGCTTAGCCCTTCTCTGGGTCTGCCCAACAGCACACAGGCCACCTATAAAACTGTTCATAAAATAATAGTATGTAAGTTTGGAAGACATCTGAGACTTCCTCTTGTCCAGCACACAATATCTTTACAATATTTTATTACTGCGTATACAGCATGTTCAACCTGTTTAATCTGTATTTTGCATTCATCAGTGTTCTGGCTGCAAGCCAGGACCCAAACTCTCCTTTGACATAACTCTTGATACATAGAATAGCAGAGTAAGGACTTCCATCAAATATATGGAGGTTCTGCTGTTTTTTGTTTTGTTTTGTTTTCTAGGAGTCACTATGACATCACACAGAGACTGTGATGTCAACCAGAAACCCTCTGGGTAAGCTTTTGAGAGGTTGCTATGGAATTTCTTACTGCCAAATGACTGTAACTTCATCCCAATGGGATTTGCAATAGGGCTCATCCATGCAGCAATAAAGCCAAGTATCAAATTCTTCTTGCCAGAAAGACCAATTAAAGGATTAAATGTGAAAAGCTGAAACCCATAACATCCATGATGACAGGGTTTTCTTTTCCTTTTTAGACTGTAATCATCCTTTCTGCGTGTTGTTCTGGGGTCAGCATCCTTGGGGATACATTGGTACAGCGATTGATGGAAAGAAGCTGGAGAGGGAAACAAAAGTGAACCCAGCCAAGGCAAGATAAGCTTCTCTTCCAGCCATGCTGGCAGATTTCCTTTGCCTTCTTTCCTACGCTTCTTAAGTGATTCAAGCACAGACTGAGTTTATTCAGCTTCCAAAATGGCAAGGTGCTTGTTCAAAAGGTGTTTTATTGTGTGAAGCCAGAGGAAGCATGAGGAACAATCAGGCACCAGAGGCACATTAAAAAGATGTGTCACTGACACAGTATGTCAATGAGAAGTGAATCCAGATTCTGTTTTTAAGGACATTATGTTCCAAGGCACACACATAAATCTGACTAAAATGCCTTGCTTGTTGGATCTGAATTTAGAGTTTACTCCTGGCTACCACTGAAATCCAGGTCAGATTTTTCTTTTTATTTGCACTTGTGTTAACAGATGAAAGGAGCTGACACATCAGTCTAGCGCCAGCATTGTATCTAATGTTGTCTAAAGGAGCTCTCCTGCCTCAAGGAACTAGCAGCCCATAGGTGTGATCTCATAAGATGCAGAACACCATACAAGAGAAGCTTCCACTAACTTTGATGGGGAAAAAGGCTGCATGTTTGGCTGCATGTTTGCTGCGAATGGAAGTGACACAGCTACACAGCAGTGCCTGCAGCCTAAAACCTGTTGTGTGATGAATTCCACAGTAAAGGTAGGAAGTTGGAAGACTTGGTAGGGGGGTTGTGTGTAAAGCATGTGACTAAAACTAAATAGAGAGGAAGCTGAGCTCAAAAACATAGGCAAAACTGTTCTATGGGACTTTTTAAATTTTTAATTTTTTTTTTTCCCCTAAATGGATTAAGGGAAAGTATCTGCTCTCTGCAGAAAATTTTAATTAAAACATTGCTGTGTACATGTCTCCAGCCCAATAACTATTACTGATTTTGCAGGAAGAATCAAAATTTTCCCTAAAGAGAAAACCCTCTTCTTCCTCCCCCTCTCCCGACTCTGGAGCTGCGGGAATAAACGCTACACTTAAAGGGAGCACCGCAAGGGATATCCTGCCAACTCAGATTCTTCTCCATTTTGAGTAGTTACAGGGAAATCCCAGAGCAGTTTTACTAATACCAAGCAGCAATAGATTTTCTCATGTGATTTGAAAAGAGAGTAGAGCATGAAATAAAGTTCAGTCCAGACTCTTCTGGCACCTTCTTCTGTTGCACTTGTTAGCACCCCTTAGTCCTAGGTGCTGTGTGCACAGAACACATGGGAGACCTCATCCTGTCTCTTGCCTCCAGGAGATCAGACAAGCATGCACCAAGTATGTGATTGCTTTTCATTTCCCTTCCCCTTCTTTCCCTGACTGAGATTCAGGAGGTTCTTCAATACGACAAGTTCCTGTCAGCTGTCAGGGCAGTAAAAAAACCCTTTATCTTGTCTCTACAGCCCTGAATGACGGGGCTGGCAATAGGTGCACTGCAACCAGGCAGCCACTCCTGCCATATGCTCTTTCAACCTCACTGCGTGCTAACACAGCAATCTGTAGCCTGGCAGATTTGCTGTTTTTTCTTGCAGGGAGGTAACCCTGGTTGCTATCTCTTTCTATTTCAGTATCTTGTTATGCTGGATTACAACCTTATTTCTTTTACCTTCTTCCTCCAGCATTGGGTGAGAGTCAGAGCCAGGCTACCAGTCCAATGCTAGAGAATGAAAATCCCACTAATTCTTTTAAACTAGAATTGGCTGAAAAATGGCCTTGGGGCACACATCATAAATTGAGTTAAAGCCATGCATCATGCAGTTGGAGGGAAAAAACCCTATCTTCCTTTAGGGAGAGAGGACATTACGTATTCACACTTCAAGCTTGCCAACTAATCCTTCTTATTTCACAAGGCTAATTTCAAAATAACATTTATATGGCATGGTTTGCTGGGGAGGGCACTGATGAATCAGTTAGCTGCCCTTTTTAATAAGAACAACTGCTTCCTAGACTGCTCTTTTCTACTGCCTTGTCTGCCAATCATCTCTGTGCCACATGCTCCTTATTCAAAGGGCACCTGTTGAATAACCATGAAGCAAAGTTACTGAGCAGGGGCAATAAATAAGTGAAGCAGAAATATATAGTACAGTTTAAGCCACTGTATTTCTCTGGCCTTGCTATGGGGACATGGGGATTCTGCTGAATGACTGTGAAGATGCCTGAATGAGGAATGATAAGACTGTAATTTACTTTCATGGCTGTGCGACTGCTTCCTGCTGAGTAGGAAAGCCTGGAAGAGTGTTGTTAGTCCTAACACTGCTGTAGCTCAAAGCAGTTCTTTGGCACCACAGGCATCACACACATCATTGGCTAAACGAGCCCTACACTACAGCATTTGGTTAAATATTGCTGCCCAACAACAGTTGGGAAGTCCAGAAATTGCAGAAGGAATATGTTTGCAGCCAGCTGCTGTAGGAGTAGCTTCTGAGTGGTCTGAAATGTTGCATTCATTGATTTGGAAACATCTCCCTGGAGCAAGTTATGTTAAAAGTGCACTACATTAACAAAGAAAACTGCCCAATATATTGGTGATTCTGCGGACTCAGACTGTCAGTCTATCCTATTCCCTGTCCATGAGGAGACTTCAACTCACTATCTCATCCCACCCATATTTGAAAATGAGGCAATAGTCACAAAGAGACTTCAATCTCCACACCATCTCTGGGTAGAAGGCATAGAAATATTCAATTTAGTGATGGAGGGTCAGGGAAACTCAACTATTACTCAGTCTGTTTGGTAGCTTGAGAATGACCATCCTTGGGCAGACCAACGGTCCATCTAGTCCCCTCTCTTTATTCAGGACCCAAAATTAGGGACAGAGAGAAGCAATAAAAAAACCAGCAAAGGCAATCTTCCAGCCTCTAACAGTTTGCAGCTCTGATACCTTCTGAAGTAGAAAATGTCTGACAAATGAACTTAAAAACTTAATTCTGAAAGAGCTGTGGCAAGCTCTGTTTCTTCCTCTATGACCAGGCAAAAAGCTGTTAGGGGCTACAGAAGTCAAATGAGGTGACCATATATGTTCAAGGACATGGCTATGTCAGTTTATGGTATAGAGTGTAGTAAAGAGGAAATTTTAAGAACATGGGTTAGATTTGGGGTACTGTTTACCACAGGAACATGTAATAGGAGTTTTTCCGCATAAGACTTCAGAAGGATCAGATTTGAGACATTTCAAAAAGCGTCTTCATCACATACAGTAATATTAATTACCTTAAGTATGGATATGTTTGTCAGTGACTAATAAAAAAAGATGAACTATGATGTATTTCAAAGAGACTTAAATAAAGATGGGTGAGGGGTTTTTCTTTCTTCTTTAGGAATGTGGTAACTGAGAAACTGAAGTAAATTTATCAAGGTCCCAAAGGATGTCAGGAGCAGTAAATATATCACTGCAGTGAAAAGCGGATATGGAACAATTTGAAATTAAAAAAGAAATGAGTGATTGCTTTCTAAACGCTGAAGCAAATGTATATAGCTTTTAAATAATATGAAATCTGGGCTTAATCTTAGAAAAAAATAGATAATGCTGTTGCCAGGGCATAAGTGTATATACATTGAGGAAAGGTTGTTTGTTGCTCAGCTTTACGTAAGAGTAATTGAACACCAGGATCAGAAGAAAGCAGCAGTCTGTTGGGTCCTTGATGGGGGCGATGGAGGAGGGAAGAAAATGTGCTCAAAGTCAAGGATAGTAAAAGTGAATCAGGTTCATTAGGATGTTACAAAGAAATTTGAAAAGCTGAAAGCAAGTGGCTCTGCATCTAAATTTGAAAACCATTTGCAAACTAATGTTTATCAAGGCATCTTTTGGACAGTCTGAGAACTCCTGGCTTTGATCCTTCTATGGATTTAACTCCTAGGAAGATGGAATAAGGACCTTAGAAAGACAGAATTCCCAGCAGATCAAATCACTTACCAGTGAATCAAAACAAACAGAACAAAAAATCCAAACCAAAGCAAACAAAAAACCCACAATAAAACTAATTAGAATGCTTGGATAGATTTTACAGAAACACATGACTGCACTTGATATAATGAAAGAATTTTAAATCTTCAGTAAAGTTATTCAGCTGGGCCAATTTTGCTTCTGTGGGTCAAAAATCAAAGTGTGACTACCAAGTAGAATTTCTGTCCACTTAATAACATTGCAGGAGAGGGCAGAAAGGTTTACCATCTCGTATGCTCTTTAATAATGTCTTTGTAGGAACTGTTGTGAAATTTCTAGTATTAGGTCAAATGACATGTCCAGAACAAACAACTTTGATATGTAGATTACCTCACTGCTCCAGGAAAGACAGAAAGTGTTGTGCAATAGAATGTTGGAGGAAGTGACAGTAAGATAGGATTGAAGATCAGTTTTAAGACAATGAAGGTAAAACAAGTATTTCCTAAATTTTTTCTGTGCAGAGAAATAGGCCTTTACTCTAATGTTGAGCATAACTTAATTTTTCAAACTACAAACCCATCCTTTAATTTTTCTGTAATGTGACACCAGTGTATTTACACAGAAGGGACTTGTGGCTGTCCTGGGAAATAATGAGACAAATTTTGAGCCAGTGAGGTTGGACTGTGTGTGAAGAAGGTCTCGCCTGCAGGAGTTTGACAAGGTGATATAAAGGGAGATGCAGCAAAGTCCCATTTTCCATGGGCACAGTGCGATCAAAATTAAGTCAGACATGGTAGCTCAGCATCCCTTGAGCGCCCATTTTGACTTCTTGGATGACTAAACATACAAAGGAAGCAGTATTTGCCAAAGATCTAAGAATTAATAACCTTTTCTGGCTTCCAAGCAACAATACTAAATGGGCTCTGTGTTTTAGCAACTTTCCTCTCCCTGTTGGGCTCAGTTTTAGCCTATGAATTCCCAGTAGTTGCAGGAAATGCTGGAAGACCTCGAGGGTGTCACAGTGCCTCAAGCCATGGCTTGGTAACTACTGAGCATAATGCAAGAATGAAAATGACCGTGCTGCTCTGGATTCCATGTTAATGGTAACAGCTAAGCAGGGGAGGGCCTGGCCTGTGTCATGTCTAGCATGGAGATTATCTGACAGTGTCAGGTTGTTACCTCTTTGTGCTTGGTGTTGCCAGAGGACTCAGTGTTTTATTTTCTTGGATTTTTTTATCTTTTTAGCTTTTAGACTTGAGAAGGAAGTTTTGGGCAGAATTCAGGACTATTCTTGAACAGAATCATAGAATCATAGAGTGGTTTGGGTTGGAAAGGACCTTAAAGATCATCTTATTCTAAGTCCCCAGCCATGGGCAGGGACACCTTCTATTAGACTAGGTTGCTCAAAGCCCCATCCAACCTGGCCTTGAATGCTTCCAGGAGCGGGGCATCCATCACTTGTTTGAGCAACCTGTTCCAGTGCCTCACCACCCTCAGTATGAAGAATTTCATCCTAGTATCCAATCCAAACCTACTCTCTTTCAGTTTGAAGCCATTCCCCCTTGTCCTGTCACTACCATGCCCTTGTAAATAGTCTCCATTTTTCTTGTAGGCTCCCTTCAGGTACTGGAAGGCCACAATTAGGTCAGCCTGAAGCCTTCTCTTCTCCAGGCTGAACAATCTCTGTTCTTTCAGCCTTTCCTCATGGGATAGGTGCTCCATCCCTCCAGCCATCTTGGTGGCCCTCCTCTGGACTGACAGGTCAGTGTAGTTCCTGTGCTGAGGATCTCAGAGCTGGATGCAGTACCCCAGGGGGGAGCTCATGAGAATGGAGAAGGCGGCAAAATCACCTCTCTCAGTCAGCTGGCCACACTGCTTTTGATGCAGACCAGGCAATACCAGTCTTATTTTTTAACTATGACTAACTTTGAGAAAGCTGGACATATATAATTTGCTTTTCTATCTTTAAGAACTTAGACTTATGTTCATTTTAGAAACCTGAGGAAGTAACATGCAAAAAACTATGCTGAGAAAACACAGATCCCTCACTTGAAAAGAACTCTAAAATGAGGAAGCTCAGAATTACAGTTCCTGAAGCAAATGAAATTGTATTCTCTTGTATCTATTCTTAACAATAGAACCTTTCAATATATGATGATATGATACAGATAAGATTGTCAAACTCTCTATCATTTACTGCAGAACATTGTTCATATTTGAGCTTAGCTTTCATAACAAACAGAGAATGAACTTCTTTTCCTCCTCTCTGGCTGAATAAATTAGAGTAACAAGGAAGAATTACCCTTCTCATTTTATAGCAGAAGATATTAAAATAAATTTTAACTTGACCTGGCTGAGATGAACACACATGAGAAGATCATTAAGATCAGCACACTTGTCTTCTCTGATGTAGGAAGTAAATGAACGCCTTTTTCCTCCTTTCTCCCTCGAGCTGAAGGAGACCTTTCCACCTCCATGGTGCAGCATGTCTGCTGTGCCATTACCAGGATATGCATAAAGCTCCCCGTGCGCTTGACTGTGGGTCCTCATCACCTCCCTTGCTGCTTCCCGCTACTTTCCTCAAGCTGAGGAACTCTCTCTGGCCTCTACTTGTGTCAGGTTATGCCTCATCTACTGGGCAGAGGAGACTGGTAGATGTAGGCAACTACACCAGGAGGATGGGACAAGCTGGGTGAATTGTTCATGCAGGTTGTAGGGCAAAGAAAGGGGTGCAGCAGACAGGAAAAAAGACTGGCTTCTCTAGCATGT
>JAWMRA010000001.1:22356661-22427281 GCA_035584735.1 Pseudotriccus pelzelni
AAAAAAGACTGGCTTCTCTAGCATGTCAGAGTGCTAGGTGTGCATGGTATGTGGCACTTTGTCTTATAAAGCAGTTCTGTCAGGTCGGAAGGAGAGCTGTGTAACAGCCTGGAGAGATTAGGCTGCCCCTCTCCAGAAAGTTTCTCTTTTTCTTTGCCACCAGAATTGTTTGGGAAGGAGGTAATCTCTGAGATTTACACAGAAAATTTACCCTTATGCTTGGAGTAACTTCTAAACCTCCAGAAAAACAGAGTGCGGAAACACAGCCCTGTATCCTGTAGAGCTGAGCTAAAATAGGGCTTTTTGCTGTAATGCAGTCTCCATGCACGGGACAGCAGATTTGGATTCCTGCCTGCACAGTCCTGGACTCTTAATAAAATTCCATCTGTGTTTCCTGCCCTCTGGGGTGAATTCCTTTGGCTAACAGCGGAGTCTTGGAAAAGAAATAATAGTATAATAATAGGGCACTATTAAGAAGTTTGGGCATGGTGTGGCTCTGACAATGCAGAACTCTTGTAATGCACACACACAAAACACAGCTCTGAAGCTGCTGGATGATAATCTATCTGAATCTTAACTATGAATTTCCATTTTCCACTACTGATGGTTTTATGGGCCAAATGGAGCGATTTTTAGCATTAAAGAGTGTTGCAGTCCCAAACTGCAATTCACATAGGTTTGATACTGGACTGGATCAAAATCACTATGGATCTGTCTCCCACTTCTAGCAAATTTCTAATTAAAAGAAACTAACAAAATTTCGCCTATGGTGAGACTGGAATACAGACCCATTGTTTGCAAAAGCCCTGTGCTCTGCATTCTGGAGTGGGGAGCTCTTCTACTTTAATCAGATGCAATGAGTTGTGTGTTAAGGATCCCACTGCAAGGGAACAACCTCTGCATATGTTCTGTCTGCCTGACAGACTGCAGGATATGGACTTTCCTCTTTCCTCTCGGGGGATATCTTGTGGCTAATCTAAATGAAGCCGAGGCAAGAACAGTGGGTTTTTTGAACCTTGAAGGCAAGTGGATGTTTCCAGTTTTCCTGCCCATTTAATCCAGGTAGGTCTTTGCTGTTCCAACTCCCCAGGTACAGCTCTGGATAAGTGAAAAGGTCCTGTCAGCTTACTCCATCACTTATCACTTCTCCAATACAAGTACTTCCTATGTCCTTTAATTGTCTGTGTGGTTTGTGGAGTTTGCTGCTGTGATCCTGATTAGTGCATGGCCTGGTCACCATGTGCCTGTGAGTGAAGTATGACTATGGTTAGAAATTTTTAATGCCCTTTCCTGAAAGGCTGAAGGCTAGGACAGGTTTGGCCAGGTGGTCCAAAGAAAGCTCAGAAAATTGGGACTCACGCCATGATACTGTCATGTCATCATACTGGTATCACCAGGCAGCTCCCATATTCAGCACTGCAGGGTCAGGGGAATGGCAGTGTGTCACTGAAGAAGCTAGGAGGGGAGTAAAACAGCACTGAAGATGGACTCTCCTTGTCCAGTAATGCGTGTAGTGGGTAACGTTTTTCCCCATCCCAGTCCCATCACACCTCACAGCATGGAACAGCATAGACATCCCCACGTGTCACTGTAAGGTGTAAGCCTCGATGCTGACAGCAACTTGTCCTGGCACTGCAGGACCTGCAATAAAGAATAGAGCCGTGCTGAGAAGCAGGGGAAATTGGCCCACACTGAGCTCCTGGTTGACCCTGGTTCTCATTCAAAGCTTTCTTTGCTAGTCTGTGCTACAGCGGAAGGGACTGCTGTGTACACCCAACAGTGCATATTGAAGGGTCCCTGGAGAATAAAAAAGGGTCTTCCTGGGTTATCCTATCTAGTATTTGGGTTGGCCTGTAAAGTATCACATTTCCCCGTGGCAGACTATAACTATACTGAGAATAATAGCTGATAGGTTGACTGTTTTCTGTGATGACATTATTGTTTTTTACAGACAAGCAGATGAGATTTCATTTTATTGAAGAGTTACAATCTTCAGCACTAAGCCATGCTGGGATTTAACTGTTATGTTTTCATTTTTTATGATTCTGAAGCTCAACAATAATTAACATTGACCCGGGGGTTGTACAGACCATTCTTTGTGCCTGCTAAAATTCTGGCTATCCTTGCCCCCACGCAGATATTCCAGTTTGTATATGCCACACAATTTACAGAAAACAGCTTTTGTCTAACGATGGTGAAAGCAGCGAAATTATTGAGGCCATTTCTTATTATGTTTGTGATTGCAAAGTCAGGTGTCTTCGATGCTGTTAGCCCAGCTGTGCAGGCATGGGGAGGAAAAATGAAAATCACAGGGAATAAATACAGAGCACCTGTGCATATCTCTTTGACTAGCACAATGGCAACAGGTGCTAATGTCACGTGTGCTCACTATTGTGCAGGATGAGCAACCAAGCAGTCATTAAAGACACAGAATGAATTAGAGCATTCCTGGGCTGGAATTTCCTCAAGCCTTTGCTGCAAGAGTAAGTGGCATTGTGGCTTTTGAAAATCATGCATTTAAAGCCTCTTATTTCAGTCTGTGGCATACGGACAGTCTTAGGTCAAAATAAACTAGGCTCTCCTTTTCTATTATTAATAATTCAGGATTAACTGAAATCCAAGGTAAATTGATGTAAGTGATCCTTATACTGAAAAATGGGTACTCCTCCCAGAAGATTCATGACTATGCCTAAATCATTTAGAAAAGGAGTTTATTTGTAGTGTTGCACTGCACTGTTTTGTGTCATTAAGACACAGATGACTGAAGGTGAGGCCAAATGAGACCAGAGTTGCAAAGCTACTGAGGAGACTGAAAATGCAAGTGGTCCAACAGGAATTTTCAGGAATGCCTATTCAAATGAGGATACCAAAAAATATTTATAAAATTGGCTTTTTTCCTTTTCAGCATGAAAGTTGGCTAACAAAAGGCAAGGCTACCACTATATGTGGAACATAGGAATAGAGAGAAAACCCAGTCTATCTCCCAATGAAAGTAAGTCGCTCATTTCAGAGCTGTTTTTACTGAAGCTTTAAATATCCCTAGTAACGGGACTTTCACAGTACTTCTCTCAGAGACGCCTCTTCAGTTTAGCATGCTTACCATTGGGACAGCTCTTATAGGCAAACTATCCTCTTCTTCTTGGTCTTATTTGACTTTGTCTGACCAGGGAATCAACCCGATTACAGTCCCACGAACAGGTTGAAACTATGTGTTTTTTCAAACCAAAAGTGCATCTGAGCTGTTGCTATTGAACCTAAATTAGCAGCTGGGCTGAAGATGCTTTTTCTTTCAACTTGTACGGACCTTGAGCTGCTGGGGTAACCTTGCAGCAGAACTGAACAGGCTTAAAAGGCACTGGTTTATGTCTCTCACTCCACCCACCCTATGTTGTAACAACCACTAATACGTCTTGTTACTTTGAAATGATCTGGACCCTTTTAAATCAAAGACATGGCTTTGAATTAAAGGAGTCGTCTTAATAATTACTTTGTACGAAACATACCCTGCTTCACAGTGAAGCAACGTGCAGCCTACACCAAACAGTGGGCTACATATCACTCCAAATTATTTCCTCCATGAGGCATATAGCTTTAGAAATATCACAATTCTCCACCTCCTTAGCTGTCATTCAATCAGTTCTCACAGATGAAGCTTTAAAAATCTGTGGTCATTATTCACCCCCTCCTTCCAGCCCCCTTCACTAGTTAGTCTCCCATTCATGCTATTCTTTGGAACTGCTCTTGCTTTTAGTTGTGTAGATTCAAAAGCCAAGGTCAAAGGGGCCTTTCAGGGCATGTCTACACCGCATGATGCAGTGTTATCCTGAAACTCTGAAGGAGTGCTGAATGGCAGTGCAGTGGAGAGACAAAAGTCTCATTTGGATGAAAACATCCCATCTTGACTTGGTGACTTAAAGAAATGGAGATTCACCTGCTCTTTATCCCTTGATTTTTGCTTCATGTTTTCATTAATTCCCTGGATGGAGTTTGTGCCTTTAATTTATTCTCATTCTCTTTGGCTTTTTTGTTGCTAGGGACTTGTCCTTACTTTGTTCCGTATTACAAGATAATTTACCTTTACAGGTTGAAGTGAAAACAGCCAAAATGGCAGGGCAAGGGATGCTGGTATATGATTTTCAGAACCATACAGTTTGCTGAAAAATTTAAAGTCCAACTTTTAAATATACTTAAAGGGTCCTGATTCGAAATACAGGGTTGTTAGGAACTCACATGCCCTGAAAATTTGGGTTTTGGCTTATGGCTCTTCTGCATAAGAAGATTAATTCAGAGGAAATGCAGATGTGACTCTACAGTGGACTGGTCACTTACCACTAAGTCTATGTATACGGGGAACCTATTAAGGGCTTGATTATGTGCCAAAAGTGGCTTGCAATAAGCTAGAGCATACAGTGCTCATAGGGCTGGGCATGAAGAGAGGTGGCACTGACTTAAGGTGATGAGCAACTGCCCTGAGTGAGCACAGGACGGTGGCTTGATTCTCACTTGCCGCACAAGCGCAGCTCTTCTGCTCTTCTGCCAGCCTGCTCCTCCTCTGGGTGGGTGTCTGGAAAAGATGGGGGCTGGGAAGGCTTTCCTCGGCAGGGCTCCCTACCACGGGGAAGTTCCCTAAAAAGGCCTTGTCAGTGGGAAGAAAATAAGCTTTGAAAACACTTCTGAAGCGTGATTTGTCTGACCTAGTTTAGACTCCTGCTTTAGGATGATCTGAATCACACCCTGAAAGTTCTTCATTGTCACCAAAGGAAGACCAGGGTGAAGCTCTCAGATGCATGGTTGATCAGAGGAGTCACATCTTCCAAGGGAATGGGGCGCAGCACTGTGGGTTAGCAGGTGACCACAAGCTCATGTCACACCATCTCTTCATCCTGGAGATGAGCCCCCAGCAACTCCTGGGGTCAGGGCAGAGCCTCCTAAGTACCACAGGCAAAATTCAAAATGCTACTGCACTGCTCCTCAAATGCCTTGGCATGGTGTTGCCAGCAGTGATGTGTGTTACAGAGATACCTTCCTCAAATTTGATGTGCACCAGTTTCTACTGCTCCAGTTCTTACCTACCTTCTTTTATGGTTTTATAGTTTGCCTTCTTATTCTCTGCAAGCATTTTCTGCAACTGAATCTGATTTTCGTTACTTAATCCTTTGGTCTACTTCTGTGTCAGCTGGTGCTTGCAACTCTTCCCAGTAAAGTATCTTCTCTGAATGTCATTACCATATCATTATTTTCCTTTTCTAGTCTGTAAAACCAGGTTAACACTGATACCTTCTTGACCCTAAAAGCCCCTTCCCTTAAACTACATGCAGATGTAGGTAGCTAGCCAGATTTTCTTTGAAATGCTGTTTGCTTTTCTTAAAATAAATGGTGTACTGGGAACTGCAGTGATATCATAGCAACTGAATATGACTATGTAGGAGTCTGTACTGAGGGGTATTCCAGAAAGTATATCTATATACGTATGTGTTTATTTGTATAAAAGTACATGCGTGCGTGAATATTTGTGTTAATAACGTACTTAGATGTAATTAAAGAGCAAAGACCTTAATAATAACCTAAGACAATTTTTTTTCCTCTCTTTTGCAGGCAGTTTTACAATAAAAATAAATTAGAAGTAACTCCACGGTGTGGCAGAGAAGCTGATGTAGTGACATTAGTGCTAAAAAAGAGAACAGCATCTGACTGTGCTTCCCAGACTCAGTAAATGAAATAAGCTAAATTTGAATTTTGATAGATGAAATTCTAAAATTCCATTAGTCTTTTTATATTTTTAACATGCTCAGCATTGTCATACTTTGGATAACTGGAATATTTTTTTTTACAATGACAGATATATCTATCCAGCTCATGTGTATTCCAAGAAAACACAGTGTTGTAACTTCCAAGACGTGTGCCTGGGAGTGCATGTGCGCATTAATGTTCGCTCAGGCTCCTGCATTGCCATGATCTTCTATGCATGCAAACCCATACGCTTCTCTTCCCACACGTGCAGGGGGGGTGGATGTGTGTGTGAACACGCACATCTTCCTCGTAATAGTTTACAGCAATTTGCAGTCAGAGATCAATAGACGTAGAAATTACTTCGACACTGAAATTAATTGAGATCTATACAGAAAGGGAAGGGATGATTTCTATAGGTTTGGATGCTATTCAGTAGGGAAAAAAAAAAGTGTTGCAGGAGTATAATTTCTCTGCCTGTGGAACGTTGGGTGGGATGGACTGAAGGAACAAGGGGGAAAGTTGTCCTGTTTGGTGCTGCAGGACATCCCCACACAGGGTTTATGCCTGCATGTAGGAAGAAGGCAGCAAGTGGATGTATGTTTGCCAGTGTGTTGTGGAGAGGGATTTTTAACAGCCATTTTAACGTATTTTCCAATTCCCATTTAGCTCGCAGCTCCCACCTGCGGTACGTCACCTGTGCATGGCATATACTGCCTGCCATGGCAATACCCACCCTTCCCTATTCTCCCCTCTGTGCCCACCCCACCCCACGCTTTCTTCATGCGTAAATCCCACTCCTGGCAGTGGCTGAGGGCTTCGGTTGTTCCGATGGGAGTAGGGTTGGGGGCTCCCCACCCGCCCGGTCCCCCTCCTCGCCCGGTGCCTCCCAGACACACCCCAGCCCTCCGCAGCCCGCAGTGTCCCCTCTCCCCTGTCGCCTCTGTACAGTGGGAAAGTCGTTGGGTAATTGGGTCCAGATTGAAGATTTTAATTATTCATGAGGCTGGCAAAGGACTTGGGGGGGGGTGGGGGTGGCTGCCGGGGTGGGGGTGGGGTGGGGAGGTGACGAGTCAGGGAGAGCTGGTGAACAATTCTGGGAAGGGTAGGGAGGGAGGCAGGGAGAGGCAGCGTGTGCATGTGTGATGAGCAGTAGCTGTGGACCTTACAGTTGCTGCTAACTGCCCTGGTGTGTGTGTGTGTGCGCGTGTGCTCGTGTGCGTGTATGTGTGTGTGAGCGAGAGAGAGACGGAGAGAGAGAGGGAGGGAGGGAGGGAGGGAGCGGAGAGGGTGGGGGGGAGAGATAAGAGAGAGAAGAGGAAAAGGAGAGAGGAGAAGGAAGGAAGAAGAAGGAAGGAAGGGGACAATACGATCATGCTGTGCTGTATGAGAAGAACAAAACAGGTAGAGCTGAAGATTTTTATATTTCCTTCTGTTAAGAAATCTCCCAGGCTGCTGGGTGTCCGTGGGGTGCGTGTCTGCCTGAGTGTGTGAGGGGCTGGGGTAGGGGCTGGGGTAGGGGGGAGGAAATTTCAGCTGCTTGCAGCAGACGTCTCTTTTGCAATTCTTTAGCATCTTGCGACTGAAGGTTCTTTTCACACCCTGCAACGTGACTGTTTTGCCTTTCCGGGGCTGGTGATGTGGGGAAGGGGGGTGGCCTACATCCACATTTGGGGAGCTACCAGAATCTCCCCTCTATTCTTATTATTTTTTAATAGGGGGCAGTTATATTGCCTAGGATTTTCTGTCTGTGGTTCTGAGGGTGTGGATTGGGGGGTGGGGGTGCGGCTGGCAGGAAACGTGATGAGAACAGGCTCTACCTTGGAGATAAAGGAAGCAATTCTTCATCTTATGCCAAAAAAGAACGGATGCCCAGTGAGCCTTGATCCCTGGTCAGAATGCTCCCTATTGCTCCTGGCTCTGATGAATGGGAGATGCTTTATGTGCCTGTGCTGTGAGGTGGCTCGGAAGACAGGTGTATTCAGTTTTTTGTGTTACAACAATCTGAGCAAGAATTAACCTGAAGGAGTTTGTGGTAGCTATTCTGTTTTTGGTTTTGTTTTTATTTTTTTAACCTATGCTGTAGTGAAAAATACAATTAATTAATAACAAAAGCATTAGCCTGAGGAGTGGGAGACTCACCCTCTTTGCAATATCCTTCATAGTACAACCAGTTAGACAACTGTGCACCAGCTGGTAAAGAGACAGAGGACCACGCCTCTGTTAGCTCCGAACTCGGGTGGGATAAGAGAAGCTCGCAGTGTGAACCTGTTGGAAACCAGTTCCTTTTCTTTACCAGTACCGCCTGGCTTTTGCTATAAAGGAATTGGGATGATGAGAAGATTTGGGTGGTGGCTAGTTTTCAGTGTCAACATTTTTATGTGCAAAATGATAATGAAATTGGGAGAAAAAAAAAAAACACAAAAAAAGCTACTTAGATCGTTTTTCCCTCATCCTTTCCCTTTTCATTTTGTGTGAAAGCCCAAACCTGTTCCTGATTAAAAGTGCCTATTTTAGCTGAACCTCTTAGACTTCCTTGGGAGGATGCTGGATTTATGCAGTTGGAACTCTGGGTTGGGAACTGGCCCTAGATATATTTGTAAGGCATTTTCGAAACTTCCACGAATTACAGATTTGTAGGTAGTGACAAGGAGCTTTGGTCCTTGTTCTGAGCACAAAACTCAACTCGGGCACAGCACCCTACTGGTTACTTTCCTTAAATATGCATACATTTCTGTATCTTTTACAGTGTAGCACTGCAGTATTCTTGAGCAATAGCCTAACATGCTGATGTGAGTAACTACAGTCACTGTGAAACAG
Source organism: Pseudotriccus pelzelni (assembly GCA_035584735.1). NCBI lineage: Eukaryota > Metazoa > Chordata > Aves > Passeriformes > Tyrannidae > Pseudotriccus > Pseudotriccus pelzelni. The sequence continues at coordinate 22,365,209 of JAWMRA010000001.1, forward strand.
AGCAGTTCTGAAAGAAAATTCATGTTGAAGTGTGTTTCTGAATGGAGATGGAGAAGGAGAAAATTTGTAAAATAATGGGGAGGGGCAAGTGATTGGGATAGAAAGAGACCCTGCGTCACCCTGTGTTTTTCCTCATGCAGGTTTTTCAAATGCTTTGCAATTAATGATATGCTCACTAAAATCTGGAGGGAGGTGGTGAAGGCTTGGAGGGGGGGCGAGGAACATGTTGCAGCCAGCCAACAGAGCACGTTCTGCTGGCAAATATGGGATGAAAAGAGCAGAGGAGGAGAAGGAAGGCAGACAGGGAGGCAAAGTGACAGAGCAGTGGGCAGAGGTGCACAGCAAATTTTAAAATGAAGTTGGTAGCTCTGGGAATCTTTGGAGTCAAGGAAGAGCTATTGGGAGAGAGGAATAATTTTGCCCATGTCACCACAGGTTGGGCATCAAAGCTCCTGAATTATTTTCCCATGTGTCTGTTCTTTATATCTGTGTGGGTTTGCCCCTGTCGTTTTGTATTCAGCCACATTTAGAAATGCATGGCATGCAGGTATCTTGATCACACACAGCCCTCTCTTCCCACTCTGTACATTAATCCACCGCATGGCACACACCCCTCTGCGCGTGCATGTGCAGCACAATCTCCACTCTCCGACCGCCTGCATCTGTACTACACATACGCTCACGGGCACGCCGTGCACTCGCACATGCTTTCTGGATCCTTATGCAGCCATACAACCTGAATGTGCCTGCCTGCGCATATTCAGTGGATATTCCTGGGCTCAGAGCCCAGCTGCTGCTCCTGTACCTGAATACACACCACAATTGCCAAACTGGCAGTATAGCAGTTCGCCCAGGAAAGCTCATGGTACACCAGAGGAAGCTTTAATTTGGAGAAGAAAAAGACCTCGGTTTTCAGCTTGTGCTCTTCCTCTGTCCCCACCCAGACCTTTCACTGAGAGAAAGAGATGGAATGGGTTCTTCAGCTGAGGCAGGAGTTTCCTTCCCAAAATAAAGACAGCTCTCCTCAAATTATTTTTCAGGGGAAGCCCCTGGTGTCCCGCCTTTCTGGCAGCTAAAGAGCAAAATGTTGAAATTACAGGCTTGGGCGTGGAAGAAATCTCTTCACATTTGTGTCTAGGTGTGCCTGTGTGTGTCTGTCCTCCCACCCCTCAGAGACAAATATGTTCACACACCCATACCTTGCAGATATTCTTTCTTGTGGGTGTGATGCCAGTGTGAAGAGTGAAGTATCTGACTGACTGTGCCCACCCATGAGAGATGTAGATAGCTCAGTGTTGTCATTTCTGCCTACAGTTGGCTGCAGCTCTGTATCTGAGCCCACACAGCTGAAAGGTAGCACAGCCGAGAGCAATATCTGAAAAGCTGAACTTAACCTTTACTGCCAGCAAGAGATGCAGTCAGTAACACGCAAAGCTGGGCAGTGAGATAGGTGGCTAGAAATGCAAGTGTTGCATGCACCACATACTAGAACAGATGGACGTTATGGGGCTATGTGCTCAGTATTGGATTGCATGAGTGATTAAACAATAACCCGCAAGCAGGTTTCCCACTTGTGGGTGAGATGAGTCTCATTCATCACCAGCCATATACGACGGCTTCCCTCCCATTCGGTCCCTCTCCTCCTCACCCCAGCGCTGGAGAGCCAGCGGCTGCAAAGGTTTAGACCTGCCACACCCATCAAATCAAAGGAGGGAGAGGGGAGAAAAGGCAGTCTGCATTTCTTTCCCCTTCCACACGAGCAGCATGAATAAACAGGGCTGTACCTCTAAAAATGCAGTTAAATGCAATTGGAGAAGGCAAAAGCATTAGGGAATTGTTCTAGCAATTACAGCCAGGCGGTGAGGTGTCTTATCATTCCAGGAACTGCAGAGGTGTATGAGAAAGAGGAAATGGAGAAAAAGAGAGCAGGAAGATGCATGCAGAGTTAAGGTTTCTTGCCTCAGGTCTCATTTAGGATAATGTAATTATGCCACACAAATACAGATGCTTCAAAACTTGCAAGGCGTGGTCTTACCGTTAAACACCAACGTAGAGAGAGGGAAAGGGGTATTTTAAAGGACAGGTGTCCATCCATGCCCCTCCTCCCTCCACTTGCCAGAGTGATGTAAAACGCCAAAGACCACTGATTTCAGGGCAGAGGCACTTCATCTGCACCTGGGGAGAGCCTAGTCACTGCCTCTGCCTTTCTGAGAGACACTGAGTGGTTTCTGTGCTTCTTCCAGTAAACAATTGCTGCATGGAAGTTTAATTACTCCAGGTCCCTACTATTTCTCTTGCTGGGGCAATACCTCTGGGATTTCTACCGAGAAGGGTGTCTCCAGAGAAATACCCCTCCCATCACCCTGTCCTCCTCCACTGCCTTTGTTGACTATTAGAAACATTGATTTCTCCTAGATAGTGTAATGTAACTGTTCTTAATGGCACAGACAAGCCCTTTCCTAGGGAACTAATTGCAGGCAGATTTTCCAGGGGGAGAGGGACAATGGTAATGCTTAGTGGGAAAGAAATCTGTCTGTTGATCTGAATTGTCTATCACCACTTGCTCCCAAAAGAAAGTCCCAGCAAAACCAGTCAGGCAGTACCCACTGGATGCAGAGGCATCTCTTCTGAGAGGGCTGAATTGAGTCTTCTGCCTGGATGTGCCAGGCTGGGTATACAGGTGCAGCCCAAGGAACTGGCATTTATTGTCTGAGGACTTGTCCTGGGCCAATGCTGAGCCTGTCTGAATTATCTCAGAGCTGGTCCTGCCTCAGGATATGAAAATGAGCTGTAGCTCCAGACTTTGCCCGTGCCGTGCTGAGAGGGTGGGCGTCACTTGGGGATGAGTGATGTGAGGGATTCCTCCTGTAGTCACGTTGTTTTGAGAAGGAGAAAGTACAAAGAGTGTTCACCTGAAGTCTACCCTCACTTCAGGCTAGCTATCATGGATTCTGTGATGCCATCCCAGGATCTAGTAGCCACCCTGCACAGACATTATATTTCCCTCTCCCCATTTCCTAGAGAGCAGGAATTCCCCACTGCTGGCAGCTGCCAAGTTGCAAGGCCTTCTTGTGCTACTGGGAAGGTGAACTGGGCCCGTTACCCATGGCAAGATGAGAGCAAACTGATGGTCTTGCATGATGCAAATCAAGGATGTGTATATCTGCTTGGGTTCCCTGGCCTCGTGCTGTGAGACATGTGCTCCTCATAATGGCTTTTGTCTGCTCCATGTGCTGTCTATGGCAGAGGATCTAGGGCATAAGTGGGTTCTGCCTAATCTGTACCAAGCAGGCATGTATATGCTGAGGGGTTGGGTTATTAACAAGTAAAACAGCAGATACAGCCTGCAGATTGTTTATACTTTTGGATGAGATAGTATGAAGAAAAAGCACCATAATCTGAGACCTCTGCATGGTTGCAGCTGGTGGTGCATCATTTGCTACTGTTTGCTCAGTCCATGCACTGCTGGCCCACACATCCTTCCTTCTGCACAACTCTCCTGTTGTCTCCTCTTCCTGTACATAAATGACTTGTGTCTCTTCTGTTGCCTTAGGCTTCCTCCCTACACAGGGAGGGCTTTATTTGGATTTCAGAATTAGCAATAGCTCTAACTACAGTACCAGACTAAAGACACCTGAGAATGAGAAATCTTTTGATGGTAACTCTCTGTCTTGATGCCTTTTGGAAGTCATTATGTGATTCCCCTGTTTGCTGTGAGTCTGACAAGTCTCAGGAATAGATTTGGCAGCAATCTGTACCTGTCTGCATCTAAGTTCTGAAGTCCCAGTGTTCAGCTGTAAGGAAACAACCATACACAAAGGAATGTCAGGCTGACAAGAAGAGGTTGGTCATCCAAAAAGGCATAGTAGAAGGTACACATACCTTGTTGGTAGAAATACCAGGGTATCTTGCTGTGGGAGTACCGGAGCAGGTATCCAGATGACACACTTTTAACATCTGAAGTCCAAAATCAAAGTCTGGAATCCATCCACATTCATTTAATCTATAATTCCAAGATCCTTCTGAGCACACTAGGAGGTAACATGTAACCTCAGAGCTCTGATGGCCTCATGTGGAGAAGGTGTTTATATTTCCTTACGACTCTCTCTGTCACCTGCTGAGTGTGTGTGTAAAACTCGATGGCTTTTCATGGTTGTGAGCACCACAGGCCGGTATATGGGAATTGGTTTAGGGAGAGCTGGTTTCTCTTCCTAGCAGTGCTATTAACCTGCTTTCTAGCTTGATCTAAGCATAGATTCTCTGATTGTAATGGCTGTCTCTGCAAGATGCTTCTTTAATTTGGAAACTAAATAATTAGTGGGTAAGAAAAAAGAAAGGATTCAGAGGCCCTCAGGTGAGAGGTGCTTTAGACAGGCAAAGGACTTCTTTATCCATCCTCAGTCACTCCTGCAGTGCTGGGATGTTTATTAGCCCCTTGAGTTCCTTTAACACAAACCATTGATTTTTTTTCCCAGACCCAGGCTTTATTACTATGGACCAGAGACTGAGAGTGAGGCTGCAACTTAGTTCTCTCCCTGCTGTTCACCAGTGTGCTAGCTCCTCCCTCACCATCATAATGATCCAACCTTCAATATGGGTATGGGATGGAGGACTAATGTAACAAAACTAGTGATTTGTTTTTAATGTAACAAAAGGAATTTGTATGTTTAGAGTTACACTGATTGTAACTGTCTCCACTGATATTCATTCTGTCTCCTCTCCCCATCTGTTCTGCTCCTTGCCTTTGCCCCTGCTCTCTTGACCATGCAGTCCTCCTGCTGCTCCTGCTCTCCTCCAGCTGGGTACCAGCCCTCCATTACACTGTGCTTCTTGGGGACTCCTGCTGGCAGCATCAGCCACTGCCACCAAGGGCTTATTCCCTTCTTCCCTCCTGGCATTGGCATCAGAAGGGAAGCTGGGTTCATGCTTTGTGCTTCCAGTTGCTTTTGCAGATTCCCGAGTTCTCCTCCACTTGGGCAGCAGCTGCAGCTGCTACAAATGAGCACCCATAGAAAGTGGTGCATCTTCACCTGTCAGCTTGCTCTTAGCATGAGTAAAAGGTTGCCCAGCTGCTGGGGAGGGGTATGGCTGCAATAGGAGCAGTGCATGCCGTACAAACTGCGATCGGTATTCCTGCTTTCTTGATGGTTGATACTTCTTCCAGCCTTGTCTCTTGGCTACTAATGCCACTGTTGGGGTGGCAGGCTGTGCTCCAGCTGTCTTGTTGGCCCAAGACAGGATGTCCCGAACCTGCCTTCCTCACACCAGGACCAGTTGATTTTGATGTCTCAAAAGGGAAGCCAGGATGTACTTATATTGTTTTAAATTATGACCAGTAAATGTCAGTTCCCTTCATTACTCATCTTACATCTGCAGTTTCTTGAATTAATTCCAGCCATAATCACAGTATATCTTTATTTATAGAAAGCCAGGACACCTCACAATATTTAAGCACTCTCTAGAGGATAAACCTTTCTGTAAGAGATGGCAATTTGTCAGCTAAAAAAAAGAACCATTCACTTGGTTTGCATACCCCTAAAATTTAGAGGTGCAGTGGAGTGTGTTTAAATCTGAACCTAGATCTGAAGCTAGTTTTATTCTATTCTCCTCATAATTTCCTAGGCATGATACTGTGTTCTCAGGAACTTCAGGGTTTTTTTATGAATTGGGATGATTTCTAATAACTGGTGATGTCCAGAATAATTTACTATTTCGATTACTCTTACAATTGTTAGGATTATTATAAATTTTCATGCAGTTCGTCAGACTATTGAATGGAGTCTAATCCATTTATTTTATTAATAGCATCCAATGACCTTATAAATCTGCAATGTTAAGTACTCAAGGGTGTGTAGGTTGGGCAGCATGGTACTATGCTTTGCTCTTTTGCACCTGATGCCAGTCATTTATATTAATTCAAATTGAAACCAGCAGGACGTAAAACACAATGATTTTGAATTGACCATTGTTCTCCTTGTATCATTCCATCTTCTGTTTGCCCCCAGCTTTAGGAGCAAGGCATTCAGTGGTGGATTTATAAATAATTTAACAAAAAAAGCAACTAGGTTTGGGAGGGTAGACATAAAGAAACAAGTCTCAGTTGCTGATTTGCTGATGGTAAAAACTGCAGCCATTTATTTTCATGGAAGAGTGAAATCCACTGCTGGAAATCACCTGCTGAGCAAATGCAAGGAGGGCATCACATGCTTGGTGTGCCTGAGAAGCGTAATGCAGCTAGGAGGAAGTACTGGAAAAATGGGGAACTGAGGCAAAGGGGATTTTAGAAGCTGGACCAAAAGTCTACCCTCAGCAGGGAGACTTCATTGTGTTTCTTAGAACTGGGGGCACCTTCCTTAGGGTCAAGATTTTAATTCTCAGTTTGTTATGTTGGACTAGTCAGACTGGCAGCTTGCAACAACCTGGATTGCACAGGCTGAGATGACTCTGTCGGAATGGAGACTTTGCCTGACTGAAGATGAAAAGCAGTTGTTTTAACCCTTCATGCTCTTTGCGTTTCCAGTGGAAGACGCAGAAGAATTTCAAGCCCTACATAAGAGTTTTGAGGACTGACAACTGCAACAGAAAATTGATGTTTAATGTTGAATGTTTAAATTTCAGTCAGAAGCATGATATGGATGCAACCTAAAGCACAGCACTGGCACATGCCCTTTCCCTTGTATCCTAATTTCCAGAATATCAGAATATCAGCTAGAAGAGATTAAATCCTAAGGAAATGACAAATGGAACAAGGAAAAAAATCTCCCCCCAAAATAACTAAAGAAGTTAAGCTGATTGAAATCTCCATAAGCAAACTGAAGTTGGATAACTTCCAGAGGATAATTAGCAAAGTTAATATGTGAAACAGTATCTGAAGCTCTCTTTTATATGGTAAAACTAGGGTTAGGGTTAGGGCAAAAAGAGCCATCCATTAGGATACCAGTGTACAAGACTATGTACAACACAAAAGAATTGTCAAATTTGTGAGAAATGATCCCTAGTGGCATATAGGAACTTTTAGTAAACCTTCCTTTGTTATGTTCTTTGTTTTCTTCCTTTAAGTGGTATGATTCCACAATTCAGGAAGAGATACCATGAGACAAAGTCTTATCTTGTAGAATTTCATTACTTTTTAATCAGTGGGTGGCTGTCAAGAGGAGCTGGAAACATATCACAGTGTTTTACCATTGTTCTGAACTCAGAAATAAGCAATTGTTGTAAGTTGAACTACCTTCTTAGAGGTGTCCATCATAAGCTGTAGGACTTCAGAGCTTCCTTCATCTCTGACTGTGGAGGTGCTGTTAGGCACCACTTACCACTGTAAAGTCCCCATAACATTAAAAGGCTGCTTACTGGCACGCCTGGATGGTCCTTAATTTTATAAACCATAATCAGCTCAATACACAGACAAATAAAATATTAATTGAGCCAGAGCAAGAGAGTGAAAGACTATCGTCCTGACTCTCTACCTTTGTATTTATGATACTCATGGAGACAAGGGAAAAGCTTTGGTTGAAGCTTTACGTCATGCATTGTCAATAAGGCCAAACCATTTTATGCCCCTTTTGCATATCTCCAGTAAGGTGATCAGCTGCAAGTTGATTGCTGTAACAGTTATTGGAGCCACAAAGGAGGAAGATGAGGATCTGTGAAAAGGGCAGAACAAGTCAGGATGTACTGATGTAAGACGGTTCTTTCGAATCATTCTAGCTTATTTACAAAGCTGATGGAAGCGATCTCTGAACCAGGAGCTTTGAGTGCTTTGAAGACACATGAGGGCTGGATGAGGTGTCAGAAGCCTGAAAATGAGCAGAAGATAAGCAATTTGAGTTCATTCCTGGAGAAAAAAATGGTGGAAATAATCAAATAAAGGAGATTATTAGGAGCCAGCACAGATCTGTCAAGAATAGATCATGTCAAACTAATTTAGCTTTCTTCTGTAACAAGCCTTGTGGATACAGAGGAAGTAGTTGTCATACCTTGTCATTTGTAAGGATTTTGACATTATCTCGCAGGCTTTTATCATAACTGAAGCAAAGAAACGTCTTCCAAAGGAAAATATTACAACAGGGATGCAGAACTAGTGTAGGTAATTCCTACTCAATGAGCAATTCTCACTGATTTCCTGTTGAAACGGAAGACTCTATTGAGCAGGTTGCCGCAAGCTTGAGCTGTGGCCTGTTAGTGCTTCACATTTTCATTAAAAACATTGTACTTTATATTATAATTTTATCCTTGATGACTGTCTAGAGGAAGTGTTTTATAAAATCTGCAGATGGCATAAGCCAGGTATGGGCTGGTGGAAATTGCTGTAATTTAAGACAAGCTTGCTAAACCAGAGACCTGGTTTGAACAGCATCAGAGTGAATGTAAAGTGCTCTCCATGGGAATGATTATTAAATTGCAGCCAGCTGTCTGTGGGATACCACAAATCAGCTAGGCTGTCCTTCAGGAGGGGAGACAGGGTCTCTAGAGGACCAAAAGTCCAGTGGTAGTCTAGAACATCATTCAATTGCCAGGAAGGGAAACACCATCTTACCAGGTTGTGCATGTGGGAGTACTGTAAGACACATCTAATATAGCCTTCAACTTTGATGCGCACATTTAAGACTCAGCTGAAATGTCCTGCCTTAGTCTCTTACTGCACTCTAAGAAAGTGTGGTCCAGTGAGAGAGTGTGCAGACTGGGGTAGTGAGAATTGCTTGAGGTCAAAGGAAAGACGGTTTGTGAGGAAAGACTGAAATAATTAGGGCTGTTTAACCTAAAAGGAATAAGGCTGAGAGAGGTTCAGATGCTAGTCTGGAGAGTGTAAGAAAATAGGAATAATCTGCTCTTGCTCTGCATGATGTGTAAAACTAGTAGCAGTGGTCTTTAATGGTATGTCAGAGTGACTCAGGCTAGACTTTAGGGAGAATCCAAAAGGACTGTGATGCACTGGAATATATGGAGAAAACTATGGCAGCTCCAATGACTGAAAGGCTGTAGGGGGCACCTCCTGGACCAGAGGATGGACTAAATGGTCCCTTGTGCTCTTTCAACATTATTTCATGTGATTAGTATCAAATAGTCACTGAAGCAGAAACTGAACCCAACCTATCTTTTTGCAGAAGAGTGCTTAACCAGTAGGCTAAAAGCAGTGTTTACTTCTGTGTGCTCTGTCTCTGGCCTCATGCTTATTTAATTCTTCCATGAAAAAAGCATAAGAGCTTAAGCAGGAATAGCTGGGAATAGCTTGTTTTAAACAGTCTTTTGTAGAAGGAAGGTAAGACTTGAGATTTTTTTCAGGTACAGTAGAGAATTGAATCAACATCTCCCTTAATTTAGGGAAACTCGTCTGTCTGCTGAGATACTGAATAAATACCTGTCTACTGCATTTTGTCAGAGAGGAACTATAGTTGTCTCTTTCAGGGCAGGGATTCAGGACTTGGAGTCTAGACTAGAAGATATCCCCCCAATAATCGGAGCAAGATGCCTAAACCCAGACAGTTTAGATGTCACTCTATCTTCAGCATTTGTTTTAGGCAGGTTCAAAATGCATTTACTTGGTGTATTATGGTGCTGAGCTGCCTAGTTTTTACCCATATTTTCTAGTTCAGTCTATGTTTCATGTAAAGAGTATGGTTTCTACAAGACATCTCACCTTCTTCCTAGGCTTAGCTTCAACATTCATCTTCTGAACCCAAACATCTGCTGGAACTCCATACTGAGGCTCCCTTTTCATCATCTTCATGAGAGAATTATTACAAGGGATTTATCAGCTGGTGGCTTCTTCTGCTTGCCTGACATGAATTGTCTTAAAGCATTTGCATGGCAGTCACTCAGAAAATCCCAACCGGAGTGCTGTATTCCTACTAGCAGTCACCTTCAGTGCTTAATCCCCTCTGCTGCCATTATGATGTGTCCTAGCAGTTGCTGGGAATACAAAAAAAATCATACTGAGATATAATATTCACCTTCACTTGATGTATGCCCATGCTGCAGAAGAGCTATTGCTGCATGAGAATATAGAAGAACTAAAGCTGATCTGTAGTATCTTCCATTATCACGTGCTGAGTCCACACAACACTCAGAAAGATATCCTTTGGTTATTCCCAAGCCTTTTTGAAACACAAGAGGGGGAACAAGACACCCTGCCTACAGTCAGGATTACCCAACTTCTGGGAGTTGAGATAAATTGTAGAAGTCAAAGGCAGTCTTTTCAACTACATCAAATTTTGCTGAGCTTTTCCTGTTTGGACAAGAATTTCTTCAAATAGACACTGTTGTTTTTTAATTTATTTATCTGTATCTGTTGAGATTAGAGGAATAAACCTTTGAAAGCACAAAGGGTTTTGCAACCATTTAGTAGGCAACCGTTGTGTCTTTGTAACACAAAAAAGGAGAAAGTTATGATTTCAAATGATGAAATTTCCTATTTCCTTTCTTTTTTAGTTTACGTTTTTAAAGTAAGAAATTAAACACCTTTGTTAAGCATACATTTAGTTTTCAAAGTCAAACACTTAGAACAGAGAGGATTAATTAATTAAAAGGGTTGCCTGTCCATCTTTAATTTTTCTTCTCGCATGAATAGATGTAAAAATGTGGTTCTTAATTATAAGATCAAATAGTCGGGTTTTTTGTGGGTTTTTTGTTTTTTTTTTTTTTTTTTTTTTTTTTTTTTTTTAGGACTCCTGTCTCATTCAGTTCACAGAATGGAATATACTTAGGGACTGAATGAGGTTTTGCCATAAACGAAGCTGTTTCCTATAGGTCTCCTGTTTCATTTACTGGCAGGGATGAAGGTTACATATTGAATTGGTCAGGGGGCTGTCCAAAAACAGAAGAATGGTCTCATATTTTGGTAATTGAATACTGCCCTGAAGAATTAGGCTTTTTCCTGCCTTTTGTCGCAAGTTCCTATGTGATATGAAAAGGCCACATAAATGAGGTTTTCCATGGGTGGCCGCTAATTGGTGTGTTCTCATTTTCTGGGTTCTCAGTTTGAGCCACCTGGGGTCTGACGTGCAGAAGTGCAGAGCCAGTATTGTATGGAGCTCTGTTGTCAACACGCACAGACCTGGGGAAATACTGGCCCAAGGCATCACAAATTAGGGACCGAAAATTAGTGGGTGCTCTGGCCAATTCGACCTTAGCTTCTTTGTGTCTCATTTTAGTGCCTGTAAAATAGAGATAACAACCCCGCCTACCTCCCTGGGAGAACATCCATTAAGGCTCATGAAGCACTGAGATATTACGGCAAAATAGCACCACTGAAAAAGACCACGAGGAAATCAGTATTCTGCATTCAGTGATGGGTTCGAAGGACGTGTGGCAAATAAGGCTCTTTGCCTTGCTGGAAATTAGGATAACAGGAAAATACTGAATCGTTACCCACTCAGTGAGCTCTGTCTGTCCTTTGTAGTAGCTGGGGCGGGGGAGACTTTCAAGAAAAAAGGATAGGATAAAACTATTAAAAGGCATATGCTCGAGGAAGTCAAAGTGATGTTTCAGAGATAGTCTCCATTTTACGTTTTCTGCTTCCACCTTTAACATATGCCCAGAGAGATGCTTGTAAGACAGTCTTTTTATGTAATACATGAGTCACACTACTTTTTACTTGTGCCTGTGAATGATGGGTTGCAAAATAATTGGGAAAAAATGGGCCAAATGTGTTATCACTGAAACTAGTACTACACTTTTCACTGGTGTAGGAAGATGTCAGCTTAAATCCTTAACAAATCAAGCTTGGAATACTCTTGTTATTACTTAATTTGAATGTGAGGAAATTGAGACACGGAAGAAAGTGTAATAATCTGCTGAAGTAATTCTGCCTGTTTTCTCTCCATAAAACCAATAGCTTTTAAACTAGTATTATTATGCCTTGCACTAATTAATCTAGAAATAACATAAAAAGAATAGATTTGTTCCTCTCTTCTCTCCCTCCCTTCTCCTTACCTGGAAGAAATAGTTTGAAAAAGTTGAATAGTTTGAAATCATTTGTTTGCTTTATTTGCCAGTCTTATATTTGTGTCTGTGGGGTGGGACATGTATCTGCCTACAGGACTCCACGGGAGGATGTCCTAAGGAATGGTTGACATGGAAAGTTGAGAAAGCAAATGGGTCTATGGTATCACAGGTGGTGTATCCTGAGCTTGTGCTGTTCTCATGAAGTTCAGATTCTTGGCTGCTGCCCTGGAGGATCTCCAAGTGGGGAGGTTGTGCTTGCAACCGATCTGTCTGGATCATAAGCTGCACACCAGGATGGGCTTAAAAATAGATCAGGGTCTTCAAACTGGCTTAACAGGGAGCCTGAGCAGGGGCAAGAACCTTGGTGGTACACTGTCATACACTTTTATTGATGAAAGCCTGCCTGGGGTTTCTCCATAGTCTGAATATGCTGTTGCTTTTGTGGAGGCCATGAATATCTATATTTTCTCTCTCAGATCTCTGGTGTATAAGATGGAACACAATTTTCTGGCCTGGCACGGATCAGGAATTTTTCCCACTATGGCTACTTATGCTGGCTGCTGATGAAATGTTGTGTTGCCTCCTAAGCCTCTGTGTCCAGGAATTATCTCCAGAAGAAAGTTTACCTCTCCCAGGGGCACACAAAACAGCCTGACTTGCTCAAGGGAGGGTTTTTCTTAGCAGAGATTGAAATGGAAATAGAGAAATCCCAGTACAGAATTTCATATGTCTTGGGGAAAGAATATAAAGCAATTCTCTGGCCCTCTGTAAGCATGGATGAAGAGTTGTGGCTATGTCTGTTGTCCTCAGATGTGCCAGGCTGGCATGACACTGTAAACATACCAAATCTAGTCACTGGCTATGGTTTGAAGCCTATAAGCATGTTCTGTCTCTTGTTTTGAGGACCTTCTGCTGAGACTGCGCTCTGTGGCAGCTTAAGAGACTTTACTCTTGCTCCTCTGGAGTTAAACCTGTGGCTGCCTGGACTGAATCAGAATTGATAGTCAAGGAAGAGTGATCCAAAGACATATATCATGGAGGTGGTATAGGTGGCCAGAAGAGAAGGTCCTGTTGGCAGGTGTGGAGGAAGGACACTATCCCTCTGCCAGTTAAGAATGGAAGTAGAGAGGCTGTAAGTGTAGGGAAAGAAGAGACCTTGTTGCCAAGTGAATGTGTGGTTGTCTATGTGAGCCAAACTTGAGGCATGTTTGCCAAGAAGCAGTGGAAATGTAGGTCTTGTGTTAGCATTTGTGAGATGGTGGAGATTTTATAGTCCCTACTACTGGCAGATCAGATGGAGTTTCAGCCTAACCCTGCAGCCACCCTGGCTTCTGGCTTGGCCACAGAAGTAGTATACACTGCCTCAGCATAGAAATGAGCAGGGAGGCAGAAAAGGCACTGGAACAGGTCAGGAGATAGTTTTGTTGGAAGTATCTGTGATCATGTGGCTTCACTGCCGCCTTCTCCCTATAGAAGGAGAAACACTGACCACAGCAGATAATGCTGCAACTTGTAAGCATCCACTCCAGAACTCAAGGGGCCTTGCCAGGCTACAGTCAGCCTTCCCATCTCACAAAGGGCAGTGAGTGGCCACACCAGCAGGGCTTCCTTACTTCTTTCTCTTCCATGGTTTTGACCTATCCCTGCAGAGGGAAAATGTGCTCCTCGTTGGAGCAGTCTCCTTATCCATTCAGTTCTATCTTTCACATATGATTCATTGCCTCTCAGCTTCACACAGTATGGTATGATTGGTGCTGATATCCCCAACCTGTAATTTTTCAACTTCTCTCTTGGGTACTTGCCTCTAAGCTCTTCCTGCTGTCTGGTGCAGCAGACAACAGAGTATGCTTAGTACCTCTGAGAGGTACCATACAGAGTGATTCTGCTGTTTGGAAACCCATTTCCAAAAACTGAACAGCACAGAAATGCCTGGAGAAGCTAATCAGAATTGGAGATAGGCATACTTTTAAAAAAACACAAGTTTCAAGTACTGTGGTGTAAACAGGAGGTCAGTTTGCTGCCAGCGGCAGTGAAATAGTGTTCAGTTATACAGAGACAGGAAAGAGCTGAACAGGATTTCTGCCATTACTTTGCTCCACTTTTATCAACACCCTGTGCCTCTGCCCTGCAGCACCCCTGCTATTCCATCTCTTATGTTCCAGGGTAGCCATGGAGTTGCTGAAAACTAGGCAAGGGTATAACTGATCTTTTGAGCAAAGTAGTTCTCTGTTCAGTAGCTTTTTTGTACATATTAAGTGATTAAATCTTTAGGGGCCTATTCCCTGATGCAGCAGTTGCGCACTCATTAAATTGCCAGATAAGACGTATTTTATATTAATTTATTTTTTACTAAGAAAAACGTTTCATTTTCCACTGATAATCCTGCCTTCCCTTAATCAAGGATGGCCAACTTGTGGTTTTTAAGCCAGAGGCAGATACTGAGTGATTGAAGTATGACTCCCATAATGGAATCACAGAATCACAGAATCATTTACGTTGCAAAAGACCTCCAAGATCATCAAGGCCAGCCTTTGACCGATCACCACCTTGTCAACTAAACCACAGCACTAAGTGCCATGTCCATTCTTGAACACCTCTACGGATGGTGACTCCACCACCTCTCTAGATGGCCCATTCCAATGCATGACAACCCCTCTGTGAAGAAATACCTCCCCATGTCAAACCTAAACCTCTCCTGGTGCAGCTTGAGGCTATGCAGATATGTTGTATTGCTTACAGCACACTGCTGATGTTAGGACTGCTTTTTTGTCAGTATCTTCACGTGAGAGGAAACTCTCAGGGGCTTCTGAGGCCAGCAGCTTCCTCCAAGCTCTGAGACTCAGCCAGACACCAGGTCTCACCCCACCCCATACTGGATGTTGGCACCCCAGGGTTGCTGTTTTCTGCTTGGGAGTTGTTTGTTGAAAAATCCATCTCACCTAAGGTACTGAGTAGGGTGTTTGATACCTCCTTGACATTGGAAGTTGTTTTATTTGTGTGGTTTGTTTGTTGTTCATTTTTTTTTTTGTTTTGGGGTTTTATTTGTTTGTTTCTTTGTTTGGGGTTTTTTGTGTGTTTTGGTTTTGTTTTTTTTTTTTATATTATCAGATGCAGATGAAGCCAACAGGTTTGAGCTCCTATGATTTAGTTAATTACATTTTAGAAAGTGAAATCTGGTAAAAGTTGAATCATCTCACATTACTAAGAGTGAAAATAGATTTAGGCTTCAGCTGCAACATGAGCTTATATACGTGTGATAAAGACTATGGAGAAACTCTGTTAGAAGGAAGTTATTAAGAATGCTAAATCAAGTATAAAGGGAATTACCCAACACTGGGAATGCAGTTGCCCATGCAACCTCAGTATGCTCTCCTCCTGTGAATGCATTCCAATACACTTCTAATAACAGTCATGCATCTTATTTTTCTTTTCAGGGATTCCTACTCGCATTCAGGTCACAGAATAGAGAGTGCTCACTTAATGAGCAGTTATTCAATATTTTGTTTTCTCAACTTTGCTTAATAGTACTGAAACTCTGCTCTGAAATCAGAAATACTGATTTTCTCTTGGGCTGTCTTGTGATTCTGAGCACGTCCCTGACATTACTTAGTAAATCTTTGCAACACGCATACAAGACAACTGAATATTTTCACTCTGTTTTTGCAGATGGACAGCTGACGCACAGAGAGTTTGGTTAGCAGGGATCCCTGGTTTTATGTCCTGTATTTCAGAAACAGAGAACCTGACTTTTATTAGTAGGTTTTTGGTTTTTTTCAATTGCACATGTCTGAAAACATCTCCCATTGCTGTCAGCTGCAGCTCTGAGTGCTCAACACTGATCTAAGTCAGACTCAAGGTGTCTGAAGTCAGATACTCAGAAATGCAGAACTTGTCTCTAGGAATTAACCCATGAAAAGTATGGGCAGAGTAACACAGGAATTCAGCAGCAAAGGTGGGGCAGTGCTGTAGGACAGCCATCTGTCGGCCGCCCTAACCCTGAGATCCTCTGTTCTCTTTCGCCAAGTCTCTTCCTCCTTCATTTTATCTTTCCAACTTCCAACAGCAAAAACTAGAACCCAGATTTTAGTGTAATCTCTTTATACCCCTGAGTTTCCTAAGCTTCAAATATCCAGATTTCCTACTAACGCTTTAAGTCTTCTATAAGCTACTTTGTTTTACTTTGCAATCTTGCAACAGATATTTATGAGCCTTGTTCCAAATAGTGGCAGGGTGGTATTAGGAAATTTGCAGAACTGTCCTAACAAACAAGATTTATATAGGCAGTAGCCTAGCAGGATTTTCAGAGAGCCTTGTTGCCTAATTCACACTGGTTTCAATAGGATTAAGGCAAGTAGGCATTTGTCAAGATCCCACCATTTGTTACTTAAGACCTGGCCCTTTAATTCTTCTTTCAATTAACTTTATATGGAACCACTAGTGCTGAAGCATAGGAATGTACACTAAAATGTTAATAATTCATAGTAAAGTTCTGTGAGAGTACAATCTGTAAAGCAGGCATCTTGGGGGAATGTGTTATATTTTCTTCAGGCTTCAAAATAATTGCTTCTGCAAACAAAGCAAAATAAGTGTGGAAACTTTTTTCTCTGCTTTGCACTGGGATCAAAATTTTAGTTACCTGAAAGCCTCAATAAGTGCAATTCTACATGAGTATTCCCAGATTACACTGCGGATCATGCCGATCCCAAGACCTTAGTGTCCTCTTTGAGGGAGTACAGAAGGTGTTTGTACATTTGTAACTCATTCTTCCTGGAAGGGATAAGATGAGGCTTGTTGAATTTAATCTGTTTGAAAATATTCTCTATCTAGGGTTCATTTCTGATTTAATTTCAGTAGGGATTAGTGAATTCATTATGCAAACTCACTTCAGGCAGTGAATTTCTTGCAAATCACTTACTCCACTATGTTTATATATATATGCGTGTGTGAATGTTTGTGACACACAGTTTGTGACAGTTGTACAATATGATTTCCTCTCTCTGACTGAGAAGGAGGCAAAAGAAAGAATGTGGAAAAAATAAAAAGAAATAGACCATCACAGTCCTGGGAAAATTTTAGATAGATAATCATTCACTATGATGGACTTTGCATGATTGGTGTCTATTTTCATGACTGAGGGACCAGTTCATCTGAAAAGCAGAGTGTAATTAATTACATAATGTGGCCACATAAGGTAGACATTTTGCATACCATAATCTTTGTGTCGTTTGGGCAAACCTACAATTTGCTTGACTCCAATGATGTGTTTTATGAAGGACTTAGTATTTTTAATGTTTAATGGGTTAATAAATTGGACTGGCAAGAGCCAGACTTGTTCTGAGGCTTCCTCAAGAAGCAGGAATTATGCCTTTCTACCAAAAAAAGGCATTATATTTTTGGCAGTGCTAGGGGAAAGCAAGCTGGCTCCTGTAGTATCTGAATTGTTTTTCCTCCATAAACCTGTGTGCTACCTGTGCCATTTCTTGTGTTCAACACGCTCCTGTTTTCTCCCCTCCACTTGCTTGTTTTGTTGCTTTCTCTCCTGCACCACAAGGGAGATCTCTCCCAAGAATGTAGAAATAATAATGGTTGTCAACATTATAAATCCTTATGCATTTGGTTCTTCTTACAGCCAGCACCTCTTCCTTCATCTGTAAGTTCACCATTAGGACAATAGGAGCCCTGATGGAAACTCTTGGAGAATCTCTGGAGAGTGTCTGACATTCTTCCACTTCATCTTACCTGTCCTAGCTGCTCCAGCTTCTTGGCATCCTCAGAAAACTCCTAAATATGCTGAACAGCATTTGGGAGAGGCTACAGGAAATGGAGCAGTCAGACTCAGGGCAGTATTTAAATCTGTGTGGATTGCTACCTATCTATAGGACACTTGGCCATTCATAAGTTTTCCTAAGCTGGTTTTCCCCCCTTTCTTTTTTTTTCCCCCTGAGTGCTTAGCTATTTGTAGCTCCACCTATTTTCATGGCTGCAGCTTTTCCTACTGCCTTTGGGAGTCTGATCCACACATTGATTTATTTTTAGCTGTATTGCTAATTACTATTTTAGTAAGTATAGTGTTTCATTACATTATTCATTAAAGCTGGAGAGACATTTTAGTAATTTCTCAGTAGTACAAATGTAAATTCAGTAACCAAAGTAAGATCTCTGAGTAGGGCTTAAGAGGACTAGGACGAGTGATCTGACAAAGAGGGAGGTATGACAGGTGAGAGCTCTTGATATATGAAGGAGTGTTACTATGAAAACAAAAACAAGCTGATCTTGACACAGACAAGCAGGGGGCTGGTCAAAAAACTCTGGGAGGAATTCTTTGGTTCACTAAAGGAATAAACTGCCAGAGAAATCCAGAGAATCATCTTTGGGGGAAATGTCCAAAGACTGGTAAAAAATGCTCTTGCAGTGTGGGGTAAAGATGAACAAAAGCAGCCCTGCTGCATTGTACAGGTAGGGCCTAGAGGACCCTGGAGGTTTCCATTTATTTCCTCTTCAGCTTTCTGTCTGGCTTTGCATAGGAACCTGAGGGAAGAAGGTTCCTCTTCCAGAAACTCATAAGTCCTTCTCAAGATGAAAAGTCTATTTCCATATCACACCTGCAGAATACCAGAAAAAAAGTGGAAGGAGCTCTGCACACCTTGGCTGCCCAGCCTTGTCCTTATCAAGGGGTCCTTTTTCCCTTGACTTCTCTGTCAGAGGTAGGTCTCCAGGGGTGCCTGGATGTACAGTACAGTTCTGTTGCAGATGCACCAAATGGAGAGTCATCTAAACCATGTGCCTGGGGAAAACACATCACAATGTGCAGTGCTTTGAGGATACCGACATGCTTCCTGATTAAGGAATGGAAAAAAGACAAAAACCTTTAGGATCAAGATGTTTAAAGCTTATTGAAACCTTTTTTAAATGACAACTTTACGATGGAAAACCCAAGGAGTGAAAAAAATTAAAAGAAAAAACAGCTGTCCTGCAGCAGGAAGGTTAGGAGAAGATCTGGGTGACTGTTTAAATGTGGCTGTGATATACTAGCCCTTTCAAGTGGCAGATCCAAACCCTTGTGGCAGTTTTACCCTAGCACAGCTATTCAACATGTTCCATTTGGCTGGGGGTCTTTATAGAACAAACTTAACAGGGTCTACAAAGAGTCTTTTGCAGCCTGCTCTGCAGGCTTGCCTCTCCCCTCCCTCTTTTTCTGTAGGTTTGAATACAGCAAGGGAGCAAAGTAGGAAACAAAATGGCTCAAAGCCACATGTCCATTTCCCATAGCTCTGTGCCAGTCTCTAGAATAAGTGATTAAGCCCTGAGGCTACTGGGTCTGTGTTCAGCTGCCTGTGGCCCCAAAAGATCTTTCCAATCAAAACCATGCCTGTATTCTGGCGACAACACTACCTGAAGGATGGGACAGGGGTATGGCACAACATCATGTCTTCGGCACTGTGCCACTCAGGAGTGACAGCTGCAATCTCAGGCCTGATTCATCAGTTTTACAGACTGTGGAAAGCACTGAGGTTACAGAAACTGGGCACGTTCTCAGGTGGTCAATCTCAGGTTCTTGGATAGAAGGAGCTGTGTCATACAGGTCCCCTCTGGAGAACTTTCAGGTTCTGGCAGACATATAACCTGTCTTTGAGGTTGTTCTCATCTGCACTGACAGGAGGAAATAAATAAGAATACTGCTTAAGTATTGCACAATGCTTTACTTAGCTACACAGCATGCATTTGAGGCTCTTGTAGAGCTATAAATACAAATTCAATTAGGTTCATAGTCCTTCTGGAACTTAATGTATCCTCTTGCAAGTTGTAGGGAGCATCGGACCACAGAGGTTTTGTAAAATCCATCCCTATTAAAATGTCATTGAAATCAATGAAATTACACTCCATTTTCATTATCTGACATTGCGTTTGGACTTCCAATAAGACTTCAGTACAGCTGTTTGTTAACATCCACATCTTACCCACTGCTTGTGGCGAATTCATACAGGTGCTGTCATTACAGTCTGTCAGTTACCTTGTAGAAGATCTGTGGAGCAAACATCAGCACCAATGGTACCACTGATGTAAAGGTGGGTGGAGAGGATGTCCAGGGCAAGCCAGAGGAAAAAGTACATGTGGATGCATGAGGGCAATCTCTGGATCAGCTAAGCCCAGATGGGCATGAAGATTGGCAACACAAATCAATAAACTGAGCTTCCATGAAGATCAGAACCAGCACTCAACACCCTAATTCTCTGCCTCCGGCAGCAAGGCTGATTCCCTGGCCTAGTGAAGCTGGTAGTCAGGAAATACCTACTGATGGTTGTCAGGAAATCCCATGGAGCAAGAAGCAGAGCCAATAGAGACAATCCTGGCTGGTAAGGAGAGGCCATACCACTGAGATGTTGAATCCATCAGAACCAGAAGCTGAGAAGAAGCCAACTGTCCTAGTGAGGAGATAAGAATCTATCCCAATAGATAGAAGCCTTTGCTATGGATTCCTGCTCTTTGCAGATACCAGATCCTGGTAAACACAGAGTTCAGCTGCAATGGGGATGTGGGACTGGTCTATCTGGAGCAAAAGCTGAAGAAGTTATGAGAGAGGATGTGTCTTAGGTGGAGCTGTTTTAGAGCCAGTTTATCAAATTCCATAAACCTGCAATGCTGTTTACCTGGGTTTTGCTGGGGGCAGCTCTGATGATTTGAAAGGATGTGTGGTGCTCCTTGGGGAATGGGGGAGCTGTTGGCTAAAGGTGGTGTATGGGTTTAGGCTCTCTTTCAGGAGATTAGAAAAACAAAAGACAAAGGTCTTACCAGGAGGTTAACAGAACAGTAAGAAAGGTATCAAGAATACAACAACATTAATCCACAGCAATCAAGAATCCAGAATCAAGAATCCTGGTTGCTACCTTCTTCAGTTCACCTTGTAATTTCAGGTGGAATATACACCCTGGTCCCTTCTAAAGTTTAAGTGCTGTATGTCACAGAGGGCACAGGTAGCAGCCACAGGGTTTCATCACAGCAGTTCAGGAGGAGAAACACCTTTTCTTCTTTGTGCAGGTGCTAGGTATGAAGCAGTGGTGGGTGAAAGGTCCTGTAGAACATCACTGTCCAGATGCCCTATGGAGCAGAAGTGAAGCCTCATGCACAGTGAAAGTGTTTTCCTCATGGAAGCCTTTGTTGACATGAGCATGGCTGATGGGATGCTCTGTGATAATTGAGCAGGATGTTCATGAGAGCACCTTGCCTCCCCTGCAGCACCACAGCAAAACTTCAGGTTTCAAGGGCAGAGTAAGCATCGCCCTTCCCATTTAGTAGGATGACACAGAGCTACAAGTAAAGGCACATGAAGGACAGGGCGGTGAGCATGGCATCACCAAGGGCAAGTCCAGCCTGACTAATCTAGTGGGTTTGTATGATGGAGTGACTACATCAGTGAGCAAGGGCAGGGTCACAAATGTCATCACAGATGTCATCTGTCTGGACTTCTGTAAGGCCTTTAACAGAGCCCCTGATGACATCCTTCTCTCTAAATTGGAGACATAGATTTCATGGGTGGACTCTTTGATGGGTGAGATATTGGTTGGACAGTTGCATCCAGAGGGTCAACAACTTGGAGTCCCAGCAGACATTGATGACAAGTGGTGTCCTTTAGGAGCCCATATGGGGACCAGTGCTATTTAATGTCTTCCTCAGTAAAATAGACAGTGGGATCAAGTGCACCATACACATGTTTGTAGACAACATCCAGCTGAGTGGTGCGGTTGACATGCCTGCAGGACGGGATGCCCTGTGCTCCCATGGAGGGAATGGGGTTGGAGCAGGATACAAGCTGTTGCATCTTGTGCAAGTGATTCTGAAGACCCTTCATAAGCCTGAACTCTGAGGAGTCTCAGCAGATGTCTGGCCTGGATCTCAGGGAAGCAAGTCTGAGCAGTAAACTAGCCTCTGTCGCTTGGCTGCAGCTAGATCAAAAGCAAATGTGTTCAGCTCTCATGAGAGCAAACACTCTGAGCAACCAGAGGTTAATAACAATTCCCTGAAAATTTTTGTGGAGTCCAAAACAAAGAAAGGAAGGCAAAAAAAAAAAAAAAAGAGTGAGAGAGAAAAGGTGGGAAAGGAGAGAGATTGATAACTCTGGGTTTAATTGCCTGCTCATGGTCAGCAGACCATGAGATTCAGAGTATGAAGGTACTACTTCAATATAATCCACATAGCAGCAACCTTCCTTTCCCAAACTGACCCAAACAAACCACGGAGTTCGAGCTTAGACAAAATTTCTCTTCAGTCCAGTGTCATCCAAGGTTGCATTTCTGTCTAAGCACATCTGCATCAGAAATCATATATTTGAATGGACTTTTCTGATCAAAGCATATTTCAAAGGAAATTTTTCACCTGGTCTGTGGCAGTGTATTTCTTCAGTGCGAGCTATATTGGGAGTAGATTTATGCTGTTAGCTTAGATACCTTCCTGCTTCCTTTCTAGAGTTTGATCCCTTGACCGGATCTGAATGCCTGTTGTCTGGCTCCTCCTGGGGGGACACACGTATTTCCCTCCAAAAAGGAGATTGGCACAACTGACAGTACGGTTTGCACCAGGATCCAAGCTCAAGGAAGAGCACAGATGTTGATTGTGCCAAACACCCAAAACCTTCAACACAGTCCACAAAGACCTTGTGCCCTCAGTGCCCTCGTACTCCAGAATATACACACATGCTGTAGCAGCTTCAAGGTAGTAGATGACACCATGGTGAACCACCAACTTGAGAGAAACAGAGTGACAAACAGAATGGAGAGTCTCAAAATGGGTGAGAGTAGTGTAATGAATTTATTGAGAAGGCACACTGGAAATATCTAAATAGATGTAGCTTAGATTATCTTTTTAGTCTCAGTACGTGAGTGAATAACATCCATCCCTCTGCCTGGCCATCATTATCTTATTGCATAAAATATAGGGGAAATTTCTGATATATGAGAGGATCTTGTAGAGAAAAGGGTGGAAACTCCTCTGTTGGAGGATTTGAAACTGGAGAGCTGAAATCCTGCGAGTTATACCCTGGGGAACAATCCTGCATAGGACTTCAGAGGGATGAATTAACCTTTTCTTTCTCAAGGGTGTTTTAACCACCATCACCATAGTCCTCCTGGGGAAAAAAAGGAACTCTGTTTGTTTCGTCGCCTTGCAGACAGGTTGTGCTGACAGGTGCCATCCTCTAGCCAGGTGTCTTCACACCATTTAACTGGGTTAAAAAAAACTGTTCTGTGTGCTAAATTGCTTCCTCACTTCACAAGGCGTGAAAACCTTTTCTCTCTCTCATGTGTCCATGCTTCACTCCTTCTGGGGAGACAGCTGGTCTTTTTTATTCTTCTTAAATGCTGTCTTCTGAGACAAATCAGGTCATGTAGAGCCAGGCCCACAAAAGACACTGAGGTGACTCAATCCTGTCAAATCAATGGGAGTTTGGTGCCTAAACTTCTTTGTGAGTCTGGGCCCAAGTGACCTTGAATAACATCAGTGTGAACATACATTGCGCTCCAGTCAGGAATAGAGCGTGGGCTGAGATGCACCTTAAGCCCACAAATAGCACAGATGATTAGTTGATTCGGCACTAGTTCACCTAAGTAACTGAAGGAAAGATTTCCACACATACCTTAGTGTAGGTGTCGTGAGAAAGGAATAACTTTTGGGCCCCTATATCTTTACATATGGAGAACACTGTTTGTTTTCTTAATAATTGGATATCATATTTCCCTTGGGTTGTGAATTATTGATAACTGTCAATGGTCCAGTTGATGTCCAGACTCTGGACAGTACTGATGTTTTCTCTGGAGAAAGATGTGTGAGTGCTAAATCTGGGCTTGTAGCACACAGGTTTTGGAATACTGGGAGATAACAGTGTGTATCAAAGGGCTCTGGGATTCAGTGTCATGTTTAAGAGGAGTTCCTAACTAAGGACAGAAAAAAGCAGGATACTAGGGTGATGGCTGATGGTATAGCAGCTGGATCCTAGGATGAACATTAAGGAAGTGAATACATGATGTACATTGGAGGGCAGAGAAAGGCCAGGTAAAAGAGAGCTATAGAGAGGGGCAGAGGAGGCCATATAACATTCAAGGACCTTTTAATGGAACAGTAAATTCTTTTTTGGTCTCTCCATCCCAGCATTCAAAATACAAAACTATATGTTTATTTTTCCAAGGCCAGGCAATGAGATACAACACGAGAGACAAGTGGACAAATGTGAATCAAGGTCCAAAGCACTCAGTTCCCTCCTTTCTTTGCCTAAGTGTGGCTGCAAGCCCCATGGAACATCTGGAAAACACCTAGTTTCTCAATTTCTCCTTTCCTGAAATACCAGCGTGTGAGACATTTAAAAGGGCCTGGACATTATAGTAACACTTTCTTAATTCTTTGCCATATTCTGACCCCCCCTGTAAGCTGTGAGTTTGGAGACAGAAAGTAAAAAGGTGGCCAGAGATTAGAAGTCTTCTTGTGGTCATGGCTCCAAAAAACTTCTACATTCCTGGTACCTAAGAACTAACCTCTGCCCTACCTGTGTCTTAAACATTAATTTCTTATCTCCCACTCTCTCAGCTATGTGATAGCAAGGAAAGTCTCACTTACAGGAGCAGTCTGCCTGGAAAGGGATGTCCTAGAAACCTGGAGGTGTGGCAGACAAGCAGATGGAGATGGTGAGAGGATCATCCCTCTAGGACTAGAAAAATGCTGTGGGCTGTGCAGATTGAGACATAAAAGCCTAACAGTGTGTTTCATAAAAGCTAAGCTTTGCATAGTGTCTTCAGTGGGTATGAGAAGAAGGTCCGAATGAAAAAATGAACATTTGACTACGTGTGTCCTTTTAGATGTCCATTTAGCTCTGTATCCACCCACCTCAGTGATTTCCAGTCCTTCTGCCATTGTAGAATCTATGATTTGTTTCACACTAAGTGAAACAGAGGACATTTTTTTTGTGTAAAATGACAATACATTTCATGTACTCTTACAATATCATGAATATGTCAATATGAAGTATTAGTATGAGTTTACTTTACACAAAAGTATGGAAATGAAGGAGGGATGTGATGGAATACTAACATGGGAAACCTATCCTTGCCAGACCTGGTTCCTAGCTGGCAACTCTAGATTCCATACAAACAGTAGTAATAATAGTCACTTTATTCTAGCCACAGTGCTACAACCAAGATGTCATATATGCATGGGTGATAGATAAAACAGACAGATTTCTTATTTTCCACTGACATGCTTCTGAATTCATCCTTGCAGGGCTGACTCATCCTTTTAGCTTTCCAAGGAAGACAAATTGCTTTCCAGGAGCTTTGCTGTATACAGGTTATTTTCGAGCGCTTCCTTAATTAAGGTTTATCTGCTGTGCACATAAACCAAAGATAAAAAGCCCTTGGTTTTTCTTTTGTGCAAGCAGAAGTTTTCCCCTGAACAACCTGTTTTTCACTCAACCCATTGTTATACAACACGATGCACATACTGTATGGATACTGTGTAATCTTACCCTAGAAGGAGCTGCACGCCAGTAGCCTGAAAAAAAGTAATTTTTGATGACTGGGGTGCTTTCGTGTGGAAGGACTGAATAGAAATGGGATTCCTGAGGACCCAACTGGCACAAACTATTAGTACATTTTTTTCATCCATGATCTTGAACTCCACCTCTGCCCTAATCTCATGTTTCTTATCTTTTGTGTCTGAAATTATGCTAAAAGCACGCTGTTGGAAATACATTTTGCAATTGCAAAACTTGGGATCTGGCAAGGACTCAAACAGTGGTCATCCCAACTGGAACAAGAGGACAATGGTGTAATTGGAATAGTAAAGGAGTCTTTTAACTCTGTCATGCTGTAGGTGCAGGTGAGAAGTTTTGGTCTCACCTCTCTGGGCAGAAGTGCTCTCCCATTCCCTGACAGGTCAAGGGCTCACTGGCAGTCACAGTTTTCTGAGCGCTGCTCTCTTGCTGCCCCCTGCAAACCTCCTGCTAGCAGTGGGAAAGAGATAAGCCTTCACAGGGCTACATAGTCCCGGTAACAGGATAATTCCTCTGGAGTGAGTCAGACATACAACAGATCACAATTCATAGTAGCTGTCATAGCTGGTGCAAGAGGTATGTGGGACCTGAGGGCAACGAGGCCAGTGGCAAGAGATCTCCCTTCAAGTGGCAAGAGATCTCCCTTCAGTCAATGGTTTTCATCTTTTTCTAGGGATTAACAATTTTGTCATATTCACTCATGGTTTTGCAGGAATCAGGCATGGAGACTGGAACTTTAGAGTCTTGCAGTTATGTCTAAATTGTCTTTCCAGCCTCCCAGTCTTGTGTGCTGAGACTAGCCACAGTCCTTAGGGAGAGACAGTCAAAGCTAGGGCATCTAAGTGTTATACAGTGCTACAAAGGACTACCTAATCTATCTTCATGTTGCTGTGGCTACAGTGTAACGCCAGGAGACTCAAGATCTCCTCAAACCAGCTAGTTCAGGTATTAGGTAAGGTTGCTACAGCAACACAGGACTTACTGCAAGCTGCAAACTTGTCTAAGGAACAGGATGGATGAGCCTGTGTGAGCTCTGCACTTGGATAATTTAAAGGTACTTACAGTTTGTTTCCAACCCCCTTGTGCTGAAGTAGTGTGAAAAGTTTACCCGGGATGCTGAATAAACACAGTGTCGAGTTAGCTATGCAAGAAAAAATATGAATACATGAATGGTTACAGCATGCTAGTGTCTGCATCGTCTTTGCACATAACCTTCACCTGCTCTCTGACAAGCTGAGACAAACCTGAAAGACCACTTTTCATACAGTGTCACTGAATGCACTTGGGGAAGGGTAGACATAATGCTCAGATGGGTCCCTGTGATTGGTGCAACAACCATTTTTCCCCTGGGCATGGTCAGGAGCATGAAAACTCCTTGAGCAGAATTAGGTATATTGATCTAATACATATTCATTCACAGGCTTAGACCCACTGCAGAAACATCCTGGCACCTAGTCTCACTCCCAGACTTCCTGCTGTGTACAGACCCTCTGCATCTGTGGGGCGGCTCTTTTCCTTGATGATTTGGGACTCCTCATTCCCTGGCCACCCTACCCACTCCAGAAATGGGCACCAGTGGGGTGGGGGATCCTGTGCTCATCGGGGACCCAGGGGGAGGCAGTGGGTATGACCTCTGGCATGCCAGTGGACAGCTGTTTGGTTCGCTGCCACAGCTTTGCTCACACATGTGTGCCTGACCCTGCCTTGTGCTGTGGAAATGACCTTGTCCAGTGTGTTTCCCTGGGATTGCTGGCAGTGTGGCCAGTCCTCTCTCCCCCTCTCCACAGGCATGATGTTTGCAGTGACATATGTGCATGTTGCAGTGGCTTCTTCTCCCTTCTTCCTGCCTCGCTTTATTGAATGTATTTATAGGCTGGCTGTCCCTTCTCTCTGCTCTTCTGGTCTAGAGCCTTTCCCCAGATGGCACATCTTGGTTGCAGTGGCCAGAGCAGTGGTTCCCTCTTCCCATCTAGAGTAAACGCTTCTATCTTTCTCAGCCAGCTTGTTTTCTTTGTTTTCTGACCTGAGCCAGTGTTGGAAAACAGGTGCAGACAGCAAAGAGGCCAGTGGCTCTGCTTCCAAGTAGGTCTTTTCAATGCTTCGCAGTGGGAATATTAATAGAACAGTGTCCTTTTATCAATATGCAGCTGAGCTGTTACTTGCCCAAGGGCTGCTAAATTATTGGGGTGAAGAATGGTATGTCCTGTAGATTCAGTGGAGGTTTATAAGCTGAGCATTATCTCTCTGCAGCAGACCAGCATAAGGCACAGGCTCTGTTTTGGTCCCATTTAAAACTCTAATGCACGATTTAAGTCTGAAAAACATGGAGAATGCCTGTTCTTTGTTATAAGGCTGAATTTCACCCAATAGTCAGAAAAATAATAATAGTCTGCTGAAATTGGAAAGACTGATATTAATCTGCCTATTAATCCTTCGGTGAAACCATGAGTGCAGAGCAAAGGCAAAGTGCTTGGAGTGCTTGCAGGCAGGGTCTTTATGAGGAGTATATCCTGTGAATATCTGTGTGTGTCTGACAGCACATAACTGGAATGGGGAGGGCAACAGTACTGTTCTCTGTCGGCAATCCTGAGCCAAAAAGCTATAAAAGACAAAGCACTTTGTGTCATTAGAGTCACACACCTGTGAAACAAGGTGTCATTAAAAAGAAACACAGAAGGCAAAGGTGTATTTGGAAGGACTGTGAAAATGCCCTTTGGGAGAGTGTTCTGAAAATGAGTAGGGGAAGAAATCGGTGTATTTCAAAATGGATGGGAAAACAAATCATGGGAATAGAGACAACCCATCTGGTGCAAGCCTTTCCACACAGCCAAGATGCTCTCAGCATTGCTGACGGAGATGATGAGGTGCTTTAAATTCCTTTTACAAACCTCCTGGCTGGAGGTTTGGCTGGAGACTTGAGTCTGTCCACCCTTAGCATGAAATCAGAGCCACCTGGCTCCAAACCCATACTACATGGAAAGGCCTCTTTGAAACTTGTCACTGGTTAGCAGGAGGGGAAGGAGGGACATTCCCAGTAAAATCAGTGATACACCTGAAGAAAACTTACCTCCCTTTTTCTCCTCTGCCTTCTTCCCTTGTTCTTCTTCAAAGGTTGAAAAAAATGAGGACGGAGACCAAAAGATCGAGCAAGATGGCATTAAACCAGAAGATAAAGCTCATAAGGCAGCCACCAAAATCCAGGCCAGCTTCCGCGGACACATAACAAGGAAAAAGCTCAAGGGGGAGAAGAAGGGAGATGTCCCAGCATCTGAGACTGATGCTGCTGAAAAGAAGGAGGAAGGCCCTGCTGGTGGAGCGGCCGAGAACAAAGAAAGTGAGGCTCCCACTGCCACAGAAGCAGCTGCCGCTGACAGTGCCCAGCTGGAGGAGGGCAGCAAAGACAGCAGCGCGCCAGCGGAGGAGAAAAAAGGGGATGGAGCTGCTGACACGGGCTCAGAGCAGCCAGCCCCCCAGGCTGCCACTCCTGCTGCCTCCTCAGAGGAAAAGCCCACTGCTGCCACTGCCCCCGAAAGGGAAAGTGCCACTAAAGCTTCCACTGATAACTCGCCGTCCTTGAAGGCTGACGAAGCCCAAGACAAAGAGGAGCCTAAACAAGCCGACGTGCCTGCTGCTGACACCACTGCCACCACCACCCCTGCCGCAGAGGATGCTACTGCCAAGGCAACAGCGCAACCCCAAATGGAGACAGTGGAGAGCAGCCAAACCGAAGAGAAGACAGGTGAGTGAATGCCTCACTGGGGAATGGGCCTCTCCAGAAATGGATACCTCCCTTGGTCTGCTGGGGATGGAAAGTTGGCCAGCAAGAGCTGGTGCAGGGATTAGACTGAGAGTTAACAAGGGAATTCTCTTGCTGGGTTTTAGGGGTGGGGGAGATTAATTTTCTTGCTTAACACCCTCTTCCTTGCTTCCTGTCAGCTTTTAGAAATACTGCACCTCCTGTCAAAGTTCATGTTCCTCCAGATGGAGGTGCCATCCAGCCCTTTTTTTTGTAGTGGCAGGAGAGTGTCAGCCAGCTTGGAGGCTTGGAGGAACCAGAGAGAGCTCCCCAAGCTCTGTATATGCTAAAAATAGTAATGAACTTCCTCAGTCACACTAGCACAAACAGTTCCAGTGGGGCAACAAAACAGCCCAAGCTGATACCAGCTCACTGGAGGCTTCTAACTTGAGCTGAAAATCTCACAAGACCACATCTCTCTCATACTGAAGGAGGTCATTTAGCCTTGCTGGTGGAACGGTCAAAGAGTCAAAAGAGTCTTTCTTCCATCTGCTTGTGAATGGGTGACATTCTTAGTACATCCACATTCTAGTCGGTAACATCGTCTTATCAGCAGGGATTACAGTTTCCTCCACACCAATACTTCGGGCCTCTCTACTTGGAGAAGCCCATGACAGCCATGTTTGCATGAAGCTTTTAGACGTGTCAGCTGCTTCAGGCTCATATAGTAAGAGGATCAGGTGGGGAAAGGGAAGATTAAAGACCCTGACATCTCAGTCAGTGAGGACAGAAGAGAGGGTTGAATGCCAAGAGTCACTCTAGGAAGTGTTTTCAACTCTTTCCCCTACTGAGGGGTGAAAAGTTTCGAGAGGCGAAAGTGAGCATTTTTGACAGAGGTATACTGTTTACAAACCATAAAGAAGAGTTGGTTTTGAATTGTAATACTGAGCTGGGCAGAAAATGAATCAAAGAATTGAGAATATTTTTCTTTCTTGTTCCTTACCTTCCTTATTTTGTCAAAGAAAAATAACAACAAAAAAAAAGGTAACATTGGAGGTAGACATCACATGAAACTCAGTTAAGAGGCACTGCCAAGCAAAACTGCCCTTCACATTTATGAGACACTCAGTTGTACAGGGCATTCTGCATTCATTATCTTTTTGGGGAAAAATGTGGCATAGCACCTTGATATTCATAAACAGCCTCATGTAAATGTTGGAGAGCCTCAGCGTCCAGTCTTGTACTATTAGTGTTTCTCCCTAATTTCATTTGGTCCACTACTTCTTCTC
Organism: Pseudotriccus pelzelni; assembly: GCA_035584735.1. Taxonomy (NCBI): domain Eukaryota; kingdom Metazoa; phylum Chordata; class Aves; order Passeriformes; family Tyrannidae; genus Pseudotriccus; species Pseudotriccus pelzelni. The sequence goes on from JAWMRA010000001.1 coordinate 22,395,708, forward strand.
CACAAATTACAAGTCTCCCCCTCTGATTAGACTTCCAAGCTTCCTTAGCTAACCCAGGGCTTCAGGCTACTGTATTCCTGCTCAACAAAGTGGAGAGATAGGAAAGAACAGGTACCCAAAAGGACAGATTAAGTACTGGGAGAGGAACTCATGCAGAACATTTATGATTTAAGGTATGGGCAAGGGGAGCAGCCTTCAAGAATGTGAGTCTAAACTGATTATATGCACCTACAAAGGGTTGCTGGTTTTACCTCTGCTCATTATAAGTTCTTAGAAATAAGCCTTGAAATTGCATTGTCCCTGTTGACTTTTTGTTCTCCAGGTCTCCAGCCCTTTGTTCTTACTTTGTGTGCTAAGTTGAGTGGAAAAATAAATGTCATGCCATTTCTGAAATATAACTTGGAATGCTTCATGCTATACTTGTTTTGGTTTTATACTTGCCAAAGTTATAAACATCAGTGGCAAAAACAGGACAGAGTGAATCAGTGTTTTGGGGTCCTCTGTACATAGGATAATGAATGTTAATTACCTTTTATTTAAGGCTTGGGATGTCTTATTCCTACACAGGAATGATTCTGCCTTGAGTTAGCATTCCATTTTTATTCATATTAATCTGCTGTAATGGATAGTGGCAGGAAAATTATAGTAGCAGGCTACTTCATTTGCTTAATTTTACCTGTTTTGAGTTGCCACTTATCAAAGAATGGTTTATTTCTATGCAGTATTCTGAATCATTTGCAGATATCTTCCTCAGGCTTTTGTTGGCTTTAACATCATTCGAAGTGACCAACCATTCATGGCCACACTATTTGAAGTGGCCATTTAAATGTATGGTTTAATATGCATTTGCACATGATACTATTACTTATGTAAATATCTATCCAACAGAATAAGTTGGAAAATCTACACTCAAATATATATTTAAAAATGAGTTTTCAGTGGTTGAGTGTTAAAGACCAATATCTGCATCTATTTATACTTATTCAGTATGCATGCAGTAATACTCAAGCTTAGCAATGTTTACCGAAAGCAAACATGAAAGGTATGTGGTCAGAGTCAAGCTGATAGCCTCTTTAAAATGTTAATTAATATAGGTTTTTTTCCTGAATTCCTATTCCAGTATGATATCAACCTTCCAGTCACAAACCTGAACAGCTGGCTAAGCGTCCCCAGAGTCATTCAAGAAAGAGAAGCAAAAAAAAATTAAATAGGTCTTCTTGTCCATCTCTCTGAGGATGCAGGACTGTGCTCTGCAATATATTCTACAGCACAATGTCCACAATAGTAAGAAGCTGTTACTTCCTTAAAGAATATTTCTCTAAAGAGCATCATCACATTACAAAAACACCCACAGACAGGAAATATTTCCTTACAGAAAGCCTGTGTTTTCTTTGTTACTATCTTCATCCTATTACTCCCTCTCAGCTCTTTAAACCTCTTTGTTTCTCTCTTGGTACTTACTCTTTCCATAACTTAAAGATGTTTGCCACATCTCAACCTTTCTCCCAGACATCCCCCAGCAAATGCAGCACTGATGGTTGCTGGCATGGCTGTGATGGTCATTACTGAAAGAGGGAGGGCTACCAAACTTCTGCCACTCCAGCACTCCTCCGGCCCAGGGACAGATCCTCTTTCAGCTTCATCAGTCCCCTTGGCTTTCAAAGGTCATCTCTTATCATTTCTGTGATCGAAGACTGGCACGGTAGTATGCAGTGTCAGACTGCCAAAAATAAATCAAATTGGCTCCTAGCCAATGTCATCAGTTGGCTGGTTGCCATGGCATGCTTGGCTGCTACTACCGTGAGGTGTGCCGACCGTGCTACTTCTGTGCAGCGATGTTCATCTGCCTTGAATTTTACTACAATGGCTGTATCGTGTTATCTGTGGATACCGTTCCCAGTGCAAGTATGAGCAAAAGGCAAGGGCATTTAACTTATATCCAGAAGAGATTTTTGCCTTTGTCCAAGGGCAGGACAAAAAAAAGGACAGGAATCAGGGAAAGGAATAACTAGCGTGATAAAGACAAGAGCACAGTTTTTAATGCTTAATATTTAATGTTTCTGATGTGGGGGAGAGATGGAGTGGTTCTTTGTACCAGTGAGTAGTTCTCTTGACAGGGTTCAGCTCTCCTTGTTATTCAGTTCCATGTGCTCTATCTGTTGGTAATGGCTTAGGAAATGACTTCAAGCAACTGTCCTGTATCCAGTATTAGTTGGGCTGGAACCACGGGTATTGCCAGTTGGTATGGTAGAGCAGTTTCTAAGTAATCCTCCATGTACCAAAAAGTAGATGGAAAAACCAGATGGATTCCAACCTGGGTAAGGCATGAAATGAGTAAGTGGACTTGGTTCAGTGGCAATGAAGGACTGATACAAGAAAGACAATCTCTTAAACCTCTTCACAGTTTTTGGTGGATGAAGTTGTCTTCTCATCTGAGCTTCCATGTCAAGACTTAGGTTTATAGGTTTTCTTGTTATGATCCAACCTTTGCCTCTTTGTGTTGCTATTATGCCTAGAGAGGCTTGCTTATATGCCAGTCTACTCAACAGGATAAAATTCAAATGTTGTGGGGGGAATTTATACATTACACATGGATGAGGAAGTGAGACTTATTCTAATCTAGTTTTCATTGGCTTAAATCCAGAGAGTCTTCATCAAAGTTATTGGAAAGAGTCTACGTTAGCGCAGCTTTGAAGTGAGATCAGCATCCAGCACAGCAGACTATGGAAGAAGATGGGCTACTATGTACTTTATGGGGAGGAGACAAGGTGAATGTCACACAATGTTAGATTATCTTTGTACTTTCACAAGTTTTCAAGTTTCACCTCCAAATTTGGCTGGCTCTTATATCAAAAGCACTCTCATTTTGTCAGGTAAAAATACAACAAAGCCCAGGAATGTGAAAGAGTAAATTGTGCCTAAGGAAGTAAATGGATCTTCTTTTGTTGGGAAATGAAGAAGAATGCTTTTTCCTGGTTGATGAAATAGCTTTACAGTGGAGAAGCTTCAGAGCTGAAATGAAAAATCAGCCAGGTGACAATTGCTTTGCATGTAAGCGGACCAGCAATTCCCCCAAGGCCCTGTATCCTGCAAGCAAGGAGCACTTGGAGACACAATCTTAATTTCCTCAGAGGGAGAAAGTCCCTATGGATCCTTTTTCATGGTTTAGAATTGAATCAGTTCTTTGTTTTCAGTTCAATCACGGTACTGATAGAAGGACAATACTTGCTGCACTTAGGGTGCACTGTCTGTATAAAGATTTGTGGAGACACTGTCTATTGTCTTGTACCAGCTAGAAGGTACAGCCTAAGCAAGAGGATTGCAGTTGTATGACTTGGAATTTCAGTCTTGGCCCATGGGTAGCTGGCATGAGGCAAAACAATCTCACTGCCATTCCTATTTCATGGAAGCTTATCTCTGCTGCTGCACCTGGCAGCCAAGGAGAGCAATGCAGATACCATAGTCTTCCCATGACTGCCCCAGAGGAAACAACTCAAAGCAAGGATGCCAGCATTTTCTTGTCTGCAATACTACTCTAGCAACAAAGTAAAAATATAAATACAATTTAGATTACTTGACACATGCTGGAGTATGAAGTGTATGTCTAGTCCTCAGTTGCTCTGAAATTTTTAATCTCTGCAGTGTGTCTACATAGGTACAAGCATTGTGCAGGTATTTCACAGCCATGTTTGCCTTGGTGCACACAGCCATGTGAGGGGCAGGGTCAGAAAAGTGGAATGTCAGAATTTTCCTACACACAGAGTGTTACATGTGCAGGGGTTCTTCCTCTGTTGCAGTGAAATACCGTCTCTTGTCCCATGTGTGCCTCAAGTCTGCTGCTTCCCAATGAAATGCAGCTTCCCCCATATAGGTGGGAACTGTACTAGTGGGCTAGTGGTGAAGCAGTACTTGACCTCTTTTAATAAAATCTTTGGTGACACTAAGCATATGTACTGATGAAAAAGTGTGGGCTGACTCTGGTTAAGGCCTCTTGAGGACAGAAGGTTAACCACTCTTGCAACCTCAGTAAGAAATGCATGGACACTCAAGGCTGGTTGACTGGCTTATTTGGAGAAGGGTGCAGATTATAGAAAGGGTGACAGCAGTCTTTCATCCCTTCTGATGATGGGGACAGAAGCTGTTGCAGCATCAGACAAGTCCATCCTCATTGATCATGGCATGCTGCACAAAGTTCGTGTTCATGGAGAAAGTTGGCCAGCCTCACTAGTTTTCACATCTTTGTGGTATTTTTCCAACAGAACAAAGGTATCAGCCTCGAGCCTATACAATACTGAACTTTCTAGATAATATAGCAGGGTTTGCTGAGAGCATTGCACTCTTATGCACCTCCACAGGAAGGAGGTCCTACGAGCCATACATACAGATGATATTGTTTAGGGCAGTGCATACTAATGTCATGGTATGTGCTCATGTTGTATGGTAGTCACTCAGGCTAACATGTGGAGCTCTACAGCCAAGACCAATGGTTAAACTAGACCTAGATTTTGCTCAAAATCACTCTCTCATTACAATGTTTTTCACGGAGGCTCGCTGCATCTGCACTCAGATCATCTTCAGAAAATGCTCTGAAATCTCCACATGGGAGGAATGCTTTCTGCCATAAAAGATAACCAAAATTTCTCCTGAGAAAGGCTCAAATAGCAGACCAGTGAATAATCTAGACAGACAGACAATGAAAGTTAGGTGGCGACTGCTGTATCTGCCAGAAGTGCTCTGCACTACTGCCAGTGTCATCTCTTTACACTAGGATCAAGTAGGCTGAACCTTCCAGGTAGATATAAGCTTGCAAAGTATCAGCTGGGATTTACAGCTCCAAGAAGCAGAACTTTAAAAGTATCAGTACTGACTCTGTGGCACAGATGGCTGCCAAGTACAGAGGAAAAGGATTTGTAAAGTTCACCAGGTTAGCACAATCAGATTAGTTAAATATTCCTCAAGAGCTGTATAATAGGTGCATTAATACTGGATTATCAATGCCAGTGCAGTGATCACTTCCAACCTCCGTGGAAATTCCATGGACTCTGGCAAGGTGCGGTTGTACTCACAAGGATCCATGCAAATAACTGGTAGAGAAACACAGAAGTCGCCAAGCCGGGTCAGACCTGACATCCATTTATTGTACTTCTCACAGTAGCTAGCCAGAAATACTGCCATGGGCAGATCTGGGGTAAACTGCCTCTCTACTGCTAGGGCTCATCACTGTCCTCTGCTGTCTAGGATTTGGTTTAACAAGTAAAGCATGATGTGTTCTCTCTTGATGCTAATATAACTACAGCATTCTATGGCATATAGATATACATATATATATAGTATCTGATTGACTAAGTGTCAGCAGCTTCCTCAAGTCCAACCAACTTCTGTGACAAATTGGCCACCACTGCCTTAAATATCTTTCTGTACTTGTGCCACGTCACAGAAAGAGCAAAAGCTTCTGATAGCCCTACTTTATGTCATTGATTATTGTATATCACATCATATAGTATGCATTTATGCACAGAGGACATAGTGCCATCGCTCTTGCTGTTCATTTCTTTCATGAAGAAAACAAAAGCAGTGTTTTAAATTGCGTTTTTATATGAAATTATTCCTATGCTTTTTAGGACTTTTGTTGCTTTTCTCTGTGCTCCCTTTAAATCTGCAAATCTCCTTCAGGAGATGGAGTGACAGATAACTGTTCACATTAGGCCAGAAAAGGGGGTACTTCTATACACTTATTTCCAGAAAAGCAATATTTCAGTCCTTTTCCTCCTCATCCCAGTTGTTATGCATAGCAACATCTTTGCCTTTTGAAGACAGCTACCCAATAAGCACTGATGACTGAAATGACTTGGGAGTTCTCCTCTTTGTAAAGACACCGCTGAAATATTTTATTCAGCCATATGTTAATCTGTGAGACTGGGGAGTGTCCAAGAGAGACAAGGAAAATGTAGGCAGTGACAGAAGGTTTACAAGTCAAGCCACTGGCATCAGCTCTGTGGAATAGTTTCCACCTCCAGTTTTGAACCCCCAATAGACCTGTGAAAGACCATATTACAGCTCAATTTGAACAGGTCTCGAGACATAAGTTATTTCTCAACACTACACTCATGCTGCAAGCTTGACTTAAAGAAGGGCTTCCTCATTCCCTAGCCTTCTTTTCTGTTTGTGTGAAATGTCTTTCAGGCAGAAAATAGAGGAGATACTTTAAAATAAGGTGTGTGGGAAACCCAAATGATGGAGAGTATTATTATCATGTGCTTAGCTGTTTTCTGAAGGAGAGTCCAGTCTGGTTTTGCAGGTTACTAGAATTGCGGCTTTCTTCCTAGTTCTGTATTCCCTACTAACTAAAGGCTCCTTTTACATGTCCTTTAGCTCTAATGGCCTGTACCATGCAAAGAGCCTTAGCTGTATCATCACCAAATGTGAATGTGATCTGTGGAAATGTTTCTTTTTTTTTCTGTGTCCTTAGTTACATCAGTGTCAGCATGGGACACTGGAACAGAACAAAAGATCTCAGCTGAGGTCCTGGCAAACAGGAGTCCCTGTTGGACACCTGCCCTTTGCAGGGCTGAGAGTAGTCAGGAAAAGAACTATGGAAAGCTGGACAGTGTCCAGAGATGTAAAGGAAAATGTTCTTCCCCTAATGACCGGAAAAGTGAGGCTCAATGCTTCATGCAAATAAGTCTTAGATAAAGGTCATAAGGTCCCAATTATCTACCGTTCAAAGAACCACACACTTTCCATCTGTACCTTGAGGCAACAGCAAATGAATCCTCTTTTCATTACGAAAGAAAGCAGAAGGTGGAAGACACTATTCAACCTCTCCATCTTCCTTCAGCAAAACACTGTAATTGGGAATGCTATTAATGATAACTGGATATTACCTGTAACCTACAGGGCTTAATGAAGAAGAAAATCTCTCTGACATTTGGAAGAGCATCCAAATCTCAGTGCTAAAGCGGTGGAGTGCTACAGAACCATAGCTAACAATGCATTGCATGTACCGGGAAGGGACAGGAGAGCAGCAGCAGGAGCTGTGACCATTATGCAGAGGATTTCCCAGACTTTGACAAAGCTGTCTTAGCTGCTGTGAAAAAATGTTTCAAGGACCTTCCTTGATAACCATTTGAAGAGATGGAAGATGGAATAAGGTTAAAATAATTTAAAGTTGGGCTTGTGACAAGTACTTTTAAAAAGTACTTTTTAAGCTGGAGGCACACATTGATTTGAAAATGACAAAAGCCTCTAAGAGGGAGGTGTGAATGCAAGCTTATGTGGACTAGGTCCGTTACTAGTTCCATAACCAGGTCCATAACTCCATAATTTGTAGTTTTCAAATTATTATAGGACTCCATTTCGTTACTGGGTGTGGTCTTAGAAATGAAAGCATGTGTATTCCAGCTTAGACATCCTGTGTTACCTACCCTGCTTATGTAAGGCTAGGATTTTACCTGTGATTTCAGCATCAGTGTCATAAGCAATTCAGAGTAATCTTCAGTCATCAGTGCTGAAACAAGGGATATGCCAAAGGAGACCAAACTCTGGGATGGAGTTGGCCTCACTGCACTTCAGAAAGATGTGTGAGTTGAAGGAGTCTGTGGTCTTAGTCTTAGATCTGCTCACAAGTGGTCTCCCGTATGTTTCTTCCCCTGGAAGAGACTCAGTGCAGTATTGTTGTACTGGTCTTCTGCTTTCCCTTGTTGTCAGAAATGGAAATTCTCCACATTCACGGAGTCTGATCAGGGGGTTGCTGTGAGTTTACCTTCAGTAAGGCTGCTATAATTTATAGGAGCAGCAATTCTGTCTGGCCCTTTGTCTGCATTCTCAGTCTGTTATTCAACTGGTACACCAGAGATCCAGATGGTGGAAGGAAGTAACTTTATTGCCAAACACTGAGCAGACAGGAGTGTTACCTCGACCTTGCAACTCTGTGCCACACCTGCTCAATCCTGCACCTGTCCTGTAGAACAGCTCCTGTGTTCAGCATGGACATTCAGGGTGCTGCAGGTTTGCAAGAAGTGACACTGGTGGGTGTTCGGAAGATGCCTCAGTAGTGCAAACACTTTTGGCTCATGCCTTTAAGCTTATCTTTGGGGTTGAAGGGATGTTGCCACAAAGCCATCCCAGCACTGCTGCCATGCCTTCATTGGGAGACTTACCAGCGTGGCCAAACATGGTGCCAGGCACAGGGACTGAACTTGACCTCTTGTCCCATGACACAACCTCTCCCAAATACACCTGAGGCTCACCAGGAAGGCAGGGGGAAGAAATGCACAGCGCTGCTGCTGAGCAGCAGACTTTGGTCTCAAGAGACACTAACCCAGCACTATTCACTGCACTCAACAGAGACACAAAAGGAAAAGAAAACATGTCTTTGTCCCTCAAGGTAGAAAATGTCTTCATGGCTGAAGACAAATGACTGTGAGAAAGATGGATGAAGTCACTGATTTTTACAGCAGAGAAGGAGAAAATTCCAGACACTCCTAACTAATGTACCATACAACTACTTCTTGTCCTCATTTCTAGAAAAATACATATACATGGCTCTCCCAGACAGAGAAGTAAAGCCTAATTGCAGTTCAAACCACAAGCACACAGGGCTTCTGAGTCCTGTTGGACTGGAATTTTTCTGTGAAACTCTTTTTTGCATTAAAGAACCCTTTATTTTTTCAAATGCAAACATGATATGTCAGTACCAGGAATTACAGGATTTGTAGATTAAAGCAGTAAGAGAAACCTTTACCTGCTTTTGAAGTAGCTCGCATGTGAGGGTCAGGTCATCCCTGAATGGGACAGAAGACAAGGTGGGGCCATGCCTTACACTATGAAGCTAAAATCCAATTGGGCTGCTGGACAAAGTTTCCCCTGCTCCCTCCTGCTGGAGCTATCCCACTTTGTATAAATTATTTATTATTTGCTGGAGCCAGGATGTGGAGTTGGTCTCCCCTATTCCAGATGAGTGCCTTCACCACTAGTCTACAGAGTCCATGTTTTTCTCTGGCCCAATGAATATTTGATAACTTATGGAAGTGGAACAGCTCCATCAGGAGAGGAAGAGTAATAGAGACATGTTCATTCATGTGGATATCTCACAACACCACTCTGTGACCAGCAGGCAAGACCCAAGCCAAGGACCCTCGCAGCAAATAAAATCAGCTGGAAGACCAGGGGAGACAATATGAGCATGAAATGTTGGGGTGCCACTTCCCACGTCTCAGTGCAGTTTCAGAGCAATTTCAGAGCAGCTCAGGCCTGATGAGTTCACGCATCATACAAGGCCCTCTTCTTCTTATGAATGCAATTGTCAAAATGATGGTGCCCAAGCCTAAAGTATGGGCTGTTCCACCTTGGCCAAAAACTTGGAAACTCTGCAAGTGGGAGGTGTGGTAACTCACAGCCTCTGTGGACCTGTGCAGAGCTGGGCTTCATGGCAGACTTTGGCTAAGCAATGAGGTAGTGCAGGAGCAGCTGCTGCTTGGCCCTACAGCTGAGTCAGGGCTACCTTGGGCTGGAAGTGACAGCTAAAGCAGTGCTGAAATGCCCTTTGATGAGGGAGAAAAGCCATGTTCTTGTAGAGTAGCTCAGCTAAGGGCCATGTTAGCCACCCGGATGGGTACTTTTTCTGCCGTAGTGGACAGTACTGAGGAGCTTCAACTTTGCTGTTGACAATCCAGACACACCTGCTGCTCCTCAGAGGTGATGCAAGCTGGCCATGGCACAGCCGGCTCTGCATGGGGTGTTGGGCTGCCTGTCTGTGCCCCTAGGAGGTCTCCCCAGCATTTGCAGCTGTCCCACTGAATGCCCTCATGTCAAGGCTGAATTCATTAACTGCCTGATTGAGTTGTTATTGTGAAAAGCCAATTAAACTGAGATGGCTACTGTAGGACAGTTACATTAGTTTGCTTGGTGCAACACTCAGAGTTCAAAAACTGGGAAGTCTCTCTCAAAATGGGAGAAATGGCTCTAAAAACTGGTAAAAAAAAAAAAGAAACCAACCAACCAAAAAAACCCCCCAAAAAACCCCCCAAAACCAAAACAACAAACAAATAAAAAAAACCCGCCAAAACCAAACCACCAAACTTGCCAGATTTTAATTAAAATCATAATTATTGATGCTAGTTGCTGCCACCTTCACAGGGAAGACTGGTGCTGGCAAATAAGAGCATTCATGAACGGTTTTGCAGACAGCTCCTTGCTTCCCTCATTCTGTGCAGCTTGGCCAGTGCCAGGCTCAGGGATGCCCTACACCTCCTTTCCTCTAGAGCTGACCACTTATCGAGCAAGCATCACCACACCTCTGGTCACAGAGATTTATTGGGGCAGAAGGGGTGACTACACAGCCCAACCTGCCATCTGCAGTCAAACTGTGACTTTTTACCTCCCAGCCCTTAAGCTTTCTCATGGGCACCCAAGGGGTGAGGCTACAAACTGAGGAGGATCTGGCCTTTGCAGGATGATCTGGGGAAAGTGTCCAGATGCCCATCCAGTTTTGCAGGACAGGTGTTGTGACCCCTGATCTTTCTGTCCCTGGAGGGCTGCGATTAAGCAGTCCCAGACAGGGAATTTCTACAAGATGGGAGGGTTGTTCTGCATCAGTAATACCACTTTGTGTTGTCTCAAAGTGGGGACTTCCCCACAAGTGCTCTTAGTTCGAAATGCATCTCCCTGTGTCTGGGCTCTCAAATCTCCTCCAGCTGAAACGAAAAGCAAAGGCTCCCAGGAGCTTCATAGGGTACAGCCTGAACTGCCTTCTTGAAAGAAGTGTCAGTGTTTCAGTGCCCATTCTGCATAAAACACATTGGAATTCTAAGGGTGTGCACACCAGCTGTGCTTTTGAGAAATATTAGTTATATCTTTGATGCAAAGAGCTGGTGTTGTTGATGTTGCAACTGCTGTAGACAGTTATCAAGAAGATGACTGTGGAAGGCCTGACAACAGGCACTTAATTAATTTCAAAATCCAATTTACAGAGCCTTGGTGTATGATGATGGACAGAAACAAACTAATGATCTCTAAATGAAAATTCTCCTTCATTTAAAGACAAAATGGGAGGATGGCAAAGGGAAGAAAAAGAGACATTTTATGTCCTCTCCTTGATTGTAATTCCCTGCCTTCAGCTAGATCAATATAATTTCTGCTGGAGATGGAGGCTGCCTCTGGTTTCCATGGCAATGTGGTTGTTGGAGGCTTGCAGGCTCCATGAATCCCCAATTTATCAGTCTTCTAGGCTTTAATAATGGAGACCAGCAGTCAGGCAGCTTATGAATGGCACATGTCTTTTGGGCTGGGGGAAGGGAGGCGGGAGCGTGGTTTGTAGTAAGGGCTGCAGCAATTTGTTTTCCTGCCACTGACAGCTGAAGGGGGAGGAGTACGAGGGGAGGAGCAGTGCATTAATTCTGGATGCACTGAAGGAATTTCTAGACCATTTTGCCGCAATTATGGAAGATTTCCTCCCGTAGTTTCTTTTCCCTGGACAGCTTTCCGGGGAAGGGGAGGAGAGCAGCCTCACAGCTGGTCCTGTGTGAGGAGATGGGAGCTGTAGATGGAGAACCCAAAGGCTCTATCTGCATGTTTCCTTCCTCTTCTTAACCCTCTTTATTTCAGGATCAGCAGTGCGTGAATGCCAGCAGTCTGCCACAGTTTCAGGTTCATTTTTATCCCTCTACTGATCCTACCACAATTGCCAGGCTGATCAGTGGAGCTGTAAGATGGGCAGACCTCTGAGGACCTGATCTGTCTATCAGACTTCTGTTACTTGCTGTGCTCTTCTCTGTGCATCTGCTAGGCCTCTCCAAATCCAAACCTGCATCCCCAAATGCTGTAACCTTCCTTCCCTGAATTAATTACTTCTCTAGGAATGTCCTGGCTTTAGAACAATCACTATCAGTCACTTCAATAAGGTTCAATTGGCCTATATGTACTCAGGGTATTTCCATTTCTTCATATCTTTCCTCTGATTTTCCCCCTATAATTTCTGAGGGCAGTAGCTCTAAAGAGGCTAAAGAACAAATGAGTGTGTCTTACAAAGACTTTGTTCTTCTGTCCCTTCACATGCCCTCCATTTCTCAATCATCATCCAGAACTTAACCCAGCAAGGGAGAAAAGATGGGTGACTCAAAAGAATTCTGTTGCATGAGATGGGGACATCCTGTTTTCCAACACATATGCCAAGAGCAGCTGTCAACTGTTATATTCCACAGCTGGAAGCAAGTTAAAACCTCTATTCAAGCTGTTTGAATCACAAGGTATTTAAGGAATTCAAAAGAACACCCTTTCTGGTCTCCAGGACCTGCGTGAAATCAACACGGGCAGGGGAGAAGAAGAGGAAACATCTTATGGGTAATTTCTTCTTAGGTTTTCCTCAGGTGAAGTAATGAATGCTTTTCTTCTATCTGCCTTTCTGTGATGGCTCAGGGATTATTGCTGAGATTGCTGCACCTCCAGTTTTGGAGGCATCTTTGATTCTGGGTCACCTTTTGTGGGAAATGGAGGGCCTGGTAGCTTGGAATTGCTTCTGGAAGAAGCCTTTCTGGTTCATCAAGGCAGCTGAGCAACTGATGGTGCATCAGATCAGCTATGACTCCAGTTGGTGGCTGGGGAAACGCTGCACAAGGTACTTTCCATTTCTCCCCTTCAAGGTCCCTGGTCATGGAACACTGATAGGAGTCCGTTGAGGTCACAACACCTTTGATTCTGTGTGGTAGGAAGCCACTCAGTACCAGTGTAAAGCATCTGCCTCCAAGACACTCTCATGTACAAAGATCTCTTTTACCTTTGGCCACTGTACTACGCAGTCTCACTCTTGTCCACCACTTTCTGGTGCAACAAAGCACCCCCACAGAAGCACTGTGACAAATCACACTGGCCCTCTCCTCCCTGGAGCTGCCTTTGCTTGTAGCTGTCAGCGTGGCTGAGAGTGGCGTTGTTAAAGGAGATCTCACTGTCTGAAAACCAAACCACTCTGTTAGACTTCTTCCAACCCTAGCTAGATTGAAATTGACAAGTTATAGGTGCAGCACATAGGAAGTTTGGGACAAAAGTACTGGTAATAGGCAGCAATAGATGAACAGTCAGCAGTATGACTAATTTTTTTCAGCCTCCAGGCCTGGCTGCATCCATGAATATGGGAAGGAGATGGCAGTGGATGAAAGAAGAAGAGCCCCTTCTTTCCCATTCTCCAGGAAGGAAAAATATTTGCAAATGTAGCTGTAACAGGGTTAACACCTCACATTCACAAGGAACACCCTCCCTTTTCTCTCCCCACCCTCTTGCTCCATCACTCCCATTTCTCTGGAGACCTCACTGCTCTCTCCTGTCAGCCAGAGTTGGGGAGTTTCCGTGGCAACCCAGCAGCTGGTGTCTAGACACTGTGAAAGATGCTTTGCAATGGAGCTGTGAGCCTGACTCCCCTCGGCACCCCCTCCCCACTGCTGCGCACCCTGAGCATCTCTTCCACCACTCCTTCCCTTTCCATCTACTGTGCACATGGATGCCAATGCAGGGTTGGATTTTCACGGTGGTGCTGGAGGAAGAAAGGCATGAGGTGGGATGAGAGGGAGAGGAAATCCCTAAGCCACTGTTTCTTCAGCTTGACAAAGCGCAAAGGTATTTGGGGTGACAGAACTGGGGCTGGCTGTCCTCTGAGGATTTAGCAGGATCAGAAAAAGAGGCAGCTGTCCAAGCTTGGACCAAAGTTATCAGCCATGGGACTTGCAGAACTTGTTTATTTTCCTCTCTGCTGGAGCAAGTGAGTCATTCATACATGGTTCTGAAACAAAGATGAGGTGGTCTAGGAATAGGAGGCTCAAGCTACCACATACTGTGGCCATAATAACCTTTTTGGTTTAACCTTAACCATCTGCTTTGCTTGCTTCTTTACCTGGACCTCCTGCCTGCTACTTGCACTGGGGACATTCCTCCCCACCACGTTGTTGCAGGGTTTGACAAGGGTATGCAGATCTCCAAGGTGTCATGTGCCCACCAGGAACCCCAGGGCTCACAGGAACCAGGTGGTACCCTGGGTCTGTCTGTGGCAAGTGAGGGATTCACCAGGGGTCTGGGAGAAGGCAATCCCCTGGACCAGATACAGCCACTCACCTGAAATACCCAATTTCTTAATTTCTTAGTGTTTTGCTGGGGCAGTGTAAGTCTGCCAGTTTTCAGAAGCAGTGAGTGGGGAGGGCGTAGGATTTTAGCACTGCATATGACGCATCGTAGGGCTGACTGCAATGGGCTAACATGGATTGGGAAGAGAACTGTGTAAGCAACAGCTCTGAACCTGAAGTGTGTCTTGTTTCAGCAGTCTCAGACCTACTATCGTCTGCCTGGAATAGGCTTCTGGCTGGCTAGAAGGACAGATGGATTGGGACAGATGAATCAAGCTGTGAAGCCTGGATCCAAATCTGGATCCAAATGTCATTAAAACTAGGAGAGGCTTAGGTCAGGGATTTTAAATGGAGCCTTCCAGTGCTCCTTACCCTCCAAAAAACAAAGTCTCTAAGCAGAATCATCTTTGAGGCAGATGAGATCTGCTTATAACAGGGCAGGAAGACCCAGATTAATATTTGGGAGCAAAGTAAAGACTGGATGAGGAACAGGCTTTCAGATCCATCTCTGCCCAAGCTGTAGCTGGCAAAGGACAGAGAAAGGAGGGAGTATGAAAAACGCTAGAGAAAGAGCAGTATCTGCATAGATCTGGGCAGTACTTTAGCATGAATGCACAAGAGAGTTCTAGCTGCACAATCAATATCAGCAATAATTATGCAAACAGAGAGAGAGCAGCAAAAGCAAAATCCCTGCATCTGTATTAGAATCCCAGAGTGTTGTGCAATTTCTCTTTTCTTGGCATTGGCTGTGGTAATTTAAAGATCTGCAGTGAAACAGAGACAAAAAGGAAAATAAAACCCAAGCCACCAGCCACAATAGAAATGATCATCCGAGAGGTTGCTGCTACCATGGTCATAAGCTGATGTCTGCTCTGATTTAATTAATCTTGGCAAGTCAGACGGGAGCTGGGCAGGTCCCAAGAGACAGTGTTTTACCCGGAAATCCACTCAACCTAATTTCACTAATGTAGGGCAGTGGAGGGACTTGGACAGGAGCCTGCACACTCAGCCATTAGAGCACAGCGTAAGCAAAGGCAGCTGGAAGTACCACCATCCAGCAGAACTGCTGCTTGCGTGCCTGCTTCGGCTTTACGGCAACCAGAGCTGCATATGTTCCAGGCGTTTGCTCCCCAGCAGGGCTCACAGACATGACTCTCACCCTTTCCAGGAAATAAATGGAGTGCTGAGGAGCAGGAACTCTCTTAAGACCCTATTTCAGCAAGGATCTATAGTTCATTCCATATTACTGCTCTTCCATGGGCAAGGCTGTTCCCTAGCAGGTGGAGCTGTAGGTATGAAGCATCTCTCTGACGCAGGCCCTTCAGCCAGGAAGCAAACACACATCAGCCTGTCCCACTATGCTGCTTTATCCCTTAAACAATTCTGCAGTCACAGCTTAAGGTTTGTCTGAGGCTGCCCAAAATGTTTCTCAACTTGGCTGATCCATCCAGCGTGCTAGGTGGAAGTGAGATTGGTGGCAGCTCAGCTCACAGATGCCTGTCTCTTTGGCAAAATTATCCCGTGCTATAGGATGATTTGGACTGCAGCGTAGCTTTCCAAACACTGAAAAAAGCAAACTAAAAATCTCAAAACTGTGTCTACGGGGGTGGGACCACAGGACTGGAATAACCAGGAACAGTGCAAGTGATGACTGGTGTGCATTAAGACAACTGTAAGGGTGATGACTGCAAGCACAAACTAGGTGGATTTTGTTGATGGTTTGGGTTGTGGGGTGTTTTTTTTTAGCTTTTTGACCTAGCCATTCTTGCTTTATCCTTCAGGGCTGAATTTATTTTTGGCCCCTCCTCACACTTCTTTTCTTTATATTCCAGCTCTGCCTCCCTTCCTGTTCTGTTTCCTCCATGTGTGCACATCCTGTGTTCTCATTTTGTGAGTTTGGGTCTTTCCTTTTGCTCTGTGGTTGGAATGCTCTAGGACAAATGTAGATGTCTCCACTTTGGCTAGTTACAGATGTAGATGTTCCCTGGGCTGCAACTCCTCTTGTCCTAAAGTAGATATCTAAACAGGACAGGTTAATAGAGTGCTAGAAATGTGATGTTTGTTTCCACTAATTAGAAAGGAAGGAGAGAGTGAGGAGATAAGCTAGAGATGTCTCTGTGTAGATGTCTGCAGTTAGGTGAGATGTCTATCCCCTTTGACCTCAATTTTCTCATTTCATGGTCTCACCATGAGCATACTGATGTTGCCCAAATCCAGACCCAGCTGAAGAAATAACTGACTGTTGTTTTGTTCCCTGCTTGTTTTGTCCCTTGTGAGGACACAGGGGACTCTGATCTTGCAGGAGGAGAGTCTCACAATGGTGGCATGTTCAGAAGGGAGGCAGCTTTAGACAGGTGGAAGTTTGGCTACCCAGGGTGAAATGCTTTTGTTCCTCTAGCAGGGGACAGCCTGAACTTTCATCTGCTTTTTTTGTCACCTTTGCAACGAAGTGCTAAGTGAATGTAAAATGCCAAGGCTGTGCAGTTCTGTCTATATAAGAGTACCTCTCCACTACAAACCCACAGGTGCAACAGCCCAGAGTTCAAAAAAGTGGATGATAAAGTATTGAATAAAAAACAAAGTAAGAAATATTCTCTCTGATGTATGGAATCCCCAGGATAGCTATCTACTAATCTCCCCAGGAATACCTTGCCCTCCTTTGCTGGGACATTGAAAACTAGGCTGGAGAAAACCCCAGAGAACACATGGGAGAAATTGTCTGCATCAAACAAACTGGTGAGTCAGATAAACTGTCTCACTGCTCGTTGTGGATCAAAAACTGCTATTAGCTCGCCCTGATGTCAGTGGGGTTGTGATGCGTTTCTCCCACTGCACAGAGCGAATCCTCTTCTTCTTTCTGACGTAGTTTAGCGGTGCCACAGCTTGAAATTTATTTTTTTTGTGCTGAATTCTTTATCCTTCATGATATTCTTCTTGCTAAAGTTCATTACTATATAATAACACCAGGTTGTTTCTTTTCCCCCATCCCAAAAATCAATGAAATGCTGCCAAAGCTGCTAGGAAATAAGACATAGCTTAGCAGGGTGTAGCAGTACACAGAGTATTTCCCCTTATTGCTTCAACACCATACAAGAAAAAAGAGGGAGAGCGATTCACTCAATTTTGTATTAAAAGTCCTATTCAAAAAGCTAGACTTATTGTTTATGCTTGTGATATCCACAGTCCATCATTTGGTTGGTATGATTCCTCTCTCTTGACTTGAATATGTGGTGAAGTGACTTTAAATCATTCCTGCTGCTCCTTGGCCTCAGAATCAGTCCAGGCTCTTTCATCCACAGCAGAAATCAGCAGAGTTTCTGGGCTGCTTCAGCAGACAGTCATCTGCCTACCACTGTCTGCTCCCCAGAGAAGAGTGATAGGGACAGTGAGGCACCTCCATGCAGTTCCTCTGCCAGCCAGGGATCTCTAGGCGCCACGGGCACTCCCTGGAAATTCGATTTGCCACTGTGGTGAGCTAACAGGGAACAAAACATGGCAGAAAAATGTGTTTCAACCTGCCTGCTTATCAAGCAAGAACAGCACAGAAACACTGTGATCTACCCCACAGCACCGAGACTGCCAGCTCTGCTACTTTGAGTGTGACCAGATTTCCTGCCCATCCCTCCAGGACAACTGTCAGGATCACTAGTGTAGGATCCGGACCCCACTTTCAGCTGCTGATGCAACAGGGGCACCTGTGTGGCTTAGCAGTTCGTATGTCTTGGCCAAGGCACTCGGCAGCACAGCAGGTGTGCAGGACCTCCCAATGTCCGTCTGCCCCTGGGCTTGCTGCGTTACGGGCCCGTCTGTTGTGCTGTGCTCAGGAGGCTGTGGGACTGCTGGCTTAAATCCGTGCACCTTTTCAGTAGGAAGACACAACAAGTTTTAAACACAATGAAATACAGCATCAGGGCTGTTGTTCCTGAAGCCACATTACCTGTTCTTTGCTGCTCTTTCACTCATCTTGCATTTATGTGTTGAAAAAAACCAGAAATTCTACCTTACTAGGGTCTGTCTGTCAGAGCTTTATAAGAAACTAGACTTTGCTGCTGGCTAACAATAATAGTCTTTTGGCTCAAGTTTAAGGGTAGATGGTTGTGCATTGAGACTCTACTCTTAGCTTCATAATTCAACGTCTCCTCTGCGAATGCCTTGGAGATGAGCAGGATTAAAAGGACTCCCCTCCCTCCCAGTGATCAAATCATTCAGGAAAATTGAAAAGCAAAAAATCAAAAATTAACCCAAGATGGCCTGCTTTGCCTTACAATGATACTTTCATCCTATTTTAATCAGTAGCCTGTTTTGTCTTTGGTCTGTGGTGATAGCTGTACCAGATATAGACAGAGTTGTTGAAGAGGATTTTGTTTAGCTATTCAGTATTGAGGGAAGGAAAGTCCACAGATGTTTTTGCTGACAGAGGTTTTGCAGGTGCAGTGTCAGGTCATGGGGATGTTCCCACAGAATTTTACCCTTTGGAAAGTCAACAGTCATAGTTTACTAAGATAATAATTATATGAAGGTCCAGAAGTAGAGTCTTTAATGAAGATGATTCAGGATGGGAAGTCACACGTGTCTTAGAGGTGATTCATAAGGAATTGGTGCCTAAGAACATATTGAAAAGCTAGGCTAAAGAGCAGAAGGGGAGTGGGAAGCAGGAATGCATCTACTGCCAGTATTGGAAGCAAATACAAGTCTGCCATCTGATGGCATCAAATGGACCAGGCCAATATGCACGAATGGTGTCAGTAAGGAAAGTTTCATATCCCAATTAGCATTCTTGCTGAAGCTAAACATGGGTATGAGGATACTAATCCTCACAAACCAAACACTGGCAAGTGAACATCCGTATTACTAATCTGACAGCACAGGCCATGCTGTGATTTTTGCATATGCCAACTAGCTTTGCCCCAGACAGGTCCCAGACACAGCCACCCTGTTCTGGAGCATAAGAGAGTTTAGCATTATGGACATAAGCTGTGTGGTGCCAGCTGGCCTTGGGGCTGGGGAGCAGTCCCTGGCCCATTTCATTTGCTGGTGCAGTGTAATCTGATAGCCCATCAGAGAAGCCAGGAACTATCCAGGGACCCCACAGTCCTCTCTGAATGACCACTGGAGTTACAGTGACGCTACAGAGGTATGTCGAGTGCTATCAATTGAGGTTTGTGTTGTACCAATGACATGTGGTCTGTCCCACACCACCCAGCCCATCAGCATGGATTTCTTTTCCCTGTTCTTTATGCTAAGTCTAGAGTGATGCTGTTTGCTTGATCTCTCCATGGGCTGTGTGTATGTGTATGTCAGAGGGGGAGTCAGTGAGAAATAGGGAGATGATGATGCAGCAAACCAGTCACTACAGTGCACTGAGACCCTTGTGCTTTATTCTGCCTTACAGCCCTGCAGCCCTGGGTCAACCATCACCTTGTCCTGTAAAAGCAATCCACACAGTGCACAGACTGTTTCTGAGAGAGGCCAGAGAACATGTTAGTGTACCCTGATCTAAAGATAGTGAGAGCTGGTCTGTAGAAACTCAGAGACAATTAAATCACTCCTGCTGTAATGAAGGAGATGGTGTCTCAGGCTAAATGAACCCAGCAGTGAGATCACTCCAGCTTGAAAGGCACTCCTTTTGTTTGCCTTGTTCCTGTTGACTGCCTCTGCTTTCCTCTGGGTTCTGATCCTCTGTCTAGTTCTTTGTGGGATTGTTCTTAGCATCAGTTTTAGCTTCTTATGTGAATGGTGTGCCAGAACAAGGTGTCTGATTGACAGGCAGACCCAGCCTCCAGTTACACTCACTGCTTCCCCCCAAGGCAGCTTTGCTTCTGAAAGGGGAGCCCAGAAAAGTGGAGAGATGTGGCAACCTCCTGGATGAAAGCTCTAATTCTTGAAGGCTAGAGACATTTGTCTAGATCTCTGTTCAGTGTGACAGAAGTCGGAGTTACAGGTTACAAAATTTTTCCCTCTAGGTCTTGCAGGCTTCAAGTGTGTATAGAGTTTTTCTTTGTGACGTCTTAAGTCTCAGCTGTAATTAAGGGACGATGATTCAACAGTAGTTGGAGCAGTCAGTGGGTTCCATAAAAGGTGTGTTATCCAGCTGGTAAGCCAAGAGCCTAATAAGTACATCTGATGACATGAATAGTGTTTGCCTGGCCATCAGCAGCAAGCAAGGCAGCTCCTTCTAGTTGCACTCGCTTTCTGGATGAAGGTGTTTTGTGAGAGCTACGCACTTGCCTGCTGTGCTGGACCCTGGTATGTTCTTTCCGTGCTGCAGAAATGCCAGGGACTTTGAGACCTGTGTCACTCTGGGGAGAGAGGAGCCTGAAGCCACACAGTCCATTATGCAGTGGCTGTGTGCACATGCAGGATGCTCTAGATCATGGCTGACTAACCCTGGACCATCTCTTTCCCCACCAGATGCTGTAGAAGAAACCAAACCTACTGAAAGTGCCCAGCAGGAAGAGGTGAAAGAAGAAGAGAGCAAGGCGGACCAAGAAAATGCCTGAACATTAAGAAATGACTCCCCACTGCCCCTCCCTCCCTCCCCCTATCCTCTATCCTTCCTTCCCACCCCAATCTCGATCTCCCCCCTTCCTGCTCACATCTGTGAGCCTGTCTGTCCCTCTCCCACTCCCACTTAAACCCTTTTTCTCTCTGTGTGGCAAACATTTAAAGAAAAAAAAAAAAGCAGGAAAAATCCCAGTCAAACAGTGTGGCTTAAACATTTCTTTGTTTCTTGGTGTTGTTATGGCGAGTTTTTGGTAATGATGATCCAATCATTTTGGGAAAATTCTTGCACTGTATCAGAGTTCTTTGACCTGGCGCGTGCGTGTGTCTGTCTGCCCACTGCGAGCGCGCTCTCTCTCTCTCTCTCCTCTCTCTCTTCTCCAAGTGTGTGTGTGTGCAATGTTACGTTCATCCGAGGAGTCCAGACTTACCGAGTGAGTTAAAACAAAAGAGGGAAAAAAAAATTCTTTTCTTCCTTTTTCAATGTGATGGAATGAACGAAAGGAAAAAAAAAAAAAACCCACACCAAAAAAAAAGACCCAACAGAACAAACAAATGAAGGAAAAAGAATACTGAACCCCAGTTTGTTTTCACAACTAAAACAACAACTAAAAAATGTGCCAATTAGCATAATGCTTGGCTCCAGGCTCCTTTTTCAAACTGAACAATAATTCTAATAAATGAGAATAATGATCATTAATACCACCGTGTCGCATTTCTATGCTGCTGTACATCCTGCTGGCCTGTGGTCTTTGGTTGGCCACTTCTTGCATGGCCAAGTTGTGCTCCCTGGGCACCAGTCAGTGACTGACTGCTCTCCCTGGCACTGCTGAGGGGATTTTTAAGGGGAGCAGGCTTGGATTTTGAGCGAGATGTTAGCACTGACTAACATAAATAATGAAAGTAGCAAAATCAGTTTTAGGAAAGAACATAGTAAGTTGGTCTCTAGGAAATCTCTAGGCCCTGATTTGGAGAACTATGGTGACCTTGGAGAGATGAGCCTGCAAAGGGACCTGCTTTGATCCATGCTGAAAGTCTAACCCCTGCCAAGGGGTGCACCATGGGCCATGAGGGGACAGGGTCCTGGGGCCTGAGCTTCCCCCGGCAGCAGGATGATGCTCACCCCTTTGGGCTAGAGTTGGAAAAGTCACTGAGTAGCATAGTGTGGCCTTCCAAAAGTGTTCTATTTGGCAAAATAAATTGGGCCAATGCACTGAATAAATAGCACGTGGGCAGGATGAGGTCTGGTGGTGTAAGAGCCAGTCAGCGGCACTTTGAGGAATACTTATTGCTACTCCCTGGTGAACCCCAGGTTGGTTCACCCAGCTCTAACAAGAGCCAAAGCTTTTAGCTGTCATTTATGGCCAGAGCAGAGCACCACCTCCTAAATCTCCACCACTGCTTTTCACAGGGTGTATGGTGTTCCCAGGTGCCACCAACTGCATGTTTGCTAGACACAGCCTGTCCCAGTTGAGAACCGACAGATGCCAAACCCTAAGCCTGCGCAGCCATTGGGGTCTGATGTTCTGTTTATGAGCTGTGAGAGCGAACAGTTAAAACATATTTAGTAATAACTGGGCTTTCATAAAAGCCCAGTTATTGGCTGTTATTGCTCTGTCACTGCCCTGATTATGATCATATGCTTTCCTGGCTGCACTGGCAGTGACAGCCAGCGTGCCCTGCAGTGTTATTGTATGATGCTGCAGTGCCATGATTAAATTGCCCTCACAGCAGTAACACCAAAAAGATGGTTATGCTGACAGCTCCAATGTCCTTTGGTGGCTGATGCCTCTTGGAGTGGCAGTCCCATGGCCTTCAGAGGGCTGGATGGCCCTCCCTGCCCTACTCATTTGTTCTTCTCCATCTCTTTGTTGGAAACAGGGAGAAAAGATGAACAGTGTCTCCTCAAAAATGATCGCTTTGAACGTAGAATGCTCACTGGAAGTGCCACCAAAACACGTCAGGATTCATTTCCATGTGCTTCCTGGAATTGTGTAGAAATAAGAGAGAGAGAGAGATGGGGAATATTTTTTAAAAGAGAGGGAAAGAGAGAGTGGGAGAGAGATTGGACAGAGAGTTTTAAAAACAGGGATTAGAGAGAGGAGGGGGGGAAAGATTTCTGAGTGGATAGATGGATGATAGGGAGAGAGAGGGGAGTATAGCTAGAGAAAGAAAGATTAGAGTGAAAAAGATGAGAGAGAGACAGGAAGAAATTAGATAATATGGAGCAATAGACGATTGATAGAGATAGTGAAATGTAGCTAGCTAAAGTAGATTAGACAGACTAAATAAGTAGAAAGATGGGCTGACTGACAGATAGGTATTGTGTCATACTTCATAAATGATATATATGCTAATATTCCCATGTCATGATGGGTGGTAAACCCTGAGACACCTTCCAGCCTGACCTCAATTCAGCAAATGTAGCGCAGACATCAGGCATTGCTTGGACCGTATGTCAGGTCTCACCATCCCACCCGTTTCCTGCTGCGACAGCAGCAGGGTGTGGATGGTGTCTGGGGAGAGAGAGCGCTCTGATGGACACGGGGGGGGCTGAGGCATGGGGAGGAGAGGTGTAGAGTATGTTTGCTGTTTGTAGCACACAAGGTGCCCAGCCCAGCTCAGACATTGCAGAAACCCCGTGTCTCTAGCACCGAGTTGAGAGAACTGAGGTTCAGCTCTCAGGATTTGTGGGAGAGGTGTTTGGGAGGAGGCAGGAAGGAGAGAGCACAGTTTTTGTTTGGCCTTATTTCCTGTCATGACCATTTACAAGAGTTTTCTTAAGGACTGTCTTGCCTGTTTCCTCAAAGATCATGTGGTCTCCCTGCTCTTCTGATTTCAGACACCAAATTTTTCATTTAGCCTCCAGTTTGCTATTACTATTTTTAACTTTATAAGGAAATGAAAACTGCCTCTTGTGTCTTCCTGGACATAGGCCTTCCTCCCTCCTCAAAAAATGAAAAAGCTTTCTCTCCCCAGGGATGTTTTATCTTTGTATTTCGCATGTTGCCTCCCCCTTGGCTGCTGGTTGGGGCATCGCGCGTGTTTTGTCACCGTTCGTAAGAACATACTTTGCCATGTTGCTTAGAGAACAAAGGGTTGGGTTTTGTGTTTTGCTTTTTCCCCTCCCACAAAGAAAACGGGGTATGTGGTTACCAACTGCAAACCTAAATAATTTAAACACTAATTCCTCTCCCTTGGTTCCAGTTTAAAATTTCTAGCTGTAACCAAGCACCCCCTATCTTTCTTATTGTACCGTGTCCTGATCCTGCCAGAGAGTCAGGGCAAAGAGAGCGTGAGAGAGAACACAGAGACAAACCCTGCCTTTCGCAGGCAGTGGTTTAATGTGTAATACACAAGATTTGTATAGGAAGCTGGGCTGTCTTCAGGGTACAGGAAGAGAGCAGAGAAAAGCATTTGGATTTCCTTGAGTTGCCTCCTCAGCCAGATTTTCAAAGGCTAAAAGGAAACAGCATAAAGGATGTAGCATGGGACGGAAACTGGAAAGAGAATAAGGGTATTTGAGGGACGATTTTTCTAGCAAAATATCAAGCGAGCTGAGAGCAGCAGAAGAGGCAGGAGGTCCCAGAAGTAAAGAGTGGAGCAAAGAGTAATCAGCAGAGTAGTTGAAGCTTTTCTACTAGTCCTGATGTGACAACCAACGGTAATTCCCCAGGGAATATATATCTCATTCTCTCTCCCTGAAGAGGATGTAGCTTTGCCTGGAGGTGTCTGTGGTTGTCACTTTATGTATGGAAAGGGAAGGGCATATCAGAGTGACTCACACTGGGAATATTGTGCCTGACCTCACCGTGCAGTGCTGTGGAAATTCAAGGGTCCAAGAGGGGCTTTTTCCACGCCTCTCTAGTAAGACACGCTAGTGACCCACAGCTATACTGAATGCTCGTACCAGCTGTAGGCCAGCTCTTGACATTTCACTACCACATTTCACTAGACTAAGCCTTGGAAAAGTGAAAAAAATTCCAACATAACCCCCCGCCTCGTCAATGCAGTAGATTGTTCGCGTGGATTTGGTCTGCTTTGCAATGCTTGTGGCATCCTGACTATCTGCACTGATAGCATATATAACCCCACAACCCTTGCAATAGTTGCATCAGCCAAGGAGCTTCCCGATGAGCCACATTCCAAAGGGAGGGGAAGGGCATTCTGCTGAGTTCCCTTCAGACCCAGTGTTTTCCAACCCTAAACCCTAACGCAGCCCCATGAGAGGCCTTAGCTAGAAGAAACTCACCTGTGGTGACCACATAAACACCATAGCTTGGGAAATGTGTTACTCTCGCTGAAAGAAATGGCCATGACTGAAAGAGAGGAGTTTAGAAAAAAAAGAAGAAAAAAAAGGAAGAGGGAGTTCATAGCAAATTCCCTACAAGAGTTATTTCTTTTTTCCTGTGGTTTCCAAACAGCAAACTAGCACTTGAGACTTTTTGTCTGGTGTTTGTCATAGGTGTCTTAGGAAGGAAACGGAGTGGCTGTGGTTTGCAGAGGTGGAGGGAAGGGTTTGAATGAATGTTTTTGTGGTGCCTCTTGGCTAAGAAGTCTGCTCGGTGGTCACCTGCAGCTCAGTGACGCCAGAAGTGGCGTTGGGGATCCTCTTCCAGGCCTGTGCTCAGATTCCCTGTTTTTCTGCATTGCCACATTAGCACTTTGACTGGATATTTAGAGCACCTCAGGACTGGTTCTCCTCTCGCTCACACCGGGGTAACTCAGGAGTCGCTCCACTGGAACCAGTGGTGTTAATCTGGTGTGAAAATAATGCGAGAGGAGGATTCAACTCCTCGGGGGGGTAATTTCCAGGTCCCCGAGGGGGAAAAAGAAATCAATGGGAGTTACATGTCTAACTGCCACTTGTGCCTGTGAAAGTCTGCCCCTTATCTACCTATATGTATATAGGGTACAGTTTTCAGAATAACCTAATTGACATGGGCACTTGAGAGCACACATTTCACTGGCTTTCAAAGAGATGCAAGTTCCTAAGGCCCAGATGCTGAAGGATGTCCAAACACCTCTCTGCAGTGCATTTGGGGGTCTCAGACCTGAAATTCTCCAGTCATTTCCCAAAGTGGAGCTGAAGATCATGAGTCATTTAGGTGGTCCTGAAAGCGCTACCCTCTATCCATTTTTCAGGGTGTTGATCTCAGGTCATGTGCGAGCCTGCATTCTTACCTACAATGCTTTATTACTACATTCCTCTGTTGAGCAATATTTGAAAGAAGAGGTGAAGGTTGAGATTTGCAGAATAGGCTAGTGACCCCAGTGGCTCACGTCTGGAGTGCCCAACTTGAGAGACACCTCACTGGGGTCCAAGCCACAGGTCCCCTGTATGCTCTGAACATCAAGATTCATGTATTACACACCCAGAACCACTGGCCACTTCCAAAAAATAAATCCCAGCCTGAGACCTAGACTACTCTCACAAAAGAAAATCCCAGGTGAACCGTTCACTCAATAGCTTGGTTTTTCTGCTCATGCCTGTTCCCAATGAATAAAACACATCCCTGTGCATCACCTAAGCCCTATTTTGAGGAGTTACACTGGCATACAGCTGAAGTAACACAGTAGTAAATCGGGGCCTGAAGAAGGTGGCTACAGCCTAGAGAGTATCAAGAACTGTGACGTGTCTGGAAGCTAATAAGAGCAGAACTTGACGATTAGAGCGGCCCATTTCCGATGCTCTTGTGTGAGGATCTGGAAAGAGTCTCTCACTCATTGTACTTGTGCATTATGAATGTGTCCATCTGCAGAGATCTAATGTACACATATGTCCTGAATATTGTCCTAAGGTTGCAAGCTTCAAAAATGAGCAGAAAACATTCCCGAGAAGTGAGAATAATACAGATGTCTGTATTTGAAAAATTGGTTCAAATAAAGTCTCTCACTTATAGATACGTGTAGTTGTGTGCAATTATTTGCTCCTGGAATAGAAATATCTCCCTTGTGTAGGATTTTGGTGCCTTTACAAAAAAATCTCATTCCAGTCTCCCTTGACCTTCTCAGTCAAGTCCTACTACTGTGGAAAGAAATAGTTTCTACTTATTCTGTGTGGGTAAAAAGCTATGTTAAAATGAAATGAGGCTCAAGAGCCACAGAGGCTCTTGACCCCAGAAAGGCTGGCCTATGGCTGTTTGGGCAGTGCCTAAAAACCAGGCTGAACTGAGAAAAGCTGTTCTTTGGCACCCTGGAGCTGCAAAATTTCCACAACCATATCTGGACCTGAGATGTTCCAAGTCAGGGAATCTGCTTGGGTGTAGAATTGGGAATGTGGGTCACTATCCAGTAATGTTTAAGGAAAAAATGAGTACAAAATGGAGTAATTTATTTTTTATTTTATTTGTAGACAACTTCAAAATGACAGAATTGTTAGGGTTGGAAGGGACGTCTGGGGATCATCTAGCCCACCCTGCCTGCCAAGGCAGGGCCAACTAGAGCAGCTGACACAAGATCTCATCCAGGAGGGTTTTGAATGTCTGCAGACAGGGAGACTCCACGACCTCCCTGGGCTGCCTGTTCCAGTGCTCTGCCACTCTCAGTGTAAAGAGGTGAGGCAACCTTGTGAAAGCGTACCTAAAGGCATCAAATTCCTGACTGGATTTAAATCTTCAGTACTTGACTTGGAAACTCCAGAAATTTTTGAGATAGAAATATATATTTCAACACCTAAGAAGTCCCACCGAGTTATTTCCCTCAGTATCAGCTTTGTGCCAAGTGTAATGAAATATGAACAGAGCAGGAATTGCTTCCCAAGCTGTGTTATGCTGCTGACTTAATGCTGTGCTCTATCTGTCAGCAGCTCAAGAGCAGAGCTGAAATCAAGCATTTTTATCACATCTATTCATCCCGGGAAGCTTTGCAACCACTATTTAGAAATCACTTGCATCTCCTCTCTGAAATACAGCAGCTGGCTTAGCAAGGGCCCAAGAAAATTCCTGATGAGGCTCCAAGGAACTGCCTGGGAAACAGAGCAGACCTCAGCACCTCACATGGGTTCTGGACAAAGTGCCAATTTACAAATGACACAATTAGATGTCTGTATTCTTGCATGTAATCATCAGTTGCCTCATGGCTTCTCCAAAAAAGGCGTGGACTCCAGCTTGTGTGCAAACAAATATTTAGCATTCAAAATCAAGTGGTTTCAATTAGCCTCATCACTAGATTGCAAGGCTCAACCCTGGCAGATTGACTTTGCTTCTGTGGGGCAAAACACCTGTCAAGGGGCAGTCAAGGACCTCTCTCCAAGTAAATGGTTGTCTTGAGGTAGCAAAGTTGCTTTGCACTCTTTTATCTGTTACAGAGTGGAGGGGGAGGGCAAGAGGCTGAACAGTTGTCCCGTGGAATGTGTGTCAGCTGAAACAGCCTAATGTAAATCTCCACCAGAGACTTTCTAACCAGGCACACAAGGCTCATTTTGCATGATTTCCAGTGTCACGCTCTTGCCACTGTGAGATAGAAATAAACTTTCTGCTTGAATTGTAGAAAATGACAGATGATTCATCTTGGGTGTTCAACCTTCCTCCCCCCCCCCCCCCACCTCCACCCGCAGTGTCCTCTCTGCCCAGGTGAACTCCCTTTAGATATCTTGCCACATTCATGGACCTCACCAACAACCTTTCCCCAGCTTATGAGATATGAGAGAGCAACATGTTTCCTGTTCCTGTAGTGGTCTCCTGTCATAGAGGAGAGGCTGGGCTGGGGGAGACTTGCTCTCCTTGCAGAAACTGCAACAGAAACTCCTGTTTTTTCTGGTTTTTGAGAATGCCAACAGCTTCATGGCAGACTTGCCACCTTCACTGCTTTACTGACGTCACAGGCAAAAGACCAGTGTTTCTCAGTCACTCAGATTTCTAAGTCTGGTATCCTTTACCCAGCAGGAAACATAAAGCACTCTTTTGCATTACAATCTCCCAATCTGCCACACTTTGCCCTGTTTTACCATTGTATATGGAGCTGGCATCCAGTCTGACACGGAACGCTCCCTTGTTGAAGATGATGAGAAAAAGCCAAAAGAAAATCACTTTTGCTTATTAAAAATAAAACAATTTTTCTCTATGTAGGGACATTTTTCTATATTAAAGAGCAAATAATTTTCATGTAGCTTGGCATGGAATGGTGAACATGAACAATAAGAGAGGCAAGGAAGTAATTGTCCTGTTCTCTCATAGGAACACCACTGACTCTGTAGTTGACAGGCAGGATTTGCAGAGACGTGGTAGCTTGTACAAGACAGACTGCCATAGCTGCAGAAATAGGCTTGGGGTACTTGAACCTCTGCAAATGCACCAGCCTGCAACTCAAAGTACAAGCTGGGCACAGGGAAAAAGGCACAGCTTAATTTCATTCTGGTAGTTGATTAAGCGAGTTATGAGTAAAATGTAATTAGCACTTTGGGAGCAATGGGTGGATGATAAGCCAGGGGAAAGATAAGGTTCATTTCTGTGGTGTGAGAGGAAGGGTGGTACAGGTACTGGCTGGATAACAAGGAAGGGTTAATTGGGGTGAACTGAAAACTGCTAGTGAGGTCTCTCTCTGCTTTTTTTTTTTTTTTTTCTTGAAACAGTCATGTTCTGAAGGGTTTTGTGACCATCCTCAGGACCGTGACCCAGAGAAGGTAAAACAGTTTCTCTCATTGGAGAACAGGTCTAATGGAGAGGGTTATGTATTCCTCCTCTACACTGGGTTTGCCCATTCTTGGCCATTTATCTGTGTCTAGTCAGTCTGCAGCTTAAGTTTCAATGAGCCTCATTCAACACCTGTCTGTGCAGCAGCTCATTTCTAGGTGTGGAGAGGATTTCACTGTGGGTGCTGTGGACCAAAGTCTTCTTTGTTGTGTTTCCCCACAGCCTCAGCCTTTTCTTCTTGGATCTCTTTCATTTTGAGGCAGACCTGAGCAATTTAGGAAAAGGACAGTGAAAGCTAAGAAACTGCCATATTTAGTGATGGCCTAAGGGAGTGCTGGTGTCTAACAGGGCAGACACTGGTGCCTTTGGATGTGGAGGACCATTGTTCCTGGAAACCACGGAGAAGACATCTATGAGGAGAAGCCCTGTGAGTGATGACAGGTCACCTTCTCTAGAAGTCACTTAAAGACCAAAAGACAGTTCCTAGTTAAATGCCAGCACCCACAGCAGTTTCTACGCACTGGCACTTTGGCTTCCTTGACCTCACAACTTCCCAGGGGCAAAATGAGAGAAGATCTACACAGCTGGGGGCAGTCTGTCTCCCTCAGGCTCCTCTCTGGACATGACAGCCAAGCCTGGTGCCAGACACCCCACATGGCATGTCTCGGAATTGGGGGTGGAAGAACAAGGGTGCAATGCAAGGTGCGTGGTCTTGAAAAACCTCACAGGTCTCTAGGAAAAAGCCAAACACCCCAGGGGCATCACCAACCCATCTCACATCCAAGGGCAGGGTTCAGCTCACTAGGTGCCGTGTAGCACCAGTGCCTGGGCTGTGGCAGGATGCTGGTGGCTGGGAAGGGCTGGCTCTGCCTGGACATGGCAGGACAGCCATGCCGCTGGGCTGTTTGGCACGCTCTGCCTCCCAGCCCCGTGCCGGCGGAGAGACCATTAATAAGACTTTCCAGCCTGTCACTTCCACGCTGAATCCTTTGAAAGCTGCACTCCTCTGGGCCCATTAGAGGGAGGAACTGTCTCTGTTGAAACATATGGGGCTGTCAGGCTCTGTCTGTTGCTCTGAAAGCTGCCGCCGCTCTGGCTGTTAGCTCACGGGGGTGGGTAGCAGCCGTCTTGAGGAGGCTGTGATGAGGATGGGGGCTTGGAAAAGGGCTGGGGGAAGATGGCAGGTGAGCTGGGAGGGAGGCTGGTAAAGAGTGTGCTGGTAAACTGTACTGATGGGATGCCACTGGGATGCCGGTCAGCTCAAAGGGAATCTGGCATGCTATGAGCGTGATAGTGGGAAGAGATTAAGAGATTAAGCTGGGTGGTAAATATCAGGTAGGTATATAGGGGTAGGCTGAGGCAGCAGGAGACGTGGTTGACAGCAGAGTTGTTTGGGCTTGTCTGGGGAAGGAGAGAATGGCAGCAGTGCTGGGTGACTCAATGGGGATGATGCAAAAACAAGACTTTGGAAAGCATCATGTGGTCACACGGTGCTGGAGTTTCTTATTAACCAGCACACCCACCCCCCAGCTCCATTTGCAGAGACTGAAGAGGATTTAATGGAGTCCCTTGACTTTTTCCTCTGAAATATTCATAGGTTTTAGCAGTCCATTTCATGCTCACCTCTTTCTCCATTAGCGAGCATCGAAGAGGGACTGGGTGGAAAGTAGGCTGCTGTGGAGCCAGGGAGACAGATAAAAGAACCTGTGACTCTGACCAGAGGCTGCTGGGAAGCAATCCGTCCCTGGGCTGCTCCCTGTCCCTCTCAGTAGGTCTGCAAAATGACTTGAAATGAGCCCTGGGCAGCATGCACAAGGAGGTGATTAATATAGTGGGAAAGGAAGGAAACCAATTAAGCAGACAGTGCTGTGTGGAGCTGCTGCCCCCACCCCTGTCACACAGATACACCCTCGTCTGTCTCCCTGCCCATCTTCATAATTTGCAAGGCCAGGAGCTCTGTAAGAATCGCACAGGCTGACAAAAACGCCTGGAGGCAATTAGTTTCCTCTTTGCCTCAGCACTAATGCTGTGCTGGGATACAGGGGAAGTCCAGAGCTTCAATGAGACAGTACAGAAGCATGTTGGATTTTGGATGCCCTGTCTGCAGTACTTGACACAGCAAAGATTCGGCTGTGAATTGTGGAGAAAGGGTGTAATAAATAGTGTCATTTCACTCTGCTGTATGAAATGTCCCAAAGGATCACGGACTCCATGGACTACAGTAGGGCCTGGATAGTGCCCTAGGAGAACAGTCTGGTCCTCAACCAGTGATGTCACAGCAAAAAGTACAAGAGATCACAGAATCACAGAATATGCCAAGTTGGAAGGGACCCAC